>CAHIKZ030000834.1:67500-85000 GCA_903632075.3 Acanthosepion pharaonis | reverse complement strand
AGTATTCATGTCAGGCTATATATGCAGTTCATTAATAAAAAAGATATATGTAAAAAAGTGGTGATTCCTGTCATTTTCTTCAAAACAAATATTTTCTATGAAAAATTTCTTGAAGCTGACATTCAGGCCAGTAAATGTTATTAATACTGTTTATTATAAACAGTGCATTTAAAAAAATATTTGTATCTATAAAAAAGAATGTATAAAAATAAAAAAAAATCTTAAATACATATACATTTTTAACATACATATTATATATATATATATATATATATATATACACACACACACAGATTTTATTACGTCAACATGGTTAAATAAAATACCAAACTAATATAATACCTATATGATTACTAGTTATTTCAACAAGTGATTTTTTTTCAATTAGGCACCATCTCTGGAATACTTGATAACCAAGATTTATTAGTAAACATACCAGTCCATCCTGCTATTTACTGTGATATCTTTCGCAAGGGTTTTTTATGCATAACATGAATGTATTGGTATTTGATTCCATTCAAATTCAGCTCAAGAAAAGCATTTCATTCTGAGCTTTTATTTCATTACAATGAATTATATATATATATATATATATATATATATATATATATATATATATATATATATATATTTGTATGTATCTATGTATGCATATTTGTGCATATATATGACAAAACTGTATAGTATTAATAAAAAGAAATTTTATATGTAAAAAAGGAAAGCTTCGGCAGCTGTCATTTTTCTTTCAAAAACCTTTCTTCAGAAATTCTTGTAGATTTTGGAATAAATAAATTCTTGAAGCTGAATGAAATAACTGAACAGGCTGTGGTTCTGTAAATGACATGTCCTAATTGAAATTTTAATGATTTTAAATAAGTCAAATTTTATCTACAAAACTGATGCTTCCTAAAAAAAATCTTTTCAAAACTGAAATATTTGAGACATAAGATAATTAAATAGTTTCAATATTTTAGAAAATAGAAAATAAATCAGAATATTTCAATTAATGAACATTTATTATGGGTGATATCTAACTCTTTTTAATTTTTAAATAAATATCTTTTTAATTATTACTAATATTATTATTTTATTACAAGTTTTATTCCATCATAATATGTTTGCTTTATAGATAAAGCATTTTTTATGATTATTTTATTACATTATGATTATTTTATTACTAGATTTATTACGTCTGCCTTTTATTTTTACTTTATAGATAAAACACTCCAGTATTAGTTTTATTCCATCATAATATGTTTGCTTTATAGATAAAGCATTTTCATTATGATTATTTTATTACTAGATTTATTACGTCTTAACATGGTTACTTTATAGATAAAACATTCCAGTATTAGTTTTATTCCATTGTAACATGTTTGCTTTATAGATAAAGCATTTTCATTATGATTATTTTATTACTAGATTTATTACATCTTAACATGATTACTTTATAGATAAAACACTCCAGTATTAGTTTTATTCCATCATAATATGTTTGCTTTATAGATAAAGAATTTTCATTATGATTATTTTATTACTAGTTTTACTCCATCTTAACATGATTACTTTATAGATAAAACATTCCAGTATTAGTTTTATTCCATCATAATATGTTTGCTTTATAGATAAAGAATTTTCATTATGATTATTTTATTATTAGTTTTACTCCATCTTAACATGGTTACTTTATAGATAAAACATTTTTATATTATTATATTTTTTTTTACTATTTCTATTATATCTTAATATTGCTAGCTTCTAGAGGAATTATTTTTATTTTTATTTTCTTTGATTTCTGGTGTGTACACATTTCTTTCCGGGTCCTGCCCAGAGAACTAAGGTTAGAAATGGAATCATGACATTTTCCATTAATCAATTAAAAAAAAAAAACAAACAAAAAAACACACACATATTTCGCACAGATAAAGCTCTTTGTAACGTGTGGGCTGTACATGTGAGAACAATTTTTTTGTATTTCTTTAAGGCATGGGCTTCCAGGAATCCCTTCAATGAGTCTACTGGAATCTTTTCCAGCCAATTATTTCTCTGTCATATTAATTTTGTCCTTAAATGAAACATTTGTATTAATATTTATTGCTCGTATTTTTGTTTTTTCAAAGAAGCATTTTCTTTATTAGTATTTTATTATTGGTTCTACACCATATTATTATTGTTGTTTTATTTTTGGTTTGCTTTGTTTTGTTTTACGGTATATCAACCTCAATAAGTTATTTAATGCTGACAACTTTTTTCCCTAGTAATATTTTGTTTTGTCAAAAATTTATTTTTGGTAATATTTTTTTTCTCAAAAATGTATTATTTTAAAAAATGTATTGCTGTTAATATTTTTTTTTCAAAAATATATTGCTGGTAATAGTTTTTCTCCTTGAAAAATTCATTTCTGGTAATAATTTTTATAAAGTATTTCTGGTATTAAAACCTATTTTTACACTTTCATAGGGCTTTTTACTTCAGTGTTGGGGTTAACTATTTGCCCATAGCTGGGGCCCTAACAGGTGCTACTACCCTGGGTCTGGGTGGACCTGGGAATGCCAGCAGTTAAGAGGTGGTTTCTTGTCCCTCAAAACCTCCTGATCAGAGGCCATGCTGTTGGATGTAGTTTATCGTTACCCCGGATGCGGATGTAGTTTATCATCATACCCAGGACAGTATTGTTGTTTTAAGAATGAAACATCTTTATTATTACTATTTTATTAATCCTTCTTCACTGATTATTATTGCCGTTTTTAGATTAAGTGTTTTCCCTATTATTCTTTTAATATTATTTTAACTTTATTTTATTATTCTTACATTTTAGAAGATGTGGTTTGATTATTATTGTTATTATTATTATTATTATATTATTAATAGTTTTACTCTATTTTGTATCTAAGAACACGTTTGTTTATGATAAAAACAATATTTAGTTCCTGATAATGACGAATGTGTTCAAATGTCCTCAAACAAAAATAGAACAAAAACATAAACTTTGGACAGGTTATCAACAATTTTGGTCGTCTTTTTCAAAAATTTCAAACATTCAATAGAAATTAAACAGAGAGGCCTCATTGATTTGAATTTAATAAAACATGTCTAAGTAAATGGTTGCTACCTAAATATATGTTATATTGCATATAGAGAAAAAAGAGAAGGCATAGCAATAAAAAAAAGACATAGACTTGCTGATAGAATATCAAGTTTAAAAGTGAAAGTAGAGATGAAAATTATTTCTAATTTTATAAATTACACTAATCTGTGTTTGTTTAATATTCAGCTGAAATCAGGGGCAGATAATAAAGATTGAAAAAGATAAAGATATAATCAAAAGGCAAGAGGAATACAGATTGTTGTATGCAATATAACATGGGATTTGGGGACTAAGAAGTCTCATTTAGTTATGTGCCATGCATGATACATGCTTAGGTGATCATGTAACTTCCAATATATGACTGACGAGGCAGATTTTTCCCAAAGTAGTTTGGCATTTATTTCTGTGGTAGACCAGCTGCCATCCAAGGCTATAGAACCTGATCTGTCCTGCTCTTTACCCATAAGAGGATCCATACCTTTCCCAAGGTATTAACATGTAAGTGAATGTAATAGATTCGAATGGAATTCGAATTCAGCTCTCTGATTCCTCAATCTGAGCCTCTATCCATTACTCTGCCATGCCTCCAATTATTTGTCAAATAAAGGGTTCAGTTCCGAACGTGAGGAAGGCCGGAGAGCATAATGGCAGAAATCTTATGAAAACAACAACAAAGACAATGATAACAGTTTCAATATCAGTCAGTCAGTTATGTGCTATGCGTGATACATGCTTAGGTGATCATGTATCTTTTAATACATGACTGACAGGGTAGATTTTTTTCCCGCAGTAGGTTGCCATTTCTTTCTGCGGTAGACCAGTTGTCATCCAGGGCTATGAAACCTGTCAAGATGGTTTACCCATAGATGGGGGTGAGAAGAAGAGGATTCATACCTTTCCCAAGGGTATTATCATATAAGTGAATGTAATGGATTTGACTGGAATTCAAATTCAGCTCTCCAATTCTTCTATCTGAGCCGCATTACTCCACCGTGCCTCTTAAGAAGTCTGCTAGAGGAGAAAAGCAACCCATCTTGTCATGACAGCATCCTATGTTTGAGAGAGGAAAAAAAAATGAGAGTTTGCACTCTTTCCTTTTATATGGCTTTGTTTCATGATAGACAAGGTGGTATAAATACAATCATTTTTCTGTTTTAAGGTGAACAGTCCCTGCTGAAAAAGACCCTTTTCTTTTCATATACACTATACACCTAAAAATGATCATAGAATGTTTTGGCAGAAATAGTAAAAAAAATAACCATAGAATGATTTGGTAGAAACATTATGTTAAAAATAACCATAGAATGATTTGGTAGAAACATTATGTTAAAAATAACCATAGAATGATTTGGTAGAAACATTATGTTAAAAATAACCATAGAATGATTTTGTAGAAACATTATGTTAAAAATAACTATAGAATGATTTGGCAGAAATAATATGTTAAAAATAACCATAGGATGATTTGGTAGAAACATTATGTTAAAAATGAAAAGAGCATAAACTCTTGGAATACTATTAATTCATCTCAGAATTAGTAAAGGAATTAGAAAGAATTGAATTAGAAATCTTTTTTGAAAGATACTTGCTCAGGTGGCTGAAGAATATATAAGTTGAATATAACTATATAAAACTAATTTTATTTTTTTAAATAAGATACAAGAATATATAGAATATGAGTCCAAGAAAAAAAAACAAATGGACGTACAAACAAATCATTTTTCCTCCCTTTAATTTTCTTCATGAATAATCATGTTTCTGAATGGTTGCATATAAATCCAAAGGCCTTTTTAGCAAAAAACTGAATTCTATGCATACAAGACTGAAAACAAGTCCCTATGGCACTCCCTTTAATGTAACCTATATTCTGTCATCATTGAAAACTTAGTCTAACATTGTGGTACTTCTTGTCATTAGTTCTTAATGCCACAGTTATATTTTCAGTTTGTTTATTGGCTGATCTTTGTTATATTCCGTATTTAGTTACGTGGGCGATGTGAAAACAATGTGAGCGAAATACTGCGTTTGGTTGCAAACAATGAAATTCAGAATCAAAAGAACAAGAAAGACTGTAGATATATTTTATAGTCTTTTAGTGAAAAATAAGAAATAAAAAAGGTTCGTATTTAAGAAGTTAAGTGTCTATGGTAGTGGCAAGTAAAGTTCGTGGAGTTAACTTGACTTATGGAAGGAAAGGTACCCTTTGACAAAGCGTCGGACGAGAGTTCATTAGCAGCAGCAATCACATACTTCGTTCGTCGCCGGGCCAGTGTGTCAGAGCAACGGCGTGACCGCCTCCTCCGCCGTTGAATGGGACTCCTTTCGACTTTCCCCAGTTGAACTTATACACGCCTATCGGCTCCTAATGGCAATTTTTTTGACTACGCGGGAGACGGTCTGATTGGTTGATTTAATGCTTTCATTTTTTTTTTTTGAGTTTATCCCAAATGGAAGTATCTGCGTCGAGCCTATGCGTAGACGTGCAGTTTTCATTTCGAGTTGGGGACTCATGATGGTAACTTCCGTTTATCGAAGCAGGGCAAGATCTCATCTTGTAACATCTTCAACAGCAGTTATTCAATTTGCCAGACTCTCAAGCATTCATCATAGTCTCTTCCAAAGACTGAGATTCAATAAATAAAACTATTTAGATAGTTATTTTTATTGAGGAAATCTGCAAAGATAGATGATCTCTATTGCCCACAAAAATTCATTCAGAAAATTTATTGTATGTTCTCATGAGTCTGCTCGACATTAGCCATTAATTATAGACGTGTAGCCAATTCAAACATCCAGTTTTTTAATTAAAAATCCAAGCATCCAAATTCCAAGCAATAGTAAAAAAAAAAAAAAAGAAAGAAAACATAAGAATGTCTGTTAAATTTACATTCTGTGTCATCCATACACCTCAAGAGACCATGGATCTGTACCCAAAGAGTTATGCTTCAGCTGCTGATGTTAGCGCAGCATCTGTTGGCTGTATAGACCCACAACAGAGTGACAGTTTTAACTGCAATAAATGCATGTGAAGACGCTCACCCCTGATACCACTGTGTTGTTTTCTTTCCTTCAGGTACACTTCTCTCCAGCAACAAACCTCCATTTTTTTCTCTCCTTGCTCAAGTCTTCAGTGTAAATTGTGTTTCCAGTGTGAGCAATTGTTGGTGATGTCTTTCCATCTCTCGATGTTCATGTTCATCACCCTCATGTCCATTTTACAGATTGAAGTGAAGATGAGGTCAACCTCATACCCTCTTGCATGTTAAATGTCTGCTAAATAAATCATTTGTATTTAGAAACATATACAGGAATTCAAAATATTTAAAAAAGTATTAAAAATAATCTTTAGATGAGTTAAAGTCTTGGGTAGTTGGTATACCAAAAAAGCCCTTGCTTAGACAAGACTTTTAAATAGTGGTTTTCATAGTAAAGAAAAATTGTGGTTGAGAAAAGGCTTTTATCGTTAGCAAAAATCCAATGCTTGTCTTTGTTGTTTTTATTGGAAATGCTTCATTTGAAGTTGTCGCTTGAGCATCCATACTGTTGTTGCAGATTATTCATTTGAAGTCACTTACACATGTTTCTTTCAGCATGTGTTGTGGGAGGAAGAAAAAGCTGTGTAGCCATGGTGTGGAGATAGTTCCATCTCTCTGTCTAAATGGCCCAGAGACCATTAGGATATCACTTTGAAAGTTGAAATCGGTGGGTTTTTATAAGAAATTTTTCTTGAAAGAAGGCTTGAGAAAAAATAGGGTTTTAGTTTTCTCTGATTGGTCAAATATTTCAGAAGGTGATGTTAATTTCTAACCAATAGACACTTTGATTTAAACAGTGTGTTTTATTGTGCAATCTTTGTGGCATAGTTGCAATATTATCTGTTATTGAGTAGAAAATAAAGTTTGGGCATGTTTTACATATGTGATTATGTAATTGTTTTTTTTTTTAAACAATGTCGTTAACCCTGTCCAAGGCCCATATACCATTATATTATCAACATAGATATTCACAAATGGTCAGAGTATATTCTTAGGCAGATCATTTATGTAATTTAGGAGGAGGGTTCAACCAAGAAGTCTTGGGGATGCTTGCGTTGAATTTTTAAAATCTTTTCACCCTAAGCAAGGCAGGTATGCCACTAGTATGCAAGGGGTTACAGAAAGTGGGAGAAAGAGTAAAGAGGGGTGAGAGAGGAAAGGATGAAGAGAAGGATGGGGAATAAATCAAAGAATCTGGAGATGTCAATTGACACTACATTTAAATAGTTGAGAAACAAGTAAGAGGAAGGGAATTCCACAGACAGGAAGTGCAAGATATGAAGCTATTGGAGTAGAAGAGATGGCTACATTTAATTGGTTTGACAGTAAAAGTGTGGGACTGAGATGCCAACCTAGTAGCATATTTAAATTCATGCAGTTTGGAAACCAGCGAAAATAGCTCATCAGAATAGTTACTGTGGAAGTATTTGTAGAAAAGACAGAGGGAGGTGATGACACATCTATAAGAGAGCAACTGTAAACAAGATGCCAGATCAGGGCCAACCACATTGCATATTTGTCTCTGGATTTTGTTGAGGATCCTAAGAGGAATAGTGGGTGCTCCAGATCATATATGACAGCAATATTCCATGCAAGGACAAATGGTTGATTTATAGATTTGAAGGATGAACTCGGGCAAGAAAAACTTTCTGCCGTGACACAGAGAAACAACTTTCCTATTGATTCAATGTAATAGTTCCACATCAAATCAGCAGACAGTGTGAGACTAATCAGTCACAAAGAGGTGCTCTTGTGGAGTTGAGCATCAGACATTCTAATGGGAAGCAGGGATAGTTCTCTGTGGTGAGTAATAAAGAGCAGTTTTATTTTTGAAGCATTAAAGTTAACCAGCCATTTCATGCCCCAGTCAAAAACCGATTGGAGGTCCTTTTCGAGACTAAAGGCCAGATTTATTTTGTCAGTGATACCAGATTTGCTATTTAGGCAGGAGTAAATAGTAGTGTCATCTGCATAGATGCCTACTTGGGAACTGATGACATCAGGAAGATCATAATGAAGATAAAGAACAGTATAGGACCCAGGATAGAGCCTTGGGGAACACCTGTATTCGTGAAAAAGGAACTGGAGGAGAATCTGTTAAGGACGACCTTCATTACATGGGATACTTGGGATTTGGAGGACAGCTGTTAACAACTACCTTCAAGGACCTACCTGTTAGGACTTTATAACTGAGAAGTCTCTTCGACTGATTACCTAGCTAGAGAGCTTGAGCAGTAAACGTTTACTTCACACCTTTCAAAGCTCCCTGATGTGTATTTGCTGTCAAGTGCCTCACCAATTCTGTAATTGCAGTTAGGATTTCAGCATGGACCATGCAATTTGAAATCTGCACTGTTTGTAGCTCATTCAGTTGTTCCTATTGAGGTGATCAACAACCTTCCTGTTGATTACAGCTTCCAAGAGATTGCTGACACTGAGGAGACTGATGAATCTATACTATAAGGGGGATGAGCACTCACCCACATTACTGAAAACCAAGCATACACTTGGTACCTCCAAAGACATGGGAAGGATTTCTTCTTCAACCAGAGGTCAAATATTGATTAGAGATATGGATTTTAACAAGGATCTACAAATATATAGCAGGAGCACTAGATCATATGTGGCAGCAATATTCAAAGTATGGATAATGGCAGACATATAAATATTATATTGGTTGGTTATTTAATGCCAAAATCTAAATACAGTGAAGTAACTTTCCTCGTCAAAGGCCTAGCAATTGATTCAGTTATATAGTTGGGTGGTTGGTTATTTAATGCCAAAATCTAAACACAGTGAACCAACTTTCCTCACAGAAGGCCTAGCAATTGATTCAATATAATCTTTCCACTTCATGTCAATGGAAAATGTTAGCCCAAGAAGGCACAACAAAACACTCTTCTTCAGATGATTAATCGAGAGAAATTCATTTTGAAGGTTTAGAAATTAACAAGTTATTCCCTGCCCAATTTAACAATAAAATATAGATCTTTTTTGAGATCAGCTGCCAATTTAACCTTATCAAATGGATCAGTCTTACTATTAAGACAGGAGTAAATAGTTTTGTCATCAGCATAGAACTGGTGCCATCAGGATGGTTGTTAGCGAAAATTAAGAACAACAAACATCCCAAGGAAAGATCCCAGGGGAGATGCTTGCATTAATCATAAAGATCTAGAAGAGCAGACATTCAAGACAACTTTCATCCAGAAATGCCATAACCTTTCAACTTGTAAAGAAGACTTGTATGCTAAACCCTCTGAAATCCCTTCCAGACCAAAATATGGAATTAATGTGATGATAACATTATTTTGATATGCTTTAGATCAGGCTAAATATGGAGTATTGTTGACATATCTGGGCTGGAGCTACTCAATCTTCATTTTCCAGCCTTGACAAAATTCAGAAGTGTTTATGTTCCTTCATGAGTGATGAAATATTTTTGAGCCGATGACCTCTTTCCTACAGACAAAATTTTCATGGATATTTTTTTCACTAATGTTCACCCAAAACAAGACCCAAGAGCCGCTCTGTTGTGGGACTTATATTAGTGTAGAAAAGGACAAGCATTAGGAGTATAAAGCTGAAATGGACTTTAGAAGGAACTGGAAACCCAATCCTAAACAGGAAACAAGGGATAACCTTATAATCCTGTTCAAAAGACCAGGAAGGAGTGTGAACCGGACAATAGATGAACCTATCTATTCCTATTGGTGGGAGAGAGAAAAAATTAAATAAATAAAATTAAAAAAATAGTGAATAAACATTCAGAGTTCAAGCATAGACATTAGGAGTACAGAGTTGAAGTGGACTTTTGTTTAAATAACAAATAATAAAAATAATAGATAAAGTAAGATAAATAAAATAAAAAATAAATATAAGCAAAGTATTTTTTTGGAGTGAAGATCTGGTTTAACAAACCAAAATATGTTTTACTCAAAAAAATGCATTTTTCCAAATGTAGTTTGATCTGCTTTTCCTGAATGTAACATTCATTTCTTTGGGAAATCTTTCATTTTTAAAAAAAAAAAAAAAAAAAAATTAGAAACAGAAACAAATACAGTTTATTTAAACTGGGAGTTTGATTTACAATGTAAGTATAAAGCATAATTAGGAGCTGACTTTGTGCCTGTATTTATGACATCATAAATTCAATTTACAATATAAATATAATCCTAAACTTGGGTTCTATTTTGTATTTAGAATTCTAAAGAGAAAATAGGTTTGTATACTTATAATCATTGTGGCATAGTTAATGCAATCTCTTTAGACTTCTAAGAGCCACAAGGGATAGGAAGTTGGGGAGAGCCATGATCTCCTATATCCAGAAGGGATGTGACACATAAAACCAGAATGACAGGCAGTATTTATGGTTTGTAGACTGAATGCAGTTTTGAGTTTCTCATCATTTCGCTATGTTAGGAGGTGTTGTTAAATTTGCAGCTCAACCCACTTTGCAAAATCTGACCAAATGATCGAACATCAAATATTTTTTTTTTGAAGTTTTTCTTACTTGGCTAAAATGTTTTCAGCAACCCCCCACCCCTTGTAAACCATGTGTTCCTTTCTCTGATTCCTAAAACATTCCGTCCTGGGTGAGATGTTAAACTACATCCGCGTCCTGGGTAAAACAATAAACTGCATCCAGCAGCAAGGCCTCTGATCAGGAGGTTTTGAGGAGCATGGAACCACCTCTTAATTGCTAGTGTTCCCAGGATCACCCTGAACCAGGGTGGTAGCACCTGTTAGAGTCCCAGCTATAGGCAAATAGTTAACTATTACCAGCAATACTTTTTTGAAAAAATTATTACCAGCAATACTTTTTTGAAAAAAATATTACCAGCAATACAATTTTGAAGGAAAAATATTACCAAAAACAGATTTTTGACAAACAAAATATTACCAGCAATAAAAAATTTTGTCAGCATTAAATAACCCATTGAGGTTGATATGCTGTAAAACAAAATAAACCAAAGCTAAGACATTATCTAAAATTTGATATATTTATAAGGTAAGAGGATTCCCTCTGAAGGATAAACCATTTATAGATATTGACAAGTGTGGACAGAGGAATCAACAATGCATGATGACTATTAGTTTCACAACACAATGCAACCTTCAGACGAAAATATGTATTAGGGTGAGAAACTGACAGTTACTTTGTATTATTGAATCCTATGCCTACATTCTCTCTCTCTCTTTGTGTATATATATATATATATATATATATATATATATATATAATTATTTATTTAAAAATATGATTCCATTGCTGCATAAGAGTTCTCATGTTTCAAAACAAGAGCTGAAAACTTCAATATAATTATTTGAATTAAATTGAATTAAAGTACTAAGCTCTGTTCCATCTTCAAGCGAAATTTTTTTTGGAATAACTAATTCTTTAAATTTACACGTTTTATAAGCATATTCATTATTAAAATTAAAATTACTATGGTAACGGCTAGAGCAATTATTTAAAGAAAAGGGGCGTAAGGGTTAATAATTTGTATCAATATCTCAGTTACATTCAAAGATGTCAAGTCAGGGGTAACGTTGGGGTGTCTAAATTTAAAGCGGAAGTATATATATATATATATATATATATATATATATATATATATATATATATATATATATATATATATATATATACACTATTTACATTATTTGGACTATTGTCCTCATCTTTGTTACCATATTTATTACAATGTATCCCATTGCAATGCTCTGGCCTTCTTCAGGTGGTTGGAATGTTGAACTGAACCCTTTATTTTGCTCACTGGGGTAGAATGTTCTAGTTCAACATGCCATGTTCAACGGATGTCAGTTATCAGTTATCTCATGTTAATTTCCCTCTCCAAGTTCTCCACCACCTTAACCAGGTATCGAATACACACTCTTTGGGTTCTGTCACTGGATCTAACTAACACCTTTATCCACTAACGAAAGGATAAAGGCGTTTGTCCGAATAATGTAAATAGTCCGAATAATGTAAATAGTGTACATAATACCTCATCTCAGAAATATAGACATATATATACTTACATATCTATGCACATAAACCCCCAACATGCATATCACAAGATAGTATATATAAATCTCTTGCTCTCTCTCTCTATATATATATAACCATATATATGTGTGTGTGTGTTTGTGTGTGTGTGTGTGTGTACAAAATCCAATATCTAGTGACATAAAAAATAGAAAGCTCTTAATAAGAGTTGAAGTGATGATATACTTTGAACCAATTTAACACATTCGAAAATAGCTAAAAAAAAGAAATTATTTAATTCTTCATATCTCTGAGTTGACAAGACCTACAAGTAAAAATCTTGTGGATTGAAATAACTATTTTTGAATGAGGTAACATCAGATTTTTAATCTATATAATATATATATATATATATATATATATATATATATATATATATATATATATATATATAAAAAGTGAACATAGCATGAAACAGACAGTGTTGACTTCTATGTTCACTTTTATATTTAATGCTCTTTCTTTGATATTGAGCACTTTATCCCATAAATATAGCACATTTAAAACTATATTTCTTCATATATATATATATATATATATATATATATATATATATATATATATATATATAGTTTATGAAAACTAGGTAATCAATAAGGGTAGACCCAAGGAGGATAAAATCCAGAGAGCTCAATGTAAATCCAGAGCAAATAATTTAAATAAAACAGACCACTTCAAGGTTCCATGTAATAAATTATTTCACCACAGCCTTTTATATATATATATATATATATATATATATATATATATATATATATATATATATATATATAAACTTAAAAAATCAGGAGGTCAGTTGAATCCAGTACCTTGGTTTTCAATCTTATTTTATCCTCAAGTTTTTTATCAAATGACCACCTAAAAAGCATTAGGTTATCATTTGCTAAAAAATCCTTAGGCTACTAGGTTGAAACCAAGGTACTGTATTCAACTGTACTCCTGATTTTTAAAGTTAAAAGCTCTATTTTATTTTTTACCATGTGTACTGAGCACTTTTTAAAACTACTGTTTCCTGGTCAGATTCAAATTTGACCATTAATCTTTTATGTTTATATATATATATATATATATATATATATATATATATATAATAAATACACATATGTGTGTTTGTTTATGTGCATATTTCTCTTGTGTTTCTCTTTATATTTTTATATGTATGTTTTCTCAGTGTGTCTATGTGTATTTGTATACATATACATTTTCATATACCGAGGTCTGTCGAGGTTTTCATATTTATATATGATGTATACGTTAATGCACCTTTTTATGAACTGTGTATGGTAGGTAGATGTGCACTTTCATATGCCATGTTTATGAGCATACTTGCATATGCAAACACATGTTTGGATGTGTGTATGCACTCAATTTATGTTCTATGCTGCTGCTTGCCACCTGGTGCAGATGCATTTAGTGCAAGCGTGCATGCTGATGCATTATGGGTGCTGAGAGGAGGATTATCAGAACAGTTCACAAATATTGATTCAGCTCTCAAATCCTGGACAGTTGCAACTCTTGTTTATTTGGTCATCATATTATCTACGTGAATTGCTAGATGACACTTGTATTAGATTTCTGCTGAAGAAAATAGGTTGAAGGAACTGATCAACAGACAGACAGACTAAGAGACTGACAGACTGGTGGACAAACACCAGTGAAAATTGGAGATATAACATGCAAAGAATATGATCAATACAACACTAGTTTGGAGTGGAACTGTGACAGAATAGGATCAGTCCATATAATTTAATATATTTATATATATATATATATATATATATATATATATACATTTATATATATATATATATATATATATATATATATATATATATATATATATATATATATATATATATATATATATATATAAATATATATATATATATATATATATATATATATATATATATATATATATATATATGTATATATATATATATATATAAAGCGATCCACAAACATCTAGAATATAGATATCTAATGGATTGATACAAGCACAATAAGTTGGCTACTTTATTTACAGATTAACAGTTATAGGTGACTTGACACAGGCATGCTGGAAATATTAATTATATAGAAACAATTAAAAATAATCATTGATATAAAGAAAATGAATATGAAAATTATATATATATATATAAAGATATGTGTGTGTGTGTGTTGTTATATATATATATATATATATATATATATATATATATATATATAGATAGATAGATAGATAGATAGATAGATATTAACTGAGAGACAAAGATAGATACAGATATAAATAGATTAATATTAAATAAAACAGATATATATGTATAGAGAGATAGATAGATATTAGCTGAGAGACAGAGATAAATACAGATTTATAGATTAACATTAAATTAGATAAAAACATATATATATATATATATATATAGATATATAGATAGATAGATAGATAGATAGATAGATAGATAGAGATATGGTTTGAGATCGCAAGAAATTGAGAATTGAATTAGCTAGATTGATAACATATGAAATAAATTAATAGAAAAAGATTGATATCTATATAGAAAAAAAGACTGAGAAAGATAGATAGATAGATAGATAGATAGATAGATAGATAGATATAAATATAGACTGAGATAACTAGATAGAACGAACGGAGATTAATATATATTGAAGCTGACTGAGATATAGATAGCAAGAAAAAGATTCATATATATAGAAACAGACTGATTAATAGATAGATAGATAGATAGATAGATAGATAGATAAATAGATAGATAGATATAAAACAGACTGAAAGATAGAAAGAAAGAAGATTGATATATATTGAAACTAAGATATAGATAGATAGAAAGAAAAAGATTGATATATGTAGAAACAGACTGAGATATATATATATATATGTATGTATAAAGATAGTTATATATATAACTATATAACTATATATATATATATATATAGTTATATGTATGTATGTATGTATGTATGTAGATCGATAGATATACAGATGGATAGACAGACAGTCATGAATATATGAACAGTTTAAAATTGACAGATAAACCGAATCATCAACCTTGCAGGTCTAGAAGATATGAATAAACTGATCACACTATTTAGTTTCTCTGATCTTTACATAGACATAAACAAGTGAAAATGAACATAAAGTGATCAGCCTATTTAACTTGAGAAGTAAATGGCAAGGTCAATAGAGAGAGTGGACAAGTAATATTTTACAAGTATTGACATGAAATGTTAAAGTAATTAAACTAATTTGAAAAAATATTTTCATTGGTGGATATTTAGATATATTGATTGTAAGAAGAAACCTTGAACAGGAAATTGATAAGGTGATAGATTTATATATATATATATATATATATATATATATATATATATATATATATATATATATCAGAAAAACAATGATGGCACAAAACCTCCTGATGTCCAGGGAGGAAGAAATTGATAAAAAAAGTAAAATAATATCTCTGACAACAGTTAAATGGTAGATGCAGAAAACAAAACAAAAAACACATGCTCACACACACACACACACACACACACACACACATATATATACACACACACATTACACATACACTCCCAAAGAACTAAAAGATAACATGCACTTAACACAAACATCCCATTCCCAGCAACCAATAAAACTGTGAAAATGACCAAGGACAAAATTTTTAAAGTCAAGGATCTCCCATCCTCTATCTTAAAAACAACTTAAAAGAGGTCGTTTGAACAACACAAGGACTGATCAAAATTAGCGATAAAAAAACAAATCAAAACTACAGATGAAGTTCACTTTCTTCAGAAACAGTCATTCACTCCTGTAGTTCACGGCTACTAACATGTAGGGATTTTTTTCTCCTGATGATGGCCATGCTGGCTGAAACTAGTTACTTAATTGAAATAATAAAACAAAAAAAATATTAATATACAAACCAGTGTGTCCAAAAATTTTAATTTTTGTAATATTTTTTATTGTTTAAAAACACCCCTATATATATATATATATATATATATATATATATATAAAAGAAATATAGTCTTAAGGTGTGCTATATTTATGGAATAAAGTGCTCAATATCAGAGATAGAGTGTGTGTAAATATAATGTGGCCTGACGATTGTATATAGCATGAAACAGACTGTCGCCTCTAAGTGTTGACTTCTATGTTCACTTTTATATTTATATATATATATATATATATATATGTACACATATGTGCATATGTGTGTGTGTGTGTGCGTGCAGTGAAGCATGTTGCTATGTAGTTGTGTATATACGTGTGTCTTGAGCAAATGTATTTTGGTGCGTGTTGTGGTGTCTCCAGTTATTCTCATAATCAAATCTACTTCAATTTCAGGTATATTCCTTGTATTGTATATGTGTGTATTTTTCTATGTGTGCGGTCACCATAGTGTGCATGTGCGCAGTACATGCATTCCCATCTGCAAGCATCATTAAGCACAACTTTGGGCAATCCTTACTTTTATTCCTCTTATTGAAATCTGGCAGGGAGGCCATCTTGGGGGTCAGCCAGAATTTCATGAATGACTGCATAAAGAGAATCTAGTGTCGACATGAAGCGACAGAGACATTTTAACTCAGTGAGTCATAATAAATAATACAGATATTATTATTATTATTATTAATAATGTTAATAATGATAATGATAACAACAATGATAATAATGATAATAATTCTGTGAAAGGTCTGCTTAAAGTCATATGACTTGATGGAGAATGCCTATAAGGCAAGATCTCAGGTTGAAAATACGAAAATGTGAAGATAATAATAATAATAATAATGATGATATTAATAATAATAATCAATATGATAAGATTGGGTAATATATTCACAAGATAGTATTACAATGTGCTATATGCTGAAAAATAGTATGGACCTCATTCATAGCCACTCATAGAAAATCATGAAGGGGTAGACTGTTCTAGTTCCATGTGCCATGTCTAATGGATATCAGTTATCAGTTATCTCCTGTTAATTCCCCTCTCCAAGTTCTCCATTGCCTTAACTTATAACTCTTTGGGTCCTGTCACTGGAGCTAACCAACTGCTTTATCGTGGATAAACAGCTGAATCGTTATGATAAATATGGCAACAAAGATGAGGACAATAGTCTGAATAATATAAAAAGTGCACATAATAACTCATCTCAGAAATATAGACAGAATGAAAATAACATAGGAAGAAAAATGGTGCAAATTTACTGTAGATGACCTTGTGATTAGGGCACTCTCTACCATAATGAGACTGACCAAAACACTGACATAAAAAATGCTATTCTCATCAAAGGAAAAAATAATTCACTACC
>CAHIKZ030000834.1:45000-62500 GCA_903632075.3 Acanthosepion pharaonis | reverse complement strand
TATCCAGTTTTACATATATAAAGCATTCACTACCATCAGTTACTGGACTGGAGGTTCTCCTTGGATCATGTATATGAGTAAAATTGTACTGAGACCAGGTTCGGAAATTATCAATGATGATGATGATGATGGTGCTGATTAAGTATTATTTTTAATTATTATGCTATCTATCCAACTACCTATCCCAGTTTGTTCAAATCTATCTATCTATCTATCTATCTATCTATCTATCTATCTATCTATCTATCTATCTATCTCAGTTTGGTCAGATCTATCTATCTATTAAGTCAAAAATGAATCATCTAAGAAATTCAGACAACTTAAGACTACTAGGTGTAATCAATCAATAGAAATAAGATGATAGAAAGACGAGTGAAAAATGAATAATAATGACAATGCTTCATCTAAGAAATTCAGACAACTTAAGACTATTACGCCTTATTACTACTACTAGTTAGTAAACAAGCAATAGAAATAAGATGAAAAGAATGACGAGTCATAAATGAATAATAATGAAAATGCTTCATCTAAGAAATTCAGACAACTTAAGACTATTACGTCTTATTACTACTACTAGGTGTAAACAAGCAATAGAAATAAGACGAAAGAAAGACGAGTCATAAATGAATAATAATGATAATGCTTCATCTAAGAAATTCAGACAACTTAAGACTATTACGTCTTATTACTACTACTGGTGTAAACAAGCAATAGAAATAAGATGAAAGAAAGACGAGTCATAAATGAATAATAATGATAATGCTTCATCTAAGAAATTCAGACAACTTAAGACTATTACGTCTTATTACTACTACTAGGTATAAACAAAACAATAGAAATAAAGATGAAAGAAAAGACGAGTCATAAATGAATAATAATGATAATGCTTCATCTAAGAAATTCAGACAACTTAAGACTATTACGTCTTATTACTACTACTAGGTATAAACAAGCAATAGAAATAATATGAAAGAAAGACGAGTCATAAATGAATAATAATGATAATGCTTCATCTAAGAAATTCAGACAACTTAAGACTATTACGTCTTATTACTACTACTAGGTATAAACAAGCAATAGAAATAATATGAAAGAAAGACGAGTCATAAATGAATAATAATGATAATGCTTCATCTAAGAAATTCAGACAACTTAAGACTATTACGTCTTATTACTACTACTAGGTGTAAACAAGCAATAGAAATAAGATGAAAGAAAGACGAGTCATAAATGAATAATAATGATAATGCTTCATCTAAGAAATTCAGACAACTTAAGACTATTACGTCTTATTACTACTACTAGGTGTAAACAAGCAATAGAAATAAGATGAAAGAAAGACGAGTCATAAATGAATAATAATGATAATGCTTCATCTAAGAAATTCAGACAACTTAAGACTATTACGTCTTATTACTACTACTAGGTGTAAAGAAGCAATAGAAATAAGACGAAAGAAAGACGAGTCATAAATGAATAATAATGATAATGCTTCATCTAAAAATTCAGACAACTTAAGACTATTACGCCTTATTACTACTACTAGGTGTAAAGAAGCAATAGAAATAAGATGAAAGAAAGACGAGTCATAAATGAATAATAATGATAATGCTTCATCTAAGAAATTCAGACAACTTAAGACTATTACGTCTTATTACTACTACTAGGTATAAACAAGCAATAGAAATAATATGAAAGAAAGACGAGTCATAAATGAATAATAATGATAATGCTTCATCTAAGAAATTCAGACAACTTAAGACTATTACGTCTTATTACTACTACTAGGTGTAAAAAGCAATAGAAATAAGATGAAAGAAAGACGAGTCATAAATGAATAATAATGATAATGCTTCATCTAAGAAATTCAGACAACAAGACTATTACGTCTTATTACTACTACTAGGTGTAAACAAGCAATAGAAATAAGACGAAAGAAAGACAGTCATAAATGAATAATAATGATAATGTTTCATCTAAGAAAATTCAGACAACTTAAGACTATTAATGCCTTATTTCTACTACTAGGTATAAACAAGCAATAGAAATAAGATGAAAAAAAAAACGAGTCATAAATGAAAAATAATGATAATGCTTCATCTAAGAAATTCAGACAACTTAAGACTATTACGTCTTATTACTACTACTAGGTATAATCAAGCAATAGAAATAAGATGAAAGAAAGACGAGTCATAAATGAATAATAATGATAATGCTTCATCTAAAAATTCAGACAACTTAAGATTCACGTCTTATTACTACTACTAGGTGTAAACAAGCAATAGAAATAAGATGAAAGAAAGACGAGTCATAAATGAATAATAATGATAATGCTTCATCTAAGAAATTCAGACAACTTAAGACTATTACGTCTTATTACTACTACTAGGTGTAAACAAGCAATAGAAATAAGATGAAAGGAAGACGAATGAAAAATGAATAATAATAAAATATAATAATATAATAATAAAATGAAATATCTATACAAGGATTCATTTCCTGAAAATTTGATTGATTTCAAAAGCATACAAAATAACTTTGTTGGTTTGTTCCACTCAGTTAAAACAAAAAAATGTCCATTGATTCCCATTCTGAAATGAAGCAAATTTAATCCATTTATTGTTTGTGTTTTTAAGAGATTATCTGAGAGAAATATAGGTGCTGCTATAGTATTATGATATCTACCATCTATTTTCTACTATAGTATGCTATCTGTTATTCATTTTCTACTATGATATAATATTTACCAACTGTTGGACATATGAAATATGTTAGGAGGGTTAGGGGTTTGGATTAGGGTTAAAGGCAGTAAGCAGTGAGCTAGTTATGTGTTAAAAATCATTAACAATTTCTTGTACAAAAAAATATTAATAAAATTATCAAGTAGTGATTTTAATATTTGTAAACTATTTTGATGTCATTTAAAAAAAACAGTCTGCCCCAGTGAGCGAAATAAAGGGTTCAGTTTGACATTCCAACCACATGAAGAAGGCTGGAACATACAACAGCTGAAACGTTGCGATAAATATGGCGACAAAGATCAGGACAATAGTCTGAATAATGTAAATAATGTACATAATACCACATCTCAGAAATATAGACATATACTGAAAGGCCGAAACGTTGTAATAAATATGGCGACAAAGATGAGGACAATAGTCTGAATAATGTAAATAGTGTACGTAATACCTCATCTCAGAAATATAGAGAGATAGTGAACAGGTCCTTGTTTATCCTGAGCACTTTCAAACAATAATGAGTGCATTGTCATTTATGGTAGGTTGCAAATGTCTCAGTAGATATCATTCTGTAGTAGCAATGAAATATGATATATAAACATACAATATCAGAGGAAGAGTGGGTAATTGAATGAGATTAAGAATAAGAAATTTAATTAATACAAAACAAAATAATGATGACTTAAAAATTAAGGCAGGAATAGAGTCTAATACAAAGTTATAAGAAATATGCAGGTGAGACAGGAAATTAAAATAAAAGAATATATGAACGGCAAAAGGACCTTTGATAAAACAACATACTCAGTGAATTAGTCATTTATCGTAAATAATTAAACCATAAATTTAACTTAAAGAATGCAATTTAGTAAGAGAAAGTAATCTACTGAGGTAAAAATGTACAGAAAGTGCCTATATATATATATATATATATATATATATATATATATATATATATATATATATATATTAGAATATATATATATGTATATATTAAATTTGTATGTATATATATATATATATATATATATATATATATATATATATATATATATATATAGATGATAGACATTCTGTACTGATTAATTTTACTGAGTTTTCCAAATTACAAATAATCCTTCAGACAATTTTTTATTAGAATTTCCTCCTTGTCTGGAAAGGACTATTTGCAATTTGGAAAGTCGATAAGTAAAATCAATCAACACAAAATGTCTGTCATCTTTAATAATATTTACCTTAAAAAAAAATATATATATATATATATATATATATATATATATATATATATATTTTTAAAATATAGGTCAAGGTTATTTTAACTGTCTTCTTGAACCAGACACTCCCACTTCTCCTACTGGGAATTTATTTAATTTGTATTAATATTTATATTAATATTAATATTAGTATTAATATTTATTTAATATTTATTAATATTAGTATTAATATTTATATTTAATATTAATTTATTAATATTAATATTTATATTGGGAATTTATTTAAATTTGTGTCTGGATTCTTATCTGCAATTTCCTTTTTATTCTTCTCATTCTTTTTCTTTTTTCTTTTTCTTTTTATTCTTTCACTCTTTTGATTTTATTCTTTAAATTTTAAGCTCCTATTTTATTTCTTCACATCTCTGAGAATTGACAAGGTCTATAAGTAAGTCTTATGGACTGAAATAGCTATTTGAATAAGGTAATTTTGTATTTGTATTCTAAGTAATATATATATATATATATATATATATATATATATAAAGTTGCATATATATATTTATATTTATATACATACACATTATTTATATTTATATACATACACATTTTATATATATATATATATATATATATATATATATATATATATATATATATATATACACAGACAGACTGTTTTGCTTGTATTACAGCTCTTCAGTGTGCCTAGACATCCAGTTGCCTCTAGCTACGATCGAAACCTGGCTGAATTGGCATCAGTCTGAGATTCTACCACTAAGCCGTCAGCGCACAGCAGGGGCGAAGTTGAATTTTTAGCGTACTTATTTTTTAGATAAACACACAGTAACTGAGAGGATTCGATTCACTTTACTGAAGAGTCTTGCTATAAGAGCTATAATAGTCACTGTTTACAAACCCACACTTCCTCCCACAGAGAGCTCAACCAAAATAAATTTTTCAGGAGCCAATATATTGCTATCCACAGATATATATAATAAATATTTAAAAGAAAAACAGACCACTTTAAGGTACCATTATAATAATTTATTTCCCCAGAGTCCTTTTAAAGGATGCTGGATCATCAGATAGCACTTCCAAAAAAAAAAAAATATCTGATGATCCGGCATCTTTTAGAAGGACTCTGGTGAAATAAATTATTATAGTGGTACCTTAAAGTGGTCTGTCTTTCTTTTAAATACTAGCTCTGGATTTACATTGAGCTCTCAGGATTTCATCCTCCTTGGGATTAGCCATACAGATTACCAAGTTCTTCATAACTTAACTATTTATATATATATATATATATCCAAAGAATTTTGATTAAAATGAACTGACAAGATCTGTTTAATTTTTGATTATATTTTACAATTTTCAGATAAGTTGTTGAGTATTGTGCTAGAAGCTGTGGATAAATTATCCAAAATTCATATTTTGTTAATTTTTTCAGTCATTATCAAGAACCTATGTGTTGTCTGTGTAGTATTTAGAATTCCTTTGTCTGCATTCTGGAAGCTTGTTCTTTGAAATAGGCTAGTGTGATGTTGTGTGTAACAGCTACTGGGAACAAGGCCACACCAAAAGAATGTGATTTATTTATTTATTTATCTTATTTTATTTATTAATTAATTTATCATCCAGCAGTTCCATCAAATATAGCTCTACATTCTTTACTAAGTGTCACCAAGGAGAAACTAGTTTTCAAGTACTCCTTTCTCCACAAGTTTCTCTTTGTCTTTGTGCCCTTTACTTAAATGTGATAATTTGGCTGATTTCATGCCTTCAGTTAACATTCTTAATACTTGCATCTTTTCTCTGTTCACATTTGCAACAATAACTTCTTTCCGGTTAATACACTATTCTTGCATATTACCATTTTTTTTTTCAAGTCATCTTTTTCTGATACTCCCAAAGCCAGTTTATCTAATACTCCTGAAGCCATTTTTTCTGATACTCCTGAAGCCAGTTTTTCTGAAACTCCTGAAGCCAGTTTTTCTGAAACTCCTGAAGCCAGTTTTTCTGAAACTCCTGAAGCCAGTTTTTCTTATCTTGCAAATGTTTTCAATTTCTTTTTTATTGTTTCCTGATCCCTATTCAACTTATTCATTATTTCCAATGCTGGTTCCATATAATTCAATAATTTTACAATCTCTTGTTTTTCTTTTGAGGCCACATCCTTTTTATGAGCCATAGCAATCTTTATATATCTCAAATTTAAAAAAAAAATGTATATTGATAACTATAGTATTTTATACATATCTATACATATATACATATATACACCTTAGGTGGGCAGGTCATGTTCCAAAGAAGGTGCTGTATGGATGACTACCAAACTCCAAGCCTTCAGTTGGACATCCACTCTTATGCTACAAAGAGAAATTGAAACGTCTGAACTTTGATCCAAAAACCTGAAGTTAAAGGGTTTTGAAGACAGTAGACTGAAGCACACTGATCTGCTTCATCAAGCTCTGAAGCAGAGATACCATCAAAATCCTGCTTTAACAAATTTCATCTGTTAGTGTGGCTTTGTTGCCCACAGCAAGGCTGGTCTAGTATCACACTTAAGAAAGCACAAATGAAATATGTCTTTCCCTTCCCTGATTTTCTCCACAATAGGCCCTGCTAGCATGCATAAGTGTAAAAGGAAAGGCACCATCCAGTGTTGACCCTCATTTATCATTTGCAATAGGAGAGTCCACCACACACACACACACACACACACATATATATATATATATATGTATTATTT
This sequence comes from Acanthosepion pharaonis, assembly GCA_903632075.3. NCBI lineage: Eukaryota > Metazoa > Mollusca > Cephalopoda > Sepiida > Sepiidae > Acanthosepion > Acanthosepion pharaonis. The sequence goes on along the minus strand of CAHIKZ030000834.1, from coordinate 55,802 downwards.
TTTTCCAATTTGATGAAAACCTTTTGAGTTTTAGAATAAAATCTCACACCACAAAATAAGTTATTGCAAATATTTTGCATTAAATTTATAAGCTGAATTTCACATAGCATATTTCTCATTGACATGTGAATATATCATGAAAGTTTTAAACATATTTTATTACCATTTTTACTGGAAAAACATTGACTTATATAAATATAAAGAGATTGATAAGAGGAGCTATAGTCAATTCTCTGTCATGTTCATGCACACACACACACATGCACACACATATATTCATAGATAGGCATACACCTGCCACACACACACACATTCATATATATACATACACCTGTAAAACACACACACACACACACACATCTTCAAAGAAAGTGGTAATTAAGGTCACCTTCTTTGTAGCTGACTGTAAAAACATATTGGCCTTCTTCAGGTGATTGGAATCACCTGAAGAAGACCAGAGTGTACAACAGCCGAAATGATGTGAATATGGCAGTGAAGATGAGTATAACAGTCTAAATAATGTACATAATGCAAATAATATATATATATATATATATATATATATATATATATATTATTTTTGCCTGATAATTGTTATCACATGAAACTCTGAGTAGTGTATTTAGATTATTAAAATTAATAATCTTATTATATTATATCTAAACTCTGTCAAGTTTGGTCTAAACCTTCAGTTAATTTTATATTTGAAGGTTTTAGCTTATTTTAATATTTAGCTTTTATTCTTACTATTTCCGTATATATATATATATATATATATATATATATATATATATATAAAGACAAGAGGTAAAACTATTCTTAACCAATGTGTTTGATCTTCTGAGGGATTTTATCAAGGCAAATGTAAAGATTTCTTTTGTTCCATGTATTTATATACAATAGCATGGATATCATTGATTTATCAAAGGTGGTTGAAAAGTTGGTCAAAACATGTGGAGGACACAAAGTGTCATAATTCATAGTCTGGTAAGGCAAAAGTAAATGAGTAATATTCAAGAAGTATATATATATATATATATATATATATATATATATATATATATATATATATATGTATGTATGTATATTTTAATGGATATTGTTTAATTTGTGATTAGATTGTTATGTTCTGTGATGGACGAATGTGCTGTACATCTTGAAAAACATGGGGTATTGGATTTAACTATAATCTTTTAATTTTTCAACATGTTTGTGCTCACGTGTGTTGTCTTGGGGAAGTAGTAATTCTTTCAGGAATGGTGAGATTGGAAAGAAACCAGGGTGTAGATTTATATTTTTATTATATCTGATAGTGACACTATGAAGAATTTTCCTTTTGAGTAAATTACTTTCTCTTTTGATAAGTGAGGCATTTTTTAGACCAAAATTGTGGTTGAATTTGTTAATGTGTATGATCAGTGCATTTGGTGAATTGTTATGTAAAAGGTCCCTTTTGTGTTCATAGATACATTTTTTTAAAATTTCTGCATGTTTCCCCAATGTATTGTGAGGAACAGTTTTGGCAATTTATTTTATATATTCCTGCTCCTGAATTGTTATTGTTATGGATTTTTCTAGTTCTGATCATACCCATAATAGTTTTGGAAGTATTCTTGACTATTTGGATGTTGTCATTACATATATATATATATATATATATATATATATATATATATATATATATATATATATATATATATATATCCAATGCAATGAGAACAAAAGTAATACATAAATTCCAACATTCACAGCATTAATCCAAAGAGGGCTCGATACCGATCTAGTAGAGTGATAAATATTTATTTATTATAATTTTATCATATAGATAAAACCATTTTACTCACTACAAAGATGGTAAACGTTTTTGATTCTCACCCATCGAAGTGCAGTTGAACTGCAATGAAACAAAGTTGCATCTTTGTAGTAAATAAAATGGTTTTGTCTATATGATATAATTATAAATAAATATATATATATATATATATATATATATATATATATATATATATGGAAAAATAATATATAAATTTTTATATATCAAGAACAATTTTAAAAAACATTGTGACAAAGTTGAAAAAAGTTTTTGTGTAATCAGTTTGCCTATAATTTAAGTTTAATTAAATTTAATTTCAATTTAATTTATTTTCAATTTAATTTAATTTGATTAAAAGAGAAAACAATTTACTAGGACAAAATTTATAGAAAGTTCTTTTATCGCTAGATAATCCACACTAAATTTGCATTCACCTTTCTTGACAGAACTTTTATTATCACAATGTGAATTATTTAATAACAAAAGCAATAAAGGCATAAACAAAAGCAAAAAGAAACTAAATGAAATCAGTTGAAATGAAAGTAAATCATATATTAAAAATATTTTGAATTTACATTTAAAATTCTCAGCATCCTCTCTCTTTATGTGCATGTTGCATCAACATAAACATTTCTTTAGTCCAATCAAGTCCTAAAGAATGAAATGCATCACATGAAAACTTTTTTTAACTTATGTTTTTCCTTAATATATTAAATTGGCCAGAAAGTCCTGACTCACTTAGGAAGCAGAAAGAAAACAACAAAATTGTATGGAGCCAAAACAACATTTATTCTTCAAAATAAAGTCCATCATTCTTGACAATCTTCTGCCAGTAATCAGCCAATATCTGAATCTGTCCTAGATACCAGTCAACTGGCTTTGAATCAAAAAAACTGTAAACAAGCTTCCTTCAATCCATGTGGATATGGAAGAATCTCAACACTGTCCATCTGATTGAACTTCTCCATAGTCTACCTGGCAGTGTGTGGCTTTGCATTGTCTTCTTGAAACAAAGCACGACCATGATTGACCAAAACAAGATTCTCCTTCTTTAGTTTGTCTTACACACAGTGTAGCTGCTGGCAATACAGTTTAGCATTGATGGCGTGAATGTGTGGAATGAACTTAAAATGTAGTACTCCTTGGAAATCAACAAGACAGAAATCAAGATTTGTTGATTTCTTTCTGCTTCTAAGTGAGTTTGAACTTTCAGGTCAATCTAGTATATATATATATATATATATATATATATATATATATATATATATATGTGTGTGTGTGTAAGTGTGTGTGTGTGTGTGTATATATATATGTAATGATACAATATGGTAATCCATATGGAATCTCAGAATGATATAAATCCAGGAAGAGCTTTTATGTCAAAGGACAGAGCAAAATAGTTTCTGTTTTTTAGAGGTCTCATGAAATAAAAATATTACCTATGGAATTTTAAGTGTTTAATATTCCTTAATTAATAATAATAATAACAATAGTAATAATGATAAAATTAATAATAATAATATATATATATATATATATATATATATATATATATAAAAAAAAGAACAGTAAGATATATAATCCGGTGTTCTTATAGATATTTTAATTTTGCAAAATACTGCTCAATGTAAATTTACAGAGCATTAATATTATAAATTAATTGATTTAAAATATGGTATATATATATATATATATATATATATATATATATATATAACATAAGAAAAAATAGAGTATAATTACACTGACAGTTGCATTTTTTAATTTAAAAGAGGGCTCAATATAGAGTAGAGCTAAATATTATTAAAAATCACCCAAGGAGACACATTTGTAGTGTTGAAACATAATTGCCATTGTACAGCAATTCCTCACATGTGTTTGTTTTAATCTCTGGTAATAAATAATATATATACATACATATATATATATATATATATATATATATATATATATATTTATATATATATATATATATATATATATATATATATATATATATATATATATATATATATATATATATATATATATAGATAGATAGATAGATAGATAGATAGATGTATCAATAGCTAAGTAGAAAAGTTTGTTCTGCTGATTAATAAATGGATAGATAAACCAATAATTCAATAAAAGATAGAGATATTGATAGATATTAATTAAGTAATAAGTACATTCTGAGATATATTAATTGTCTTGAGAAAATTGTTCAAAAACATTTATTTAAAAAGATTTATTCGAATGTTTAATTGTTTGAATGAAAATCAATCAAAAGGACAATTATACTAAATGATAATTAATTATATTATTTTAAATATGTAATATATTTTAAATGTAAAAGAATCAAAAGTAAAAGAATGCAAAAGTGGGCATTGAGGTCAACACTCAGCGGTGATAGTCTGTATCATGCTTAAATGCATTTATTAGGCCATGCTGGTGGCCTGATGATTACATTTAAGCATGAAGGAGACTGTCACTGCTGTCATCATTTATATTTTATATTTACATATGGTCTGCCCTGATATTGAGCATTTTAACATATAAATATAGTATACCATAAAACTATATTTTGAACACATTTTAAAGATATATATATATATATATATATATATATATATATATATATATATATTATTTAAAAAAAAAAATTATAACATAAATATGTTATAAAATCACTACAAAAATGGCCATTTTGTTTCAACACCCCCGGTGTCTTATCAAGTGATGATGTTGAATGTAAAATAAATGGTTTTAAAAGTTTCAAATTAATTAACAATCCTTCGCAAGGGGAAAACATTGTTACAAAAGCTAGATTGACCAATCAAAATACAAGTATAGGAAAATTCAAAAATCTTGACAATGAAGTCATGTTATAATAGCTATTCAGATCTTTAAAATATGGGTAATATTAAAAGAGAATTGCTTATATATATATTATATATATATATATAAAATGTGATCTAAATATAAAGTTTATTACTTAGAATATTGAAGTTACTCATGACTCCTGAATTTTATTGATTGATTCTTCATCTATCACTCCATCCACTCGTCAGTGGTATCAAATATATATTTAAAGTAAGTGCTTAGAAAGGAACACTGCATGATGACTCTTAGTTTTACACTTTAAGCAATCAACAGATCTCTCTCTCTCTCTTTAACTCTCTCTCTCTTACTCTATCACTCTCTCTCTCTCTCTCTATATATATATATATATATATATATATATATATATATATAATAGCTGGCAACTCGTATTCATAGATACCCATCTACTAAGGTGGCTAGCCAATCCCTATTGCAGACGGTCGCTCAGGCATAGAGCCCACCTGTGGTTTAAACTGCAGTTACAGTTTCTGGGAGAGAGCATGTTATCTAGCAGGATCAATAATTTGAACAAGGCCAGCATGCTAAAGCTCTTGGCCATGATGACTTGTGGCTTCATTCTAGCACAGCTATCACCCTCCCACCAGAGTTCTGTCTACCCAATTTCATTCACAAGGCTTGGGTCAACCCGTGCTATGGTTTTCTTTCCAAAGCTGCTACACTCTGGGATCAACCTCGATCCAGTTCGATAGGATCAGGAAGTCGCCTTCCTGACAAATTGACCATGGTGAGATTCAAACCCAGATCTCATGGTCAGAAAGCAAATATCCTAACCACTTGACCACACCCCCATACATATATTCTTTTTTTTTTTTAAGCATTTCACCCCAAGCAAGGGGTTACAGAGAGTGGGAGCGAGAGTAAAGAGGCATGATAGAGGAAAGGATGAAGGGAAGAACAAGGAATAGGTCAGGGCGTCTCGAGATGTTGATTGACATTGCATTTGAATAGTTGAAGATTATAGCTATCAGGGAAGCAAGTAAGAGGAATGGAATTCCACAGACGAGAGGTGCGAGACATAAAGCTAGGTGACAGCATGTGAGAGACCGACTCTCTCTCTCTCTCTCTCTCTCTCTCTCTCTCTCTCTATATATATATATATATGTATATATATATATATGTGTGTGTGTGTGTGTGTGTGAAAATATATAGAAAATTAGGAAAGAACTCGTTAGGTAAATAATCCAAAGTTCTTTAGTATTTTTGTTATTATTTTTAAAAAACAGTGCTTGATACAAAAGAATAGCCTAAATATAATTATTTATTTGAAAATATGATTCCATCGCTTATTATTAAAATTAAAATTACTATGCTAACAGCTAGAGCAATTATTTATTTACGCCCCTTTTTTTAAACAATTATTTTTAAATACTTATTTATTTATGCCCCTTTTTTTAAATAATTGCTCTAGCCATTAACATAGTAATTTTAATTTTAATAATGAATATGCTTATAAAAACGCGTAAATTTCAAGAATTAGTTATTCCAAAAATTTCACTTGAAGATGGAACAGAGCTTGGTACTTTAATTTAATTTAATTCAAATAATTATATTGAATTTTTCGGCTCTTTTTGAAACATGAGAACTCTTATGTAAGCGATGGAATCATATTTTTAAATAAATAATTATATATATATATATATATATATATATATATATATATATATAAAAAACAAGAGAAAGCGTTTTTTTTATAATGTGGATTCTCTAAATATATATTATAATTTATTTTCCTTATATTTTGGCAAATGTATGGAAAATAAAGTATAAAAATCCACATTATAAACAAAAACTTTTCTAGCTTCTCTCTTCTCTTTAAAATATTCACTTTTCTCTTGTTGGAATATCTGTAAACTCTCTCTCATATATATATATATATATATATATATATATATATATTTAAATAAATGGAGTGAAGATTGCATTCAATTCCTTGTAGGTTACTTGGTTCAACTTGCACCTGACAAATGCTGGAGGAAAAAATGTCCGAATTACAAATTTATTTATTCATTCTTCTAGTCACTAAGAAATGTACAATGAAATTGGACAGCAATCCACAGATTACTTGGAATGTAAAATTCTTTACTGCAATAAAAATATAAAAATTAAAAGAGGAAATACCCAAATGATAATTATTTGAAATACAAATATAGTTAAAAATTTGAATGAATATTTTTTTAATGTTTTCAAATAATTGTTTTTGAACAGCTATTTTCAATCAATGTTTTTTTGTAAAAATAACAGTAATAGATTTTTATATAAAATATTACCAACAATACATTTTATCTGTAGTTCAAGACATACAAATGTTTTCAAAATATATTTAGTTGAAGCCATAAAATTATGTTAAAAATATTTAGATTTCGGTATTAAATACTCTATAGAGGTTGATATGCTGCTAAACAAAATCAGCCAACAAAAGGGCTCAGTACAAAATTCTTTGAAGGTTTTCCAGATCAGCAGACACTTGAAGATGGTCAGTGTGTACAACAGCCAGAACTTTGTGATAATAACAACAAAGATTAGAAGAATAGTTGAAATGGTAATCAATTCTATAATAATGAGAATGTCTGAATGGTTAACTCAGTGTAAAAGTACACAAGTCACTGCCTAAATGTTCTTGGCATAACCAAGAAAAGTGAAAAAAAACACTTGTTTGGTCATCTGGTTAGATTTTTATACATCAAGCCCTTATATAAACTGACATTAAACACAACCATGACTGGCAAAACGGTCAGCAGAAAAAGTGGAGGGTTCCACTAAGGAAATTAATGGCTACGTGTACATGACCAATGCAAAACTTCAAGCTAGAGGATGTCTTCTATGGTTTGACCTAAAGAGGAATGGGTTCAACCAGGTTTATTTGTCCAAGACATGTTTTACATGAATGAATACCTCTCTGACTCAATCAGATTAGAGAAAACTATTCAGTTGCACAAATGGGCAGTGACCCTACAAACACACCCAGTCATGGAATTGATGACAATGTCTAGTGATTTTTTAGCAGGGCTAAAATGATATATTTGAAAAGGCTCCAAGCAGTGATATGTAGAGATTTGGTGATGTTCGGCGAAGCCCAGGCCTAACTCTTTGATTGTATGCCCCTAAGAGTCAAGTAGTGGGAGATAACATTGAGAAATGTGAGAAAATAAGACATTTTAAATATTAAATTAAATATAAATGTTATATTCCCTGCTAATAGGAATATATATTTGACAAACACAGTGGATAAAATAAGTAAAGGTTTATTGTAAAACCAGTACAATAAGAAATAAGGTAACAGTTTTTTTTGTTTTTTTTTAAGCATTACACCCCAAGCAAGGCGTGAAGCCACTAGGATGCAGGGGGTTGCAGAAGATTTGGAGCAAGAGCAAATAGGAGTGATAGAAGAAAGGATGAGGAGAGGAATAGTGGATAGATCAAGGTAACTGGAGATGTCGATTGACATTACATTTGAATAGTTGGAGATTATAGCTTTCAGGGAAACAGTAATTGGGAAGGGTGTTCCACAGGCGAGAGGTGTGAGATATGAAGCTATTGGAGTAGAAGAGACGGCTACATTTAAAAATTTCTATAGTGTAAGGGTGTGAGCATGATGCCAGCCTCGCAGAGTGCTTGAATTCATGGAGCCTGGGAATCAGTGAAAGCAGCTCATTGGAGCAATTACCATGAAAGTATTTGTAGAAAAGACAGAGAGAGGCGATGACGCGTCTGTGAGAGAGTGACTGCAGATGAGACGCCAGATCAGGGCCAGTTAGATTACATATCCGTCTCTAGCTCGTGTCCAGAACTTCGAGGTAAGCAGAAGGTGCCCCAGACCATATATGGCAGCAAAACTCCATGCAAGGGCGAATGGTTGTTTTGTATATTTGAAGTATCGATTCAGGTTATGTGCCCGATTGTCGCAAGTCAATCTGGTGCTGCTATTGGAAGGTCGGTATTTCTCGTGTAAATCTGAGTTGTACTCAACAGATCCCAGCTAGACACTATCTAGCAACTGCTCTATGCAGTCACATGTGGCACAAGGCTGAATTTAATGTGGGGTTCCCAAGCCCCTAGGCTCTGCCAAAAAATCCCTGTAGACCCTGCCACAACTGGATCGAGTCGGTCTACCTCCCCAGATGAGACTCTGCCCTTAGGCATAGCCTCATCCGGGTTCCTATCTGCCTGAAGGCAAAGAGTTTGACCAGCACAGCTGTAAAAGATCCCAGTTAGACTCCTGTAGTCCATTGCCTTACAGATACTTATAGGTAGTTACTACCTATAGTGTGGTCACTTGTGGGGGTGACAGGTTATTCCATTACATCAATAAACTAAATTTTTATTTCACTCTTTGATTGGATGACCTTCTGGTATGGATGCACAGGGACATCACATTCTCTGCCCCTTCTCTTTCTGCATTCTATTGGCTCTAAGTAAACAATTATTCAATCGAGCTACCTCAGAGATTCATGAGTCTATCACGCCAACCATTCTGGTCCTGCATCAAGATTTAGAAGGTCATTAGGGTGGAAGGTCAACATGCACCCAGAAGAAAATTAAATAAATGTTTAAGAATGTGTTTCCCAAATAATTTTGAAAAAGTAAACAATACCAGTGTTTATTTTCAATTTTGAACCCCCTCCACAAAACCATGCTCCCTGATAAATTGCCTTTGAACTCCATGACCCTGAAGCCAAAAGATATTATAAGATAAATAGTACTAATCAAAATAGATATCGTCTTCGCCACATACAGAACAATTACTTTTACAAGAAAAGAAATTGACAGAAATAAAGGTGGATACATACATTCAAATTAAGGAATGTGTTCAGATAATGAGAAAAATAGAAGTAGATATAAAAAGAAGCATAATTTCTATTTATGTTCTTTAGAGAGAAAGAAGCGCTAAATCAAACAAAACTGTAAAAATTAAAATGAAAAAGAAACTGAAGTTAAGATTAAATGACCAAAAATGAAGTGAACATTTCTGTTTTGCCAAATATCTAGCTTGAAATAAACTTTTATCTATGGTACATTGCTTGTATTTTTACTTCCCAAATGATTTTGTGTTTGATGAAATGCTACTTGTTTCTTTTTGTCTTTTGTAAATGGCTTGTTACTTTGCTTCCTATTCAACAGAATTTGGATGACATGTGAAAAATCATTCTGAATATCCTACAATTGCCGCATAATCAAGAAATATATGTGTATATTTATGTAGGTGTGTATGTGTGTGTGCATGTGTATGTGAGTCTATAATATATACTGTATAAAGGAAAAAGACCATAGGAAAACTGTAGTTTTAGCCGACACATTTCATCAAATGTGTACTTTTTTTTTTCCTTTGGAAAGCCTACATTGGACAAAATGTCAGCTAAAACTGTTTTCCTAAAGTCTTTTTCCTTTATACATATTGTCTTTTTCTACAGGTTAATTTTGAGAAATGTTTACATATTTAAATATATATTGTGTTTATTATGTTGATTATGTTTTATTTAAAAATGATACTTCTGAAATTTCTATAACCTTCAGAGACTGGCACACACACACATACTTTATATATATATATATATATATATATATATATATAAAAGATATATATGTGTGTGTATGTGAGTGTGAATGCATGTGCATGTAGGTGCATGTGTGTATATAAAGTATAATGTGTTTATTTGAATAATATTTATATTGAAAATATAATTCTTCTGAAAATATCTACAACCTCCTAAGATTGGTACTCAAATTGCATTATATATATATATATATATATATATATATATATATATATGTATGTATGTATATGTGTGTGTGCGTCTCTCTCTCATATATATATATATATATATATATATATATATATATATGAAAAAGTGGGTGTATATAAATATAAATAAATATATATATATATAATTGTTTATATATTATATGCGCGGTACTTATTAGAAAGCGCTCAATATCAGAGATAGAGCTAACATATACGGACATGCACCTATGTTTGCATTAGCACGATGACATCACGACGATGATTCCTCCCAATCCCACAATAACACCAATACACGCAATCTACATAAACCCAAATTTTAAAAAAAATTAATCAGTTTGTCTGACGATCACAAAAGTGTGAAAC
>CAHIKZ030000834.1:0-40000 GCA_903632075.3 Acanthosepion pharaonis | reverse complement strand
ACTTAGAGGCGACAGGTTTCATGCTAGATGCAATCATCAGGCACTCATGGCCTGACAATTACATCTAGCATGAAGCAGACTGTCACATCTAAGTATTGACTTCTATGTTCACTTTTATATATATATATATATATATATATATAGTGTGCATGTGTGTGTACCATTTATTTGGACCGTGTGCGGTATAAATATTTACCCATTATTTAAATATAAGAGTGTTCCACAGGTGAGAAATGCAAGAAATAGAAACTATTAGAATAGAAATGGCAGTTACATTGAGCTATTTCAAAAGTAAAATAATGAGATCTATTTGCCGATCTAAATTTATTCAGTCAAGGTATCAAGGAGGAAAGCTCATTGGAGTAATTGCCATAAAAATGTTTATAGAAAAGATACAGAGAAGCCAAACCATGGCATTGAGAAAGTGACTGAAGTTGAGATGCCAGGTCAGGATCAATAATGTTACAGACCCATTTCTGGATTTTGTCAAGAACCTTACGATATATATCAAGAGAACCAGGTCAGATACGGAGGTAGTATTAAAGGTACAGGCAAATGGTAGATTTAAAATGTCCAAGGCTTTTAGTAAGAAAAAACTGTCTGGCACAAAACAATATTATTATTAGCAGCAGACCTAGCAATTAATTCAATATAATCCTTCCACTTCATGTCACTGGAAAACGTGAGACCAAAAAAGATGCAGTGAGTTGCTCTTCTGCAGTTTAGCATCAGCCATGATGTTGGAAAGCAAATATTGTTTTCTAAAATGACTAAGTGATTACAGTTTCAATTTTGAGGCTTTAAAATATAAAACATCTGGCATTTATTGACTTTTAGTTGAAATTCATAAAATATTTTTATTAGGACATTTTTCAAGAAATTAGACATATATATGGTTCCATACAGAACTGAATTAGATGGATGTCATGGATGAACACCATATTGATGTTTAAATCTTATGATGCTTTTGAAGGCAATTACTAGAGGTTTTAAGGAAATTAGGCTTATATACAGAATTGTATAACAGATGATTGTTTAAACATTTCTGAATAAGTTGGGAATTTTCACATTTTTTTTTATTGAGTTCACCCTAAGCAAGGCGTTAAATCCACTGACAGACAGGGTGTGGCACTATTAGAAACAGAAACATTGCTAAGGATCAAGAAGAAAAGAAGAGTAATCAGGAGGACTGTAGATATATTAAAAACAGTTTTTCTGCAAAGGTTCAACTGCTTTATCACCTCACAATTCTTGATACTACCCATGTTTCAATGCACCAATTTGATCAGATTATGTTTGAACCACCATATTTAATTAAGTTGTAAACAATAAAACAAAAAATGTTGGAAAGCCTTATGCAAAATTTGAAACTATTTTATGAATAGTTACGTTTCAAATTACGTTTGAATAATGAGCAAATATTTATGTCACACCACACTTTTTTATTGTTAATTGCCTCAACCTTGGTAGATAAATTAAGAAATCAGGTTAATTAATGTCAGATGAAATGAGCAGCAGGTGAAAAATATGGATCTGTGAGCTGAAGGTAAATTTCAAGTAGGGCATTTTGCAGTGACGTAATTCTTTAAACATGATGTAATATTGCGATGTAAGGATTTGGACAGTGTGTTGTATCTATCTATCTATCTATCTATCTATCTATCTATCTATCTATCTATCTATCTCAGTCAACTCATATGTATGTATGTATGTATGTATCTGTCTATCTATCAATCTATCAATCTAACTATCTATCTAGCTCAGTCTACTCATATCTATCTATACCAATTATTTTATACTCTCTCCCTCATATCTATCTATCTATCTATCTATCTATCTATCTATCTATCTATCTATCTATCTATCTCAGTCAACTCATATATATATATGTATGTATGTATGTATGTATGTATGTATGTATGTATGTATGTATCTGTCTATCTATCGATCTATCAATCTATCTATCTATCTATCTCAGTCTGTTCATTATCTATCTATTCCAGTATTTCATTCTCTATCCACTCATATCTATCTATCTATCTATCTATCTATCTATCTATCTATCTATCTATCTATCTATCAATATCAGTTGACTCATATGTATGTATGTATGTATGTATCTTTCTAACTCTCTGTCTATCTATCTAGCTCAGTCTACTCATATCTATCTATCCCAATTATTTCATTTTCTCTCCCTCATATCTATCTATCTATCTATCTATCTATCTATCTATCTATCTATCTATATCCATAAAAAGGCTGAATAACAGAGGAAGAAATTCTGGGACTAAAAAGGTGAAAATAGAAAAAATAGTGAGGCAAGAAAACAGAAAAAAACATGAAGTAAAAAAGAAGGAGGGGAACAATAAATTAGTGAGCTGAGTTTGAATTCCAGTTAAGTTCATTACATTCATTTTTGCACAAGTAACCTTAGGAAAGACATGAAAGCATCTCTTTACCAAGAATAGAGCCCTGGGGACATCTGCATTAATATGAAAAGAACTAGAAGCATGTCTGTTCAACATGACCTTCATCATATGATTTACTAGGTATGACTGGATTAAGCCAAATATATATCCATAGATACCATAGTCCTTGAGCATGTAGAGAAGGTAAGCATTCCAAACCCTGTTGAATGTCTTCAAGATATCTTGAGTCACAACTTTTTGCCATTCTTATGTAAAGCTGGATAGACAAATTCAATGATAGCCCTTAACACATGGACGGTAAACCTGGAGATATCGAAGACATGTTGTTTATCACAAAGGAGGCTGTGTGAAGTCAGATGCTTAACTTAGTTGGCATTGATTAAAACATCTTGCTAAAAAGAGGTAAAAGGAGTGAGATAATTTCTAGGGGTCAGAAGATTCCTCAGAGTTGCCAAAGTCAGGAAATACATAGTAGGACTTATATTAAGAAATGGACAAAGTCCGACAATTTATTTATTAAAGACATTTTTTATGTTTAATGTTCTTTTATAGATACAAGTATTTAAGTAAATGCTCTGTTTATAATAAACAGTATTAAATAACATTTACCGGCCTGAATGTCCGAAATTTTCATAGAAAATATTTGTTCTTTGACAGGATTCGAACCTGTATCCTATACGGAATCGTCATTTCCGCTGACGTGCCTTACCGATCGGCCACAAAGAAGCGTTCGGTAGACAAGGTCGAATTTACTGCTTATAAACTTCAATCTTCCATGAATCTCGTACATTCATAACTACTCTGGCATATCAAATGTAAACAAATGACGTCATATATTAAGAAATGGACAAAGTAGTAGTAGGACTTCCAACAAACTGGAAAGCAAGAAGTACTGACATATTTAGTGTAATATTTGGGGAGAACAGGAACTTGTTCAGGAGAACATTTCTTCAGGACAATTGTGGAGATACTGCAGAGTTTAGCAATTAAACATTCTGAATTTTTATAATAGAATCAGGGCCAGTGCATACTCCCTCCAAACTCACTGTCTGAGAGTGTGTCCCAAGCCTGATTGGGGGCACCAGGCTTTCCTTTAGAAACCTTGCTATCTTATTAACATTTGATTTTTTCTACTTACATTTATATACATTACAAATTAAACTAAGCACAACTATTAAAGTATGAAAAATTTGAGCAAATTTTGCCGTCATTCTGGGGTTGTCTTTTTTGTCCAAATCTGTAAACTTCTTTTGACTCATACTAAGTCATGAAAAAACACTACATAAAATTCATTATCTTTTATCCATAAAGTTGGATGTGTTGAAATTCTTCAGCTATTTAAGAGGAAAAATTTCATGTTGATGTTAAAATTTGCTACAAAGCATTGTCAATTTGTTTAAGATAGAATAATCTATTATGACATATCACTAATTAGTATTTAGATACATTGTATTTATTTTCAATTTTCTATTTGAATTGTTCACTTATATTTCATATGATCCATTATTGTACATAATTAGATTACAATAAAATTTATATTTTATGTGTTATACCTGACGTACCTATTCTATTATTAATAGGCTCTCCCACACATAATAAGTAGTAGTAGTAGTAGCGGTCGCCAGCTGGGCTCAGTGGTGTTGAGTGAGTCTGAAGTATCAACCATCACAACTAGATTGCTGCGTCATTAACTCTTATTTCAAGTTCCTAACATTTTGTACGTCGAACCTAATTTAGGATGACTTATTGAAATACAAGCCTCCACTGTGTAAACTACTCTACAACAATATGAGTACAACTTAATGAAAATTGAGATGTTTTAGACTGGTGGTATCATAGATTCAGGCTGCAGGGGTGCATAAAACCCTTGCAGCAGCCCTGATCTCATGAGACAATCATAACACACTGTTTGGTCAAAATTCTTTTATGATCAGTGTCTGAAGTGGTTTAATAGTCCCATTATTGTACATAATTAAGTTAAAATAAAATTTGTATTTTTTATGAATACTAATGAAAAGTATGATGTAGTAGATTTGGGGAGCCCCATATCCTTGATTGGTGGGGTCATGACACTCTTGCACCAGCCCTTGTGCCATCACTACTTTCATTGAATCATGATTTCTGTTTTAGAAACATAGATCATGATTTCTGTTTTAGAAACATGTAAATAATATACAAATTGTGTCTTATTAATGCATAACAGGTAATGTATATTTTTTCAGGATAAAATATCAGGATGCTAATTCTTATAAAATGAAAATGCTAATTACTTTTCCAGATAAGCTGAAATAAGTTTACCTAACAACAACACACACTGCTCACTTTCTTCACCTGCATCTTAAAAAGGATACTATCTCACCTAGTAAGTAAAATTTGACACTGCAGACTTTGTTATTGCTGCTTGTATTAGTGCTGAAAGTATACTAATGACTGAACATAATACGACTCAGGTGTTTTGCTTTATTCATGTAAAGCTGAAAACAGGGTTGTTTGGTTTACCTGGAAGGTTGATTTCAACAAAATGGTGGCTTTTTATTTGATGTGAAGCCAAGTATGAAATCATGAACTTTCTGTACATGGAAAGAATCATATTCTGAAGGGGTTGATAAGAATTATATTATTGTCCTCTCTATTCCTTAATTATTTATTTATTTAGTTAGCAGGTATTTTATGCCCAGCCAGTACCATATGAATAATGGACTATTCTGTTTTGATTGTGAGGAAAGATGGAAAAGACACATTAGTGACACTATTTGGTTTCAGTGAGAAAAAGACAGAAAGAAATGCCCTGCCAATACATTATAGATAATGAAATATTTCATTTTGATTGTAAGGAAAATATAAAAGACATATTAGAGATGCTATTTGGTTTCAATGAGAAAAAAAAAGAAAGAAAGGGACAATTGGGGAGATGATAAAATATTCATGTGTTTAATGAAAAGAAAGAAAGAAAGGGAAGAGTAGGTAAAAGAAATAAAGAAAAGGAAAAGGAGCTGATAACACTCTCATGTGTTTAATGTCTGCCTTAATGAAATTGAAAACCATAGCAATTTTTAATCTTGTCATTTGTACCCTCTTACTTCTTTAAACTGTGGCCTGAATTCTCATTTATGATCGTTATTGCAATATTTGGTTGTTAAGCATAAATATTTAATGATACACTAGAAGAATTTCCATGAGTATTTTGTAGTCACAGAACTCACAATCAGTTTATTTATTCATGGAATATTATGATACCTCAGAAAATTCAAATAGAAAAAATTTTCATCTATACTACTAGTTTTATTTATTTGCTATGATTTACTACAAATACTAACACATGGTTTTTGTAACCTCATCTATATATATATATATATATATATGGGATAACAATATATATATATATATATATAGATATATATATATATATATATATAAAAACTTTCTTTATTGTTATCATATATATATATATATATATATATATATATATGTATAACAATATAGAAAGTTTTACATATATATATATGTGTGTGTGTGCATGAGTGTGTGCAAAATTTCTATACTGTTATCCCATATATATATATATATATATATATATAAAAAACTTTCTATATTGTTATCCTATATATATATATATATATATATATATATATATATATTATAACAGTATTGAACTACATTTACCAGCCTGTTTCTCAGATATTCAGGCCAGTAAATGTTCATTTAATACTATTTATTATAAACAAACATTTACTTAAATACTTGAATCTCTAAAAAGAATGTATACATATAAATATATATATATATATATATATATATATATATATATATATATAAATAAATAAATAAAATAAAACTTTATATATATATATATATATATAATGTCATCCACAACAGACTGTTTCGCTGTTTACAGCTCATCAGTGCAGCTAGACATCCGTTTGCCTCTAGCTAGGATCGAAACCCGACTGAATTGATGTCAGTCGGAACTTCTAACCACTAAGCCGTCGGCGCACAGTAGGAATAGGTAGATTTTTGCGTATTTACTTTTGTAAACATGCCCAGTGACTGACAGTGACTCAATTAAACTTACACTTGAAGAGTCTCGCTATAATAGCTATAATAGTCACTGTTTACAAACCCCTCACCTCCCAGAGTGCTCAACTGAAATCAAATTCAGGGAGCTATATATATATATATATATATACATATATATAAAACTTTATATAATTTATCCCATATATATATATATATATATTTATATATATATGGAATAACAATATATATATATATATATATATATATATAGATATAAAACTTTTATATAATGTTATCCCATATTTATATATTTATATATATATATGAATAACAATATATAAATATTATATATATATATATATATATATATAAAAACTTTATATAATGTCATCACATATATATATACATATATATATATATATATATATATATATATATATATATATATATATATATGTATATATATAAAACTTTATATTTATATATGGGATAACAATATATAAAGTATTATATATATATAAAAAAAAAGTGATTCTCCGTCGAGTTAGGCGTATGAGATCAAGCAGATCAGTTTTCAGAGGCAACAGCAGCCCAACACGGCACATGAGATTTGATTATAGTGGCGAAGGTTTTAGTGCAGGACCATCCACACTTTTTGAAGGGACAAATACAGAGACCTGGTGCACTACCAAACAACCCTCCACAGGTTTTGAATTCAGAGTTGTCCTTCTCCTAGACCAGTTGCCATCCAGTCTGTCCTGCTATTTTACCCATAGCTGGAGGGAGAAGAAGAGGATTCACACCTTTCCCAAGGGTATTAGCACGTAAAGTGAACATAATGGATTCAACCTGGATTAGAACTCGGCTCTGTGATTCCTCAATCCAAGCCATTATCCATTCTCCACTGTGCCTCCTAATATATATATATATATATATATATATATATATATATATATATATATATATATATATATATATATATATATATATAACTTATATATTGTTATCCCATATATATATATATATATATATATATATGGGCATGTGGCAGTGATTAGAATGTTTGCTTTCTGACCATGAGACCCAGATTTCCGAATCTTACCACAGTTGATTCGTCAGATGTTATTGGTCTGGAGATGTTGTTCCCTATGTTTGGCACCTTTGGAATGTGCCTGAAAACCATACTACGGGTTGACCCAAGACTTGTGAGTGAAACTGGCAAGATGGAACATTTGGGAGCCATTGATAGCTTTGCTAGCACAAATTCACAAGTCATCGTGACCGAAGGTTTCAGTGTGCTGGTCTTGTTCAGATTGTTGATCAAGCTCGATAACACGCTCTCTCCCAAAAGCTTTAACTAAGGTCTGCTCAGCATAGTTGCAGTATAAACCACAGGTGGGCTCTGATTGAGCATCTGCAACAGGCATTGACTAACCGCCCTAATAGAGGGGTATCCTTGAATATGAGTGGCCAGCTATCATATATATATATATATATATACATATATATATATACATGTGCGTGTGTGTGTGTGTGTGTGTGTAAGTGTGTGTGTATTTATATATATATATATATATATATATATATATATATATATAGGTAGTTTTTCCATCCATGTATGAAACATAATGTAGTAAAAATAAAATAATAATTACACCTATTGATATAGGTAATATTATTTAATTTAAGATATGTTGAGTTGAAGAGAATTTTGTCAAGAGCTCAATAGATATCTACAGCAATAATTGTTATATCAAAAATATAAAATCTATTCCAAGTATCTGACAATTGCTTGATAAACATGAGTGTTTTAGTAACAGGCGTGCTTGGTGCATTTTTAATAAGATCCAGGAAAACATAATATTCACATGGTATATGGCTCTATCTATAGAATATTGAACTCTGTATTTAGAAAAAAATCATTGTTAATATGCATTTGACTGTATTTTAGTTGAATGTTTAACAGTTTATAGTGTATATATATATATATATATATATATATATATATATATATATATATATATATATATATATATATATACTGGACTGATGTGTACTACCCAAAACCACTTGTAAGATTCCTCACTCCAGACAGATCATGTCAGTGAAGCAGATTGACCCAACCTTATTGTTATAGATAAAGAGAATAGAAAATTTCTAATTATTGATGTTGTTGTTCCATATGATACAAGATTGGACTCCAAAGAAACTGTAAAGATAGAAAAAATACCAGGATCTGGCTTGAGAGATGAAGAAGCTATGAAACATGAATGTAGAATATAATTCCTTTAGTAATAGGTGCACTTAAAACAGCATTTCGAAAATTGAAAATATTCTCAGGAGAATTGGAATTGGGATCAAAATTGTAGACCTTCAGAAAACTGCCAGTTTATTTACTCTGCGAGGATTCTCCAAAAAGTTCTTGAGTTATAAGGATTCTTGTTGACTCCATGTCTCAAGAACAGAATTTCAATTTATTATGTCAACATGCGACACCAAAATATTAATAATAATAATAATAATAACATCACCTATTGATAAATATAAAATAATATAATTTAATATATGTCAAGGTGAACAGAATTCTAATCAATAAAGTGGTCAGTAGATATCTAGAGCAATAGTTATTGTTATCAAAAATATAAAACAAAAAGTAGAAAAATGGAAGTTACATAAATTTCATATCAGACAATTGAAATTAAATAAATTTTATATAAACCTAAAAGTGGGTAATTGAATGACAAAAGAAAAAAATCTCATCAGCAACACATTTTTTATCTAAGAGGAACTTCTTCAGATTAATAATAGTTTTAGCAATTGAATTAGACTAATGTATATATGGTGGAAAGGGAAAAATGCAATGAACACTATAATACTTTATAGGCGTAAATTTTTTTTTAAATCTTTAACACCTGGAATAAGAATAGAGCCAACCTCATTCGTTTTTCTATCACATTTCTCTTTATTTTGATTTTATTTTTTATGGCCATTGTTTCAAATATTATACATTTTATCAATATTAGTTTTGTGAGGAAAGGAAATATTTTGTATAATACTGGAAGTAAATTTACCATATTTTTATATTTGAGAGGAAAGGAAATATTATTATATTTGTGATGAAAGTAGATATGTTGTATGATTCTGGAAGTAAATTTACCATATTCTTATATTTGAGAGGAAAAGAAATATTTGGTATGATATTGGAAGTAAATTTACCATATTCTTATATTTGAGAGGAAAGGAAATATTTGGTATGATACTGGAAGTAAATTTACCATATTCTTATATTTGAGAGGAAAGGAAATATTATCATATTTGTGATGAAAGTAGATATGTTTATGATTCTGGATGTAAATTTACCATATTCTTAAATATAGATAACAGTATGTATTTCATGGGAAGGAACATATGATTGCGTTTTGGTGAAGGGGAAAATTGTTTAGTTCACCTTGTTACTGTCAGAAAGGTGTTAGGATGACTAAAAGTTTTCTCATTTTAGTACTGCTTGGAGGTACTGTTCTTTAGATTAAATCTTCAGGGAATACACACTTCTGGATCAATTTTGTTCCCATCTTGGATGGACACAGAAATGGTGATCCTAACCTCAATATGACTGGTGGGGAAAGCAATAGCTTTAGCCTATTAGATAAAATCATGTCTATAACTTATCTTGTGCCTTTTTTTTCTTTGTTTTTTTTTTTTCTATTTTACCTTTGTAAAAGCAATCAATAAAAAATTCTATTGCCAGATGAAATTTTAAGTACTAAGTGACAGGCCATTCATCAGAAATTTCTCATAACGTTCTGGTGGCCAGACTCGGCTGTATCTGCATGACCGGCCATCACATTTCCTTTCTGCTTCCAATTTTTGATGACCTGTCTCTTTACACTTTACTTTATCCATGATTTGTCACTCTATCCATTTCCTTGATATTGCATTTATTGTTTTTGGTTTTATTTTCATTTTCTAGACATGCTCTCGTATATATAGACAGAAAAGCTCATACAAATAGACATCATTGTTTATTGATTAAATACAAAACTGCTTGTTAGAGTTACTCATATTTATATATATATATATATATATATATATATATATATATATATATATACAAGTAAGGATTAGTGTATATGGAATAAATTCAATAACCAACAAATATTATTCTTATGCAACAGCATTTCCCTTAGAGAGGTGTGTTTGATTGATTTGAACCTTTTAAAACCCTTTATTCTACATTCAGCACCATCACCTGATAAGACACCAGAAGTGTTGAAACAAAATGACTATTTTTGTAGTGCTTTTATCACATATTTATTTGATAATTTTCAAATAAATAATTATATATATATATATATGTATTGAACAATAAAAAAAATTAAAAAATTAAAATATTCCTTCGTTTTTATTATTATTTCATTTAGATTCCTCGACTAGTTTCGACCAACATGGCCATCATCAGGAGAAAAATAATTTTCTGCTTGTTGGTATCAGTGAACTACAGAAAAAAAAAATATATGTATATATATATATATATATATATATATATATATATATAACAAAACTTTAAATGCACTGGTGATTCCCTGGGATACATCTGACCACAATTTTGACTTAATAAATGACAATCTGATCATCAGAAAACAATTTGTTAGAATGAAAATTCATTGTGATTGTGTTAATTTCACAATTCTTGACAATAATGTTAAGACCTGGACCATCCATAATATCACAGATCATCATGAAAAATAGCACAATGCGGTATACAAGCGAGTTGATAATTCAAAACATCTAAGTAGAGTTGAATGATTTAACGCTAATATATATATATATATATATATATATATATATATCTTGAATCCCATTCATATGTTTTTCTTTCTTTAATCCTCACTATTCTGAGTTTTCTCTTTCACTTTCATTCCCTGTACCTCCCTGCATACAAGTGGCATTGCTTCAGGTGGAATGATTTAAATATATATATATATATATATATATATATATATATATATATATATATATATATTTAAAAATATACATGTATATATATTTTGCATCTGATAAGGTAATTTAATTTATTGCCTTTATTATCCTCAAAGTTCCCAACGGAGTTTTGTCGGTCATTTGGACTGAAGAAGTTGAAATCAACAGACATTTTCCACTTTATCTCATCATCTCCATATATATATATATATATATATATATTCTTTGAGATAGAGACTGGAAGTTAGGACTAAATGGTGAATGTTAGTTTCATACTTCAATGCAATCTTCAGTCTATATATACGTATATATAAATGCTTCATCTCTGATATTGAGCACGTTCTTTATTAATACAGCAAATATCATGCACACACATACACCCCACCACACACCCACACCCACACATACCCCGACACACACACACACACACACACACACATATATATATATATATATATATATATAATTGTCTATTTGGGTAGGACTCCCTCTTTTATACAAGTTTCATGAAAAAACGACTGACAAGTTACTCTGGTTAAGTTTTTTATTGAATTTTTTTTATGTTCTCAAATTTTCATCTTTTTTGAGACATAAATTATATATTGTTCGAATATGCTGTATGTCTGAACACTTTCGGCTATACTTTTAGTCATTATGAAAGATGATTTGATTTTTA
The DNA here is from genome assembly GCA_903632075.3 of Acanthosepion pharaonis. NCBI lineage: Eukaryota > Metazoa > Mollusca > Cephalopoda > Sepiida > Sepiidae > Acanthosepion > Acanthosepion pharaonis. The sequence goes on along the minus strand of CAHIKZ030000834.1, from coordinate 27,898 downwards.
CTTTTAACTGAATGCATGAATTGTTTTATGTGTGTATCTAGAGTTATGAGAATATTTTATTTTCCAAACATGGTCAGCACAATGTGGCTGTGTTCATAGTTGATATTATTGAGTGTTGGCTTTATCTTTTTTATTAATAATGCTTTCATAATTTTTGGCCTTTTTTTTACATGTGGATGAGGCTATTATATTTGTATTATCAGCAAGTGTGTTGCTGATGGAATTTGGTAGGGTTTCCATGTGTGTTTAAATGAGACGTAGAAATGTTTCACACAGAACCTTTTTCCATTTTGTCATATTTTGTTCCCCTAAAATCGTTCTTGATATATAAAAAATTTACATATTGTTATTCCATATATACCATAATTCCCCATCTATAATATGCCTTCATCCATAATATGCAAATCTAAAATTGTGCTGAAATTGTGGGAAAATGCTTCTACTCATGCATAATATGCATCCCTTGTTTGGTAATCAAACCCTATAAATTGTATCTCTCAATTTCATTACAGCTAGCATTTCCTACTCTTATTTTAAAAAAATGGTTTTAAACATAGAATAATATTATTCTAATTTAGTTTTATAATTCTTATTTTATTTTACATTTGTAAGTATTGCTAGGTACATATCACTGTATTTGACATCCTTATGAGGTTGCAATTGCCGAATGTTAGTGTCAAATTGTCGTATGTTTGTGGTGAGTAGTCATTTTGCAACTGAAATCGACCTATGAAACAGCAATTCTTTAAAGACTTTTTATAGCTGTGCATAATACACACCCTTAATTTTGCTTATTATTTTTTAGAAAAAATGCGTATTATACATGGGGAATTACAGTATATATATATATATATATATATATATATATATATATAAAGGTAGGGTGAGAGAGTGAGAGGGAGAATGGGAAGAGAAGCTAGAAATATATTGTTGTATGTTGATAACATAACAAATACAATAATACAATACAAGGTGTGCTGAAAAATTATATAAGTCTCAATTAGCACATCCTTTATAAGGTATCTTTAAGCCTCCCCACCAAAAATATTGATTTTTTGGGGGAGGGGTTGGAGCTAAGAACTTTTCAGCACCCTCTGATAGAGATGTATTTTCTTGATAGTTAAATATTATGAGAATTTGAGAGAAATATCTTAGAATGTTACTGAAAAAGCATAATCGTCAGTAGTCTCTTTCAGGAGATACTTGTGTGTATTACTATTCACTTTTAAGAATGACTCTACAACTGCAACAGAATTTTACATAGCTTTCATCTGAGAATTTGGTCATGCATATCCACATTTGCACAATGCATTGCATTTTTTCATTTGATGCTTTTTGACAGAAGAGCACGCATCCTATGAATGCAGCATTTCATTAACGGCATGCAGAGAAGCAGAAACAGCATCCTATAAAATGTGTCATTTGTAAAAATGTTGAGTAGTCAATGTATCAAGCAGAGGAAAAATCAATTGCACTTGCACAGTAAATAAATCCTCTCTCTAATTGAATAATCACTAGGTCTGATTTTTTGTTTGTTCGTTTAAAGGTATTTTTACCTGTTTACCAACCTCTCACCGACATTACCTTGACTCTCACCTTTATTTGAATATAATTTACCACATATTTTTTCTTAACATCTGATATCGATAAACTCTTCTTATTTACATCTCTTGATTATTGGAAGGAAATTGAGCGCTTGAAATAATGGGCTTATTAATTTGTTTTGTAATCAGAACTTTCTGTTTGGAAAACTATTTTGTAATAAAGTCCACGAATCTGCCTGCATTTGAACTAAAAATCAGATTTTTGTGATCTAATACTTTACCTAAGAAGCCAATAAGTGATTACTATATGGTAATAGTAATGGTGAGATCACCCATTTCCATACAGGAAACATTAGGCATTCATTAACCAACAGTTTTTCATGAAAATAGGCTTCTCAAGTCCATTAGCTGTTTCTTGTATTGATGGAGTTTCCTTCCTAACCTTTTGTTTAAGGTAGTGTGGAATGTCAACATCGTCATTATATCATTATTTTACCTTCTAGTTTCATGCGGTATCCATTTTAGTTGCAATTGCTGCAGTTTGAGGTCTTCAAGTGGTGTGCTTTCTGCAATTTGGAAAAGTTCTTTGTTTGTGAATCACACATTTACTATTGAAATAGCTAAATGCAACCTCCATTTCTACTCCAAAAGTTTCTTTTCTCATACTTCCCACCTGATAACTACAATCTTCAAAAATTTAAATGCAAAATCATTTCACCGTCATCTATCTTCTTGAATCCCGTTCATCTTTTATCCTTTCCTCAATCCTCCCTATACTCATTCATTTCTCTCACTTTCACTCCTTGTAACTCAATGCATGCTAGCGGCATTTCCATCTTGCTTGGGGTGAAATGATTAAAAAAAAAGATGTAGATTTTGTTATTTGTGATTCTGTGAGATCTGATGGCAGTTCATCTTATTTAAGACCTCAAGGATTAATTTATTTGAAGCCATTTTTAATCATTGGTCTGAGAAAACTATTGTATAGAGCTGATAGTTTTAACATTTATGAATGGCTTGAATATCATACATAAGTTATAAATTTTGTAGTTCACTGCTACCAGCAAGCAGAAAATTATTTTTCTCCTGATGATGGCTATGTTGGCCGAAACTAGTCGAGGAATCTAAATGAAATAATGATAAAAAACAAAGGAATATTTTAATTTTTTAATATTTTTTATTGTTCAATATATATATATATATATATATATATATATATATATATATATATATATATATATTAATTTTTATTTGAAAATTATAAAATAAATATGTGATAAAAGAGCACTACAAAAATAGTCATTTTGTTTCAACACTTCTGGTGTCTTATCAAGTGTTGGTGTTGAATGTAGAATAAAGGGTTTTAAAAGGTTCAAATCAATCAAACACACCTCTCTAGGGGAAATGCTGTTGCATAAGAATAATATTTGTTGGTTATTGGAATTTATTCCATATGCACCAATCCTTACTTGTATATATATATGTATATATATATATACATATATATATATATACATATATACATATATGAGTAACTCTAACAAGCAGTTTTGTATTTAATCAATAAACAATGATGTCTATTTGCATGAGCTTTTCTGTCTATAGATATGAGAGTTCTTAGGTTAATATTTTGGTTTTGTACTATCTTAAGGTGTTGGACAAAAGTACCCCTAGTACAGTCTATCCTATAGTTTTTTTATTGCTTCTACTAAATTTGTTGTAACTGATCCATACGCCAAGGTATTTAAAGTGTTTAGAGTAGTGGTTCCCAACCGATTTGGGGCCATGTCCCACTTTGGTATTTCTAAAATTCTGGTCCCCCCCTGTAATATTTAATACTTACATATTCAAACTTGTACTGCATTATGTAAAGGAAGCTTAAAAGGCTATTAAATTGATCTCTAAACAAGCCTCCAAAGACCATGGCATCCATGAAAGAGAATAATTAAAAAAACAAAAAGACAGTTAAATATATATAGTTTCAAAGCATATAATAGAGAATTGAAAGACAGAAATATAAAATATTTGAAAGAAAGTTTATTCTGTAATATACTTTGATCATTTTAATCATGAAATAATAATGCAAAATGAAATTTGAGCTCTCTAGAAAACAATTCCCTGTTAATAATTCATTCTCAAATTGCTCTCTTATTCTATTGGCATAGTAAGCCAAAGGGTGCACATCCTACACATGCCCCACAAAAAAATTACCACTGGTGGGGTATGCACCCCATGTTTGGAATAACTGGTTTAGAGTTTAATAATTCTACAATCTGAAATTTTATAAATGATTCAGTGTATGTGCCATCTCTACCTTTATTCCAATTTCCATATCATAATTTCTGTTTTGGAAAGGTTTATCAAAGGTTTAAAAATAGAGAAAGCTGTATTTTATGAACATCCTGTGTTGCGAGATGGTAAAGAGTCAAATGTTATTTAACATTATAAGGAACAGGAAGTTGTAGACAGCCATGGTTGAAAGAGACAGCACATAAAAGAAATTAATCCCGATAGAAAGCTATATATGGGGACATCTAAATATGAAAATTTTATAAAATGAGCATTTCCAAACTCATTTTAGTTTGGATATTTTGTCTGTGGGAAATCTTTCATCAAGTGAGTAGTTGGATTATCTGAAGGTGCATTGCAATAGAAAAAGATTCTTTCCAGACATTAAACTAAGTATAGAAGATATTTTATTAGAAAATTTCATTAGAAATTATAGAAAAGAGTGCTGAACTGATATGTCACATTTATCCTACTGCATGACAATGAATGCTAGAGAAGTTCCTTACAAATCAAGAAGAAACTCAAAGCAACAATTTCATTCTACAGAAGGATGCTCAGAATAACATGGACAGAATGTCCTTTTCATGTCAACAATTCTCAATTGCTATAAAACTGTCCATTTCAGGACAAGACTCTTCAATGACTACAAACCTGTCCTTTTCACGTCAACAATTCTCAATTGCTATAAAACTGTCCATTTTAGGACAAGACTCTTCAATGACTACAAATCTGTCCTCAGGACAACATTTTTCAATTTCTACAAAACAGTCCTTTTCAGGACGACATGTTTCAATGACTACCAAATCTGTCCTTCTCAGGACAACAATTCTTAATTGCTACAAAACTGTCCTTTTCAAGATGACATGTTTCAATGACTACCAAATCTGTCCTTCTCAGGACAACAATTCTCAATTGCTACAAAACTGTCCTTTTCAAGATGACATGTTTCAATGACTACCAAATCTGTCCTTCTCAGGACAACACTCTTCTCAACTTTAACAGGAACCCGCAGAGATATTTTTTTGCCTAGTTCACTGTAACCTTATTTTTGTTGATGTATTTTTTTAACAAAAATAAACTTGGCAATATATTTTTTTTACTTGTCTTCATTTTGTTTGTTGCTGTCTTCCATTATTAAATATTTGTTTGCAGGACAATATACCACCCACAACAAGAACATGGGATCAGTTTTAAAGAAAATAGGAAATAAAAAGGACACTTATTCTTAAAATCAGAAAAAGACAATTAAAACCTCTGAGACACACACTGAAGAAAGAGTTCTTGGAAAATTCAACACTCACAGGACATATTGAAGGCAGGAGTGTGAAAGGAAAACAGTAAATAACCTACTTGATGGGGTTCTGTGAATGAGTAGCAGAACAGGGACAGACAGAAACAAAGAAAGGTGTACAGAATTGTTGTTTAATATCAACTATATATATACGTCATTATATGAGATGATTTAAGGCAATAGAGAAGGTTGCTGAGAATACCATGGATGAAGCATTTAATTAGGAATCTTTTCAGAAAAATGGAAACAAAAAGGACAGTTTAACATAAAATCAGAAAGAATCAGTTGAAATTTCTGGGATACATAATGAGAACAGAAGGCCTGGAAAGTTTGACACTTACAAGGCATATTGAAGACTAGAGGGACAGAACAAAGCAGCAAGTAACTCACCTAAGAAACGTATCTAAATGAATGGTGAAACTGGGGTGAAGAGGAGAGTAAAAAGATAAACATTGCTATGAAGGATAGGATGCTTTTGTGAGATATGATCATCCATATTCTGTAGGGACGCACCATATAGAAGAAGATGATGTTTATACTTGCATATTTCTGGTAAATTCCTTTTTTATATATATGTTTGAATCTTCTGGCCTTTTGCTTTCCAGTCAACTTTAATCTTCAAAATTATATATACAATGTCAATGGTTATCATTCGTCCTAATTTTTGTTCGTTTATTGTTTTCCCTCCTTATTAATGTTTTTCTTTTTCTCATATTCTTTCACAGTAACTTTATTGCCTTGCTTGGGGTGAAATGATTAAAAAAATTAGTAATCATCTGAGCAACATTTTTCAGCCTTCCATCAACATGACTAATGCTAACCTCCATGAGAGTAACTCCTTGCACCTTCTCAGGCTAACATTCTCAGCTGACATGAAAGGAAAGATTATATTGAATCCATTGCTTGATCAGCTGCTATGAAAGTTGATTCGCTGTGTTGTGCTTGATAATATTCTCTCCAGAATCTATCTTATATATTTATGTTTGCCATTAATCCATGCTTGAAATATTGCTGCCATATATGGTTCAGTGCTCTGACTATATATTTAGAGATTTTTGACAAAGTCGAAAGAAGATTCAGGTAATATCATTGGTTTTGATCTGGCATCTCAGCTTCAATTACTTCCCCAATGCCTTTTCTATAAATACTTTCATGGTAAAAGTTTGAATGAGTTCTTTGCCATGATACCTAAACTTTTTGAATTTAAACACAGTACTTCAGTGCTGACAAGGTTTCATCAATTTACAGTCATATTGGCAAGATGTAACTGTAAGTTCTATGCTAACCATTTCTTTTCGCATACTTCTTGCTTGTGGAACTCCCTTCAGGCTCCATACTTTCCAGCTAAATTTCATCTACAAAAACTTAAATGCAATGTCAATCATTATCTACTGTCTTCATGATCAGTCTTCTCGCTCCTTAGTAATGTTTCTATTTTTTTAATTCTTTCACACTCAGTAATCCCTTGCGTTTTAGTGGCTTTACTGCCTTTTTTGGGATGAATTTGATTAAAAAAAGTGAAAAAGATTTATTATTATTCATTTTTTTCTTTGCCTTTTTTTATTTCATCTCTCTCATATTGTTTTTATTAAAAAGAAAGATCTTTCTAGTCAAAATTTTATTCCCTACTCAAAAAAAAATGATAAAAATATTTAAGTTGTTCAAACTTTCTAAAGGATACTTAACTTGCATATTATTTATTCAGTCTGTTTGCACAGTCAATCACCAGTGTACTGTGACGAGCAGTAACTGCACTGAACACTTTCCAATCAATTGAGCTCAGTTGAAAGAGTCTCACTATAAATGTTAACATCAAGCCTGGTTTTTAATTTAATTCTTTCAGTAGAGAGGATATTGTAGATATAATCTCCAATAATATGGAAAAAGGACAAGCAATTTGATGATCTAATTTCTAGTCACTAAACAGTGAGAAAAATTGTTAGCTAGAATCAATGAAAGTCATTAAAAAATAAAATAAGTAACCGAGAAATGTGACGAAAGTATTGTCTGTCAGATATAGCAGTGTTTTTAACATTGGGAACATAAGCTTGTTGTTAAGGATTTTGCCACTTTTAATCATCCATACTTCGGTTGTCCCGTGATGGAAATTTCAATAGGTTTTATATTTTTATAAAATATAGTTAAGGATTTTATTATTTTCAATCTCACGTCATTTCAGGACATAGCAACCATGGCTCTCCACAAATTCCTTATGAATATCCATGATATAATTTCTGGATGAATTTCTGGGAGGAGGAGTTATCTTTATTTGCATTATTTACATGCAGACTATTGTTCTCATCCTTGTTGTTGTTGTTGTTATCACAACATTTCAACAATTGTGTCCTCCAGCCTTCATCAGGTTTATATTTATCTGAGTAACTCATAGGGAATTCCAGACTGAATCCTATATTTAATCTATGGCTGTAGACTGTTCTTGTTCCACCGACCATGCCTAGAGATATCTCATCTGGTTCTTATTTTTAGTACTGCTCACTTATTGCTTGACCTGTTTTTACTGAGTCCAAGTAAACACTGCCAGGGATTGAATTCAGAATTACTACGTAATTACCAAATTCATAAATCAACTTTAATCCACTATTTTATTTTCCTCTGAGACAATTCCCTGTGGAGAAATTGGAGTCTTAAACCTAACCTGCCAGTTGCTGAGTGCTGCTGCTTCTTGTCATGCTTGACTGAACTCAATGAAGCTTTTCTTCTGCTGCTACTATTGAAGACTTGCCATCATTTCTCTTTCTTTCTTTATTAGTGGATCCCATATCATTTTTATTTTTATGCTTGACATATTAAGGAGATCTTTATAACCTAGCATATGTGCTGATTCTTTCAGACATCTAACTCTTCAGTATTGTTCTTTCTCCGGTATTTTCACTTCATTCCACAGGGTCTGATGAATGCTTTTCCCTCCATAAATGATCAGCCATGCCTGATTTCATTGTTTCCATGACATCTTGGGAAAAATAGTGGAGTGGTTTCCCATTTCCTTCTCCATAGCTTTGAATAAAAATAGTCTTTTTCATAGAAATATTGCCACCCAGTGCTAGAGTGTAACAACTCGCTTGCTGAATCATCCAACCCTGAAAATGGATGGTATTGGATGCTGGACCATTGTGCTGAGTAGTGTGTACTGCATGATAAAAATCTGTGCGTGCCTAACTGATAACATGATGAGTAAGAGGGTGTTGCAGTGAGCATGGAAGCCTAGGGCACAAGCCCTGGTGGAGCCAACTGGGGGTACAGATCTCAGTGTCGTAGCAAATATTTGAACAAAACTTTTGAAGACTGGGGTGGAGAAGGGTTCTCTGGAAGAATTTTTTCTCTAAATTTGCAGTCTTTGAGAACATTAAACAAACAGCTTTGAAGTCACCAACATCAAACACGATCTTCTATAAGCATTCCATGTAGTCTGCTAACCTGTGATAGACTCCTCTGTCAAATCCTTTACAACGATCTTAGTACTGACCAAAACCACTATGGTTGTCCTATAGGTCAACATAAAAATCAACGGAAATAGACAATAAAAAAGGGCAGTATCAACTTGCAGAAAACCATCCATTCTGGTATCAAACTTCTTTGACTTTTCAAGAATGACACAGAAACTCAGAAGACAAATGGCAAGTGAGAGAACTAATTTCAACTCGGAACTAATTTCAACTTGAATTAAAAACCCTAACCCTAATTCTTAGTTCCAAGTTGTAATTAATTCTGCACCCCAAAATGGCAAAGATAGAAGGCTTACCATATTCAACTGGCATTAACTCTAATGTTCAAATGTGACTTGTGTGAATGAAAGTTTCATGCAAAGACATAAGGCATAGATAGGGAAATTGAAAAAGGCATACACTGAAGTGAAACACCTCCATTCCCTTTGTATTTTTTTAGTAGGTAGTAAGTTCCACTCGGATAGCTTCTTCCCAAGAACTTGTTTGGTGGAACAGAATCACAGAAGGATGCTTTCCTGACCATTTTGATCTTAACCTCTTCAAGTCTTGGATTAAGTGTTATCTTTCATGCTTACCTGCATAAACTGTTCCCTTTATACTTACCACTGACACAACAACCACTTTTTATAACTACTTTCAGTGGCTCTTGAGCCTTGTGTAGAGAGAACATTAGCCAAAAAAGCATAAGAATTAGGAAATAGGCAATGAGTTATTTCTTGAATGGCTACTTTAATTTTTAATATTTCTTCTATGATTGTATCTCTTCAGGACATAAGAGATCATGGCTCTCCACAATTTTTCTGTCTTTTATTTATTAAAAGCTGCTTAATAAATTTTGTCTTTTTGTCATTTCCCCTAAACTCTGTTCCACCATATATTTATTCAAGCTCAACAGCATAGTTTTCTTCCGTTCATCTTGTCTTCAATCTTTCCTGTGAGTATCAAATTTTCCAAACTCTCTTTCCTCATTATGTGAATTAGAAATTTCAACTATTCCTTCCTGATGTTAAGTATAACCGTCCATTTTTTTTCCATTTTTTCTAAAACTTTGTCTTTGCTCACATGTTCAGTCCATGGTATTCTCAGCATCCTTCTGTAGAACCACATTTCTGTTTCTCCAAGTTTCTTCTTCATCAGTGAGGTGATTGTCCAGCATTCACTGCCATATAGGAAGACTGATATTATATAGCAGTTCACTACTCTTCTCTTTGTTTTCTAATGAATTTTTCCAGTTTCTTAATACTTTGTGGTTTATGGCCACATCACATTGAAATACCAGTTCCCGTATAATCACCAAAGTTAAGCAACGTCAATCCTGGTCAGTACCTAGCTGAGAGACCTCTTGGGAATACTAGGTAAGCTTGGATGTGTGGGTGGTTGTTGTAATTTAGGGAAGGTTACTGAATAGAATAATCAAATGAAGGTTGGTAATGATCGATAATACTTAGGACAAGAACAATACCTATAAGATTCGCCAGTGGTGCATAGAAGTAGTCAACTGCTAGAAGTGACTCAAGTGATTTCCACAATGAATCTTCAACTGCAGGATATCTACCAACTGTCCCATGCAACAACATGTGGCACAAGGCTGAATTTAATGTGGGGTATCTGAGCCTGTATGGTCGGCCAAAAATTCCTCGTAGATCCCATATAAAATGAAGTCAGGTAGCTGTTTCCCAAGATAAGACTCTGCCCTTCGACATCTGGGGATCCTCTCTGTCCAGAGGCAGAGAGTTTGACCAGCACAGCTGGGGACAAATCTCCAACTGCAGACCAACATACATTATTAACTACTGCATTTATGTGAATGAGGTCATACCCATTATCATCCGTAGGTATGTTACAACAGTGATTTAATGAATAATGGCATGGAATTGTAAATTGGACAGCTGAATTCAAATTCCAGTTGAGTTCATTATATTCATTTCTGTGCAAATACTCTTGTGAAATTAATGAATCTCCTCCCATATATGGGTTAATTAGTAAGGCATGTACCTCTAAAACCATTATTATCTCTAAAAAACCCATAGAAGTTGATATGTCTTGAAACAAAACAACCCACCAACATTAATAATTTCAGTTCTCTTTTTTTAATGTTAAATGTGTCCTTTTTGTTTACATTTTTTCTAAAATTTTTTATGTTGCACACATGTTCGGTTTTTTAGTTACAGAATTTAAATTGTTTTGTCAGTAGACATCAATCATGGCATAATTAAAGTTAATTTTGAAGGTTAAAATTTAATATTAAATCAAATATAATTTGTTTGCAATTAAAACAATCTTTAAAGCAGACATTAGAGTTATTGAAATCTGTTACAAAATTTTTAATACAAGTCCTGTGATCATTGCTAAAGTATTTAATAAATCCTGGTACATATGTTTCAAAATACAGTTATACGCCTGTTATTAATTTTTTTTTGTATATTTGGCATATCTACATATATATCTATCTCTGTGTACGTTATGATTACAGTATACTTGCACAGTTTTCATGTATTTGCGTATATCTGAATGGAAGTGTTTATACAGAGTTAATTATGTTTGTTTTTGCTCATCCACCTTCAAGCATACATATTTGCGAATAAGGTGTTGCCCAAAATGTCATCTTCCAAGGATAAGGGTTTTAAATGATCTGAAATATCAACAAAATGAAGACAACTTAAGAAATTTCTATTCCAATATTCCTTTGTTCCCAACAACCCATTCAGTTCCTGGTTTTGAATATTTTCGCTTTTCTTTGCATTTTCTTTTCTTTTCTTTTCTTTTTTCCATCTTTCTTCATTTCTTTCTATGTTCTGACTAAAAAATTCCCTATTTTCATTCTTTCTTTTCTTTCTTTCTTTCTTTACAAAGAATGGCAATAAATTTTAGAAATGAAAGAATTCATATTTAAAATTTCTTGCTTTCTTTGTTCCTTCTCTTTTATAATTTCCTTCCTTTATTTTTTTAACTACTTTCTGTTCTTTCATTCTTTCTTCATTTTCCTCTCTCTCTCTCCTTTCATCCCATCTTTCATAACTCTCTATTTTCCTGCTTTTGTTTGTTTGTTTGTTTCTTTCTTTCTTTCCATTTACATAGCTCTCTGTTTTTCTTTCTTTCTTTCTTTTTTCATTCTCCTCTCTCTTTCCTTTCTTCCTGTCTTTCATGACTCTCTATTTTCCTTTCTTTCTTTCTTTCTTTCTTTCTTTCTTTCTTTCTTTCTTTCTTTCTTTCTTTCTTTCTTTTCTTCCCATCTGTCATGACTCTATTTTTCTTTCTTTCTTTCTTTCTTTCTTTCTTTCTTTCTTTCTTTCTTTCTTTCTTTCTTTCCATTTACATAACTCTCTTTCTTTCTTTCTTTCTTTCTTTCTTTCTTTCTTTCTTTCTTTCTTTCTTTCTTTCTTTCTTTCTTTCTTTCTTTCCATTTACATAACTCTCTTTCTTTCTTTCTTTCTTTCTTTCTTTCTTTCTTTCTTTCTTTCTTTCTTTCTTAAATCTTTTTCTTCTTTCCTTTCTTCTACTCTTTCATTCGTCACTATTTCCCACATTTTCATTCTACCTTAATTCTCTTCACTCTTTCCTTTCTTCCCTTTTTTCATTACTCACTACTTTTCACCCTTTCTTTCTTCTTTCAATTTTTTCCTCTTTTTTTCTTTCTTCCTTCAATCTTTCTATTTTCCAGTTTTTTCTCTTCATTTATTCTATTCTGTCTTTCCTTTATTTCATTCTTTTTGGTGACTTTCCATCTATTTTTTAATTCTTTATCCTATCTCCCCTTGTTAATTCTGAGGATATAATACCCTTTTATTCTCTTCCATATTTTTTATTCCTCCCTTTTTTCTTTCTTAATTCTTTTTCTTTCTATTCTTCAGCCTTTTCTCTTTTTGTGCTCTCTCATTCTTCTCAATTTTTTCCTTTCCTTCATTCCTTCTCTTCTATCTTTCATTTGTACCTTTTCTTCCTTCAATTACTCAAATTTCTACTCTTTCCTTCATTCTTTTCCTTCAGAAGATTTCTATCCTTTTTTGTTCTTCCATCCTTCCTTACTTTCCTTTATTTCATTCTTACTTTCGATTGTATTTCACTCTTTTATTCTCTTCTTCTACTTCTTTCTTTCATTCATTACTTCTCTTTCATTCTACCTTTTTTCACTTTGGTTTTTTCTCATTCCTTCTAACATTATATTAACCTTGATCCATTTTGCCTGGGTTTTTCTTTCTTCCTTCCAACCCAAATTACATTTCTCCAGCTAGATAGATTTAATTCCAGTTAATGACACATTTTTTAGTAAATTTGGGGAAAAAAAAGTAAACCTTTGTACAAGCCAACGAGATCAGCTCAGTGGGATTTTTTGAGGGTGACATAAATGCAGTGGAACGGAATAATTTGTTACCTGTTATTCCTGCTCAAAGTAAAAGGAATAAATGCCCACTCCTTAAGATAAAAATGGACCAGTCATTTTTAATTAGATCTGAAATAGGTCAGGTATTCAGCTTTAAGATGTCCCTTTCTTCTTCTTCTTCTTCTTGTTTGATAGGGTGCGATGGATAAATTGTCGTCTAAACGGCACAAAAATGAAACTAACACTGACATCTCATTTTAACATATACAGGGTGCGATGGATAAATTGTCGTTTAAATGACGCAAAAATGAAAATAACACTGACATCTCATTTTAACAGATATACAGGGTGCGATGGATAAATTGTCGTCTAAATGACACAAAAAAAAAAAATGAAACTAACACAAAAATGAAACTAACACTGACATCTCATTTTAACAGATATATTTACCAAAATTACACAGAAATATCTTGAAATACGAAAGAGTAAATATATTCAATAAAATCGCCATTGTCTTCAACCATGGTCCCCAGAATGCTGCCATAATCCTTACTTTCAGGTCAACTTTGGTGTTACAAGGAATTTTGTTGGTCTCTTGTTCAACTTTGCTCCACACATAATAATTAACGGTGTTGCAGTTTACAAAGTTATGTGGCCAAATGTAAAGGATGATATGGTTGCAGAAATTGTTTGACAGCCATCACTGGATCTTGCCAGAAATAGGGTCTTCCATCAGCTATCCTCTTGACCCAAGGCAGCACTACCTCCTCAAGGCACATGATGTAGGCTCCTGTGTTGAGTCTGGGGCCCTGTGGGAAGATGAATGGTGCCATAACATCCCTATCATTAGTGATCCCTCCAAACACATTTCTGTCACTTCAAGTCCATTCTTATTTAGGAAGTGAGAAGAGATATTAGATTCATCCAACTCTTTCTGAATACTCTGCACTTTTCTCAGATTGACACACAAATACTCTGAAATGTTCATATTGAAGTTTCCAGCACAAATCTCAAGCAGTACAGCATACCATTTCCAAAGAGTGAATTGTGTCATGGTGCTCTCTTTCTAACAAATGCTGTCCAACTGACCCTACAAAACTGTGCAGTTGACAAAATCAAAAACACACATGAGCAAGATTAAAAATATAAAATAGCAACAATTTACCCATTACATCCTGAATGTACTGTGTCCCTTCAAGAGGTTGGCAATCACTGCTCTCCACAATTTCCTGTCCTTTGGAGCTCCTATTTTATCTTTGTGTTATCTCACCTAAATCTTGTTCTGCCATCCATTTACTCAAGCGCAGTAGGTAGATTATAGTATATTTTTAAACATAACTTAGATGTGGCACAAGCCTGAAAGTATAAGGCACCCAGTGAGGATTGAACTCACTACTCGATCTGATGTAATGAATATGCATACATCTGGGTTCCCCCTCACAGTAATATGACTGGCTGGTGTCAGCCATAAATACAGACTGATGTGGAGGTACAAGAGGATGCCTATTGATGATACCTATTGTCTTCACCTAATGCCTATGCCTATTGCCTACCATTACGACAAGGACCAGTCCATTATGGTTACCTGCTAGATTGTCTTACTCGGTTACAGTAGTCCAAAACTACTTTTCTACTTTGAACAAATATATCACTTTCCGGGACATATCACAATCATAATTGCTCTAGCCCAACAAGCTTGCTAACCATTACACTACATCGAGATGTCCCACTAGGTAGTTATGTGTTGTTTTCCTCTCTCTTGCCTTCCATCTGTCCTGTGAGTATCAAATTTTCCAAGACCTCTTTCCTCATTATTTGCCCTAAAATTTTCAACAGTCTCTTTTATGTGTAATTATATTTTTTCTGTTTCCATTGTCTCTATAACTTTGTCATTGCTCACATGTTTGGTCTATAGTATTCTCAGCATCCTACAGAATCACAAACAAAGAACTGTACTAAATAACAGAAACAGCATCACTTGAGGACTACCAACAATAGCAACAACTAAAATAGATAGTACATGTAAGTTGAAGAGAAAATAATAACATAATCAAGATGATGACATGGCACACTACATCAAAACAAGGAAACCCCCATCATTACTGGAAAGAGCAATAACAGCTACTGGACTTGAGAAACCTGGTTTCCTGGAAAACTGTTTTAAGAGAAAAATTTTATAAAATTTAACTGAACCCTACTGGCTGCTAGTTTAATGAATGCCAAATATTTCCTTATAGAGTAATGTCTAATATTACCATTAACATTCTGTAAAATGACATTTCTGTCACTTCAAGTCTATTCTTCATTTTTATTTAGGAAGTGAGAAGAGATATTTGGAATGAGTGATCAAAGAAGAAATAAAAAAAAAAAACAAAGTTTAAGGGGGAAGAATTTGGACAAAGCATCTTTGGATACAAAATATTCTAGTCACTGTTGTATGATTTGTTTTTTACTTATTCCATACTTGATTTTATATATTTAAGTAGCTTTTGTTTTGTGGTTAAAGTTTATTTTGCTGGTCAGGGGATTTTGAAATTTTGAGAGTATGTATGCAGGTGTATGTTTACTTCGTAAAATTTAAAAATTGTATAGTACATAAGTTTAGTGTTTTTCACTTCACAAGTAAAAAATTAATTTTCAGATGAACACAGCAATTTTGTCTTAGCAAAAACAAGACCCTGAAGATGGCATTGTACTAATGTTGAAAGTACTCAGTAATAAAATGGAATTACATCAACATAGTAATTTTCTTTCTTCCTTTAATAAGGATACAAAGAAACTCATCTGTAAATAGGAGAGGACCCTATTAATAATAAGTAGACAAAACTTGTCTAAATTATTTAATGAGACATGTCTTAATATATAATATATATATATATATATATTTAAAGATATGTTTAGTGGCACAAAATTTTATCACTGCCATAAACAGACAAAAATTAGTTTTATTATTACCACTCATGATAATAAAAAGTAAAAATGAAAAACAGGCTAGCTAACCGGTTTCGTACCTCGCTCAACAGAGCTAAATCAAGGTCAATAAAGTAAATTATATAAAAAAGAAGAATGGGCAAAGTGTATTGGTGGTGGGGAGTATTTGAATGGTAATAAGTTGGAGGCCTAATACAAAGTCCTTCTGTTTAAATAGAGAAGGCTTTAATGATAGAATATAGATGGCCTCCAACACTTGTAGGTGGTAATTAGAGTGGGACTTGCTAAGGATGGTAAAAGCGTCACCGCTAAAACTAACAGCACAATTATGGCTATAAGGGGTTCTGTGATGGAAGACCTGTTTATATTGGTCAAAATATCCGAGGGAGTGTACTTAAGGTTTCGGATTTTTGCTAAACATGTTGTTTTATTCTAACGTCCAGCCTTTGTGTTGTTCTTCCTATGTAGCACGAACAACAACTACATTTAAAAGAATGAATTAATGAACTATTATGATGTGGAGGTAGAACATCCTTATGCATAGACGGAAGGATAGGCTTGGCAGAGAAAACAACACGAGTGTTAGCGGCAAAGTAACAATGTCAAACTGTGGTAGAAACCTGCTTAGCAAACCTATCATTGTTTCTACCTAAGGAAGGCATAGGTATACAGGACATCTTTTTACTATAGCAGGTTTGACTTTTTTTAAATTCAGCAATTTTATTCTTAATAATTGCTTGAACAATGCCTAATGGGTAGGCATTGTTGCAGAGAGTAGAAGTAATAAACCTAAGTTCATCATCGAACTTGATGTCAGAACAGATCATGAGAGCCCTATGGGTAAGGGTCTTAATTAAATTGATTTTGTGCTTCCTGGGGCAAAAAGAATACAAACCAATAAACATCAGTTTATGGTAAACAGAAGTACTAAAACCTGATGCAGATCTGCTGACCAATACATCGAGAAAGGGAAGAGATGAATCAACCTCATTTTGCTGTGTAAATTTCAGGGTCAGATGCATATTGTTAAGGGATGCAAGAAATTGGTCTGCTTTAATCTTGCTATCGAAGAGACGAAAAGTGTCATCGACATAATGGAAATAAATGTCGGGTTTATCAGATTTTAGTAGTACACTCTCTTCCTGGAACCCGGCAAAGATATTTGCTAAGATGGGCCCCAAAGGGAAACCCATTGAAACACCATCAATCTACCTGTACATAATGCTGTCGAAACTGAACTCAACTGACATTGTGGCAAATTTCATCAGTTCAACAAACACGTCCTCCAGAATAACAGGCGGAGGCAATTGACTATGATACAGGGCATCAGCACATATCGATAGTTTCAGCAAGTGGAACACAAGGAAATAAACTGGCGATATCATATGAACACATAAATTTATCTGTAGATGAATAATGCTGCATAAAACGGGAAAATTCAAATGAATCTTTAATACAAGCAGAGTTATACTGCTCCAAAACTGGCTGCAGTATAGTGGAAAGCCATTTAGCCACACCATGTTGAGAAGACCCAATCATAGATAGAATAGGTCTCAATGGTGTTCCAACTTCATGAATTTTCGGTAAGCCATAGGGACAAGGACGAATGAGCTCGAAGGTCTAATTAAATTTGAAATATCAGTTGGCAATTTTCCACTTTTTACCCACTTAACCAGATGTTTTTGGAACTTGGCTTCAATAGATAATGTAGAATCAAATTTATCTATTAGGCCTAACCAGACAAATTTAGAGGAATCCCCAAAAAAACATGAGCTGTGTTTTTTTCTCGGATATTTATATATATAGGTCACTGATAATAACTGTTAGAATAGACTACCCACAATGCAATAGTCTACCCATAATGCATCACTGACTTGCATATATAAATAGTCAAGAAAAAACACAATGCATGTGGCCTGACAATTGCATTTAGCATGAAACAGTTTGTCACTTCTAAGTGTTGACTTCAATGTTCACTTTTATATATATATATATATATATATAGCATATATATTTATGTTTATTATATATATATATATATATATATATATGTATGTATGTTTATTATATACATATATATATGTGTGTGTGTGTGTGCGTGTTAAAGATAACAACTGACATTGCATTTATGTCCAAAGAGAGTTCCACAAATGAGAATATAAACTGTTAGCATTGAATTTAAGGTTGTATCTAGCCATTTAAGCTGTAAGATGATTAGACCTAAATGCCAATTTAGTATGGTGCTTAAATTCCTAAAATCTAGGTACCAAAGAGGAAAGTTCATTAGAACAATGAAAATATTTATAGAAATGGTACAGTGAAGTTCCGTGACAGTGGCAGTGGAAAAGTGACTGTAACTGGGATGCCAAGTCAGGACCAGTAATCTTGCAGATTCTTCATTGTATTTTATGAAGAATCTCTAAATACATATCAGAAGCACCAGACCAGATCAAGTAGCAGTATTCAGTGCATGGATGACCGGTAGGCTTATAAAGGTGCTAAAAATTGTCTAGCACAATGCAGTCAACCAACTTTCCAGTGCATGCCAGCACAAAAATGTTAGTCCAAGAAGGTGTGATACTTTCCTCATCTATTGAATAAGATGATTAAAAAAAAAAAACTTGTATGATTTGGTCATAACTTTTGGCGAGAGATTTGTAAAACAAGACTCCATAACAGAAACGAAACAATTTACCTTGAAGATGATGACTTTGATTTATTTTTTTTTCTAATAAGAAAAACAACATTTAAGTAAGAAGTTGTTTTTTTTTTTAATCAAAGAAACTGCTGTCGGGTTCCTAAAAGCATTTGTTCATCAGTACTTACTAAAGTACTTAGATTGATTTTTACTGAGTCTAACATATAAGTGTGAGCTCTTTGAGAAAATAGATTAAAGATTTGTTTTTACTGATAAAAGCAATTTGAAGCATACATATAAATTTATGAATAAAGATAAAAGGAACACTTTTCTTTACTGTTTCGTACTCTGTTGGACTTTATCAAGGCAAATGTAAAGATGTTATTTTTCAACAGGTATTTATGAAAAGAAATGAAAAATATCATTAGACTTCCAAAAATTTAAGAACACTCAAAGATATTCTTCAGTAAAGGTAAGTTATGAAGGACACTAAATTATGGAGGACACTAAGTTATGAAGGATGCTGAGTTATGGAGGACAGTAAATTATGGAGGATGCTAAGTTATGGAGGACGCTAAATTATGGAGGACACTAAGTTACGAAGGATGCTGAGTTATGGAGGATGCTAAGTTATGAAGGACGCTAAATTATGGAGGACGCTGAATTATGGAGTACGGTAAATTATGGAGGATGCTAAGTTATGGAGGATGCTAAGTTTTGGAGGACGCTAAATTATGGAGGACAATAAGTTATGGAAGATGTTAAATTATGGAGGATGCTAAGTTATGGAGGATGCTAAGTTTTGGAGGACGCTAAATTATGGAGGACAATAAGTTATGGAAGATGTTAAATTATGGAGGATGCTAAGTTATGGAGGATGCTAAATTATGGAGGATGCTAAGTTATGAAGAACGCTGAGTTATGGAGGATGCTAAGTTTTGGAGGATGCTAAATTATGGAGGGCACTAAGTTTTGGAGGACACTAAATTATGGGGGACACTAAGTTATGAAGGACGCTGAGTTATGGAGGATGCTAAGTTTTGGAGGACGCTAAATTATGGAGGATGCTAAGTTATGGAGGATGCTAAATTATGGAGGATGCTAAGTTACAAAGGACGCTGAGTTATGGAGGATGCTGAGTTATGGAGGACGCTAAGTTTTGGAGGACGCTAAATTATGGAGGACGCTAAGTTACGAAGGACGCTGAGTTATGTAGGACACTAGGTTATGGAGGATGCTAAGTTATGGAGGATGCTAAATTGTGGAGGATGCTAAGTTATAGAGAATGCTAAGTTATGAAGGACGCTAAGTGATGTCATTTAATGCCTAATAAAAGAAAAGAAAAATAAGTAAATGTTATAATTGTTGTTGAATTTTTTTAATGTCATTATTATTTATTATTTTAGTTTAGTTTCAGAAATTAATGCATGTATTTACTTATTTTAAATAATAGACGGTTTTGATTAAACCGTTTTCTTTTAATTTTAAAAATTTTTATGTTTATGTTGGCTTGGGATAGAAGCAGAACTTTTAGGAAATGAGATATATTAAAAAATCCAGGCTGCTGATTTACATTTTGGCAAGATTCAATAGTAGAACTCTCAAGAAGCAATCTGTGCCCTGGATTTTTTAAATAACATTAAAGCAGAGAAATTAACATGCTCAGTGTGGACTAGATTGAGTGATTTGTTTTTTATGGCTTATCAGACTTTTGCAGGTTATTTAAAGTCAGAGAATATTTGGAGATAATAATGATTTACTGATATAAGTTCTACTGATTAACCCATAGCTGGGGGGTGGGGTGAGAAGAGATTTCCCAAAAGCATTCATAAACTTAAAACTACCCCTCAAAAGTGTATAAAAATAATACATAAATTTTAAAACCATTTTTATGCTTGTAAATGTGATCTGAGGAACCAGGAAAAAACCACTTTCCTGGGGAAATAAAATATAATCAATGGACCCTAAAGGTTGTCTGTTTTTTAATTTTAATTAAATTAATATTTGCTCTGATTTTACATCTATCTATCTATATATCTATATCTATATCTATATCTATATATATATATATATATATATATATATATATATATATATATATAACTCCAATGGGCACAGGTTTAATGTTTAAGTAAACCTTTTTAAGTGGAAAATTAAACCTTGCTTTGCTGGGATGGTTTTTTGTAGCTTAATGGTAAAGTACACTTGGCTTGAAAGTTCATTTCATGCCATGTCTTTTTTTAATTTCTAGGCTGCTTAAAATACATCAAATACTTATATATATATATATATATATATATATATATATATATATATATATATATATTAACAGAGGTTAAATGTTGCAAACATCCCTATAGAGAAGTTCGAACTTGCTGTTGAAAACCAAGCAAACTGGAGAAACACCTGCTACCGAGGTATAACTAACTTTAAAAAGAATCATCTCAATCATCTGAGAGAATTAAGAATTAACACTAAATCTCTGGCTAATACATCAGCCGATATGAGAGTCAACCCTTTAGCATGTCCCTTGGGTGGATTTGTTTCCAAATCCCGTGCAGGATTGTTGTCCCATAGGAAACATAAACATAAAAACTGAACTGAAAGACTTTCATACGTTGAAAATGATGGGAGAGTCTATCATCATTTATTGAGATGCTAATTAATTAGCACCTCAATCCTAGAGTTTTAGGTGAACATTTTGTCAATTGCTGAGGTGCTAATGATATATATATATATATATATATATATATATATATATATATGTATATATATATAGCGAGAGAGGTGCTAATTAATTATATATATATATATATAAAAACATATCAATGGTTCAATATATATATATATATATATATATATATATATATATATAGCTAATGTTAATTATATATATATATATATATATATATATAAAAGCATATCAATGCTTCAATAAATATATATATATATATATATATATATATGAATATATATATACGTATATATATGTGAAAATGTGTGTATATAAATATAAATAAATATATATATATATATATAATTATTTATATATTATATGCTCGGTACTTATTAGAAAACACTCAATATCAGTAAAAAGGGTTTGTCTGACAATCATAAAAGCGTGAAACCCAGTGTCACAAACTCACATCAATCCAACCAAATATATACGTATATATATATATATATATATATATATATATAGCAAGAGAGAGAGTGAGAGAGAGATAGAAAGGTGCCAATTATATATATATATATATATATATATATATATACAAAGCATATCAATGCCAGAGTTTTGTACGTTAACCTTTTAGTCAATATATATTTGTATGTTTGTGTGTGTGTATTAACAGAGTGAGAGAGAAAGAGAAACTGCCAGTCACCATACAGTGTTTATTTTTTTATGTCACACTGTTTATATCTGTATTTTCTCAATATGTTGGGTTTATGCCCAACTTTGGTCTCTTGGCTGCTGTGCAGTAATTTCTATTTAAAACAAAAACAAAATTTAAGAAAACAGGAATGCCCAACTCAAAAACAGATACCTACTAATATACAATGTTTATAGTAAAAAAAATAATGATTAATTGCGTAAATGTGTGTGTGCACACATGTGTGTGAGCACTTTGTCTTACCAAGATCGTATTTCTGGCTATCTTACTAGATTTACTTTTTTTCATTTACTGAAGTACCAATGAAAACATTAAAAAAAATACCTCTTAGGTGTTGATCACAATTTTTTTGTGGGGAAAGATTTGTTAAACAATACAATTTACCTTGAGGATCATAACTTCTTGGTATTTTTATTTTCTATTTTTTATTTTTAATTAGAGAAACAACATTTAAGTGAGAACATTTCTTTTTAATCAAAGAAACTGTTGCCGGGTGTCTGACATCGTTCAGTCTTTCATACTAAAATACTTATACTGATTTTAGTCAAACTTTGTTAGATTCTTGAGAAAATAGATTAAGAAATTGATTATGTTTTTTGCTGCTAAAAGACACTTTAATACACATATAAATTTATATTTATTTTGTATGAGGATGGGCTGAAAAGTTCATAGGCTGACTATGAAGGAATGATGCTAGAGCTGTGAAACCTTGCATGCATTAATTTCAACCCTTATTAATAAATATAAAAATTTTATTTCCTATCAAATCCATGTCCTTGTGCCAGACAGAAAAGCTTGTAGAAACAGTAAGTATCTATAATAGGCATAAAAATTATAAAACAAGACAACCACTATATAATAAGAAAAACACATTGAATTCAAACAATTTTTTTACACATATGTTTCATTGTTAGCTGATTAATTAATTTAAGAAATGTGTTATTTAACCACTGATTCCTTCATTGTCTCGTCAATTTCTCTTACTCTGAAGCCTAAAACTTTCTCTAACTTGCAACCATGTTTAATAAAACTTCCATCTTTCATCATTTGAGTCTTATCACTCTCACAATCACCATTGCAAGGTCTTAAATCAAAGTTTCCTTCACTAGGCAAGCCTTGACATTCTACACAGAATATTTTCTCTAGGTTGCATCCCACAAAGCTCTGATTAAAATTTTCTACAAAGGGATCCACAAGACCTCCAACCCCCGCCTTTGGTTCTAATACAAAATTCACATTTGTAATGGGGCAAGAAGAATACTGAGAAACTGCAGTACAGAAATTTATCTTCAATGGATTTTTCATGGGTTTTAGAAACAACCATTTGATTGGGAAGAAATTTTTTACACTCCCAAAGGGAATTATCCTTCCAGGAATCTGCCAAGTAGATCCATTCATGCATTCAGTTATTTGCATGGGGACCATAAACTGAATTAAATCCCCACCCAAAAAACCATGAATGGAAATGCAATTTTTACCTCCCTCAAAATTGGCTGCCAACTATAATTCAACCTGTTTGGATTTGACACAACATTATCAAGATTAAAGTCAATAGCAAACTCATCCACAACTAGAACAGGTAAGGAACAATGAAAATCATTAAATCCCATATCAAACATTCAGTTTCCTTTGCTTGGTACCAAAAAATGTCTTTACTCAAAACTCCTTAGATGGAAGAAAATCATTTTCACTGACATCAGTTGATATATTATTCATGTCAGAAATTTCACAATTTTCATCAGCATCAAAAATCTCAGAATTTTCAAAATCAACAAAGATACTAGATATTTCATCAATTTTTTTAATTCGTTCACCCATCTTCACTAATTCTTCCACTGCATCACATTGGAATTGTTCAAAAGTATAACCATCAGACTCAGATTCTTCATTATTACAATCAATATAAATATAATCTGTTTTGTCAGTAATCATCTCCATGGTTTGTAACCATTTATTTATCACCTGCTGAGAAAACTGATTGTTGGATTATCTGAAAATAATCTTATGTATTAATAGCCAATGATGTAGGTAAGATGTTAGTTATACTATACTCATGCCAAGTGAAAAAATATTCTATTTAGTCATTTGATATGTCTTCCATTAGTAATTTAGGATGCCACACTGATTAGGGGATGATTTCCCAGCTTTATCAACAGTGCAAAAGTGGGCAGTTGAATTTAGGAGAGAAAGGGAGAGTCTTGAAGATCTCCCAATGTTTGGATGTCCTGCGACTGCTTCCACTGAGGAAAACATTGATTGTGTTCACCACAATGGATGACAGACAATTGATTATAAATCAAATAGCTAATGCTATTAACATATCCTGTAAGAGAGTTGATAATATTCTACACAATGAACTTGTCATGACAAAGGTTTCTGCTCGGTGAGTGCCACGTCTTCTGACACCTGATCAAAAGCACACCAGGTTGATCACATCACGGGAAAAGCTGACATTGATTTAGGCTGATCCAGATAATTTCCTTGAGCATCTTCTCTTGAAAATGGACAAAATTTGGCATTGTGGTGTTATCAAATAACTGCAGGAAAAGAGTTTAGCCCCTAAGAACATTCCAGCTGATATGGTCACTGCATTAGAAGAAGATGCAGCAGCTTTATCACCAGTGCAAAAGTGGGCAGCTAAATTTAAGAGGAGAAGGGAGAGTCTTGAAGATGCCCCAATGTCTAGAAATCCTGCAACTGCCATCACTGGGGAAAACATTGATCATGCTTGTCACATTTTGTTAGATAAGAGGTGACTGGCTATAAATCAGATAACCAATGCTATTAGCATATTCTGTGAGAGAGTTGATAATATTCTGCAAAATGAACTTGGTATGATGAAGGTTTCTGCTCAGTAAGTTCCACATCTTTTGAAACCTGATCAAAAGTTCACAGACTGTTCACATTGGGTTCAATTCAAGTACTGTGGGAACACTGACTGACTTACCTTCATTTTCTTTTACAAGACCAAGGGCCAAGGTTGAGGATTATTGTGAAATTATAAGTGCTGGAAGGGGCAAGTAAAAGACTATTAGCATTATATTAACAGGACATGTAGGATAGATACTATTTGACCTTGGACTTAAAAAGACCAATATTGCTCTTGTCAGGGAAGTATTCCCTCGGGAGCTTGTTCCACAAAGTAACACTTCTAAGGAAGAAGCTGTCTGAGTGGAACTTGCTTTTTATCAAATGAACATGAATGGAATGGGGGTTGTATCCAACCGTGAACTTGGTATTGTGGGCCCTAGCTTTGAAGGTCTGAGCTTGAGGCAGTGAGGAATGTAACTCATCTAAAAATCTGCTGCCATAGCAATAGTAATATAAAAGTAAAAGACTGGTGACATTTTGTCTGTTGGATAAAGGTTGCAGGGTGGAGAATAATTCATCACCCACAAGGCTACATAAGTATTTTTGGACTGTGTCGCAGCTGGAAAGTGAGAGAACCCTAGACATTTAGGGTCATTAAAATCAGGAGAGATAGGTCATGTGTTGGGTATGATATATGAAAATTTGGTACTTGTGGGTCACTTTTTTTCTCCAACAGCTGGCTATGATATAGGACCACCAAGCTTGAGGAATCTGGTTTCCAACATTTCAAGGTTAATCATTGATACAATTTTGATGATCCAGATACATACTCAAAATATCGAATATTTGTGGGGTCAGAAAAGTGGAAGGATAATTAATGACATGATACTTGAGACCCATTTAACTGAGTTCATGTGAAGAGGGTGACTACCTGACCCATTTGATGCCATCCTGCAGGCTATTAACATGTTATTGTTAGTTGAAGAAATAAATATAATTTAAAAACAAATATATATATATATATATATATATATATATATATATATATATATATATATATGTGTGTGTGTGTGTGTGTGTGTGTTTTTTTTTCTGTTTTCTTTTTGAATTTGTAGGTCTGATGAATTGGATCATATTTACGATTCCAATGGAATAAATTATGACCATGGAATATTAGTGTTTAAGCCTTTTTTATATATATATATATATATATATATATATATATATATATATATATATATATATATATATATGGTGTGAAATCTTTCATTGTGGATGACAAATGATAGCTCAGTAAAATAAAGTGGTGCTCAACTAATATGGGCATACATGTGCCTCCCAAAGCATGCAGGTGTTTTGCAAACTTTTAAACAGTATGAACATGTGGTTGAGCCATTTTCCTTGAGTGGTTGAAGATCAATTACCACATGTTCTCACAAGTAGAGAGCAAAGCCTGCACAAAAGTACAGTGGCAGGTAAGACTGCCTTTGAGAAGAGCAGCATGCTGCCAACTTTTTTTAATATTTGCATGCAGTTGATCCTGATGTTCAAGTTGACCTCGCTTAAACCTTTTTATAGATGCGAAGCAGAACAGGTGCCAACTCCTTTAGTCTGACGCTTTGTTTTCCTCAGAAGAAAAGAAGATGTCTTTGTGTTTTTCTTTCCAAAGCAAGAGTAACCTTCCAGCAGACTTGCTTGTTATAAGCTGGCCAAAGAAGAGTTGTTTTAGAAGTCTATCACTCATACAAGAAAGATGTCCTGCACATCTGAGTTAGATTTTCATTAGGATGGCTTCAGTACCTGTTATGTTGCATTTAGTAAGAACATCACTGTTTCGAATGTGATCACCTAGTTTTCTGTTGCATATCATGCATAGACAATGCATCTGGAATCTATCAAATTAATTTATATGTTATTGTTACAGAGTTCAAGATTGTGCCCCATAGAGTAGTGATGTCAGTACTACTGACTTATGCACATCATTTTTCACCTTTGATGAAATATTACGTGCATTCCAAAGCCTATCAATGAGAGGAGCAGCATGCTGCCAACTTTCTTTCATATTTGCACGCAGTTGATTCTGATGTTCAAGTTGACCTCACTCTAAACATTTTATAGATGAGAAACAGGATGGGCACCCAGCTCCTTCACTATGATGCTTTGTTTTCCCAGATTGTCTTTGAAATGTGAGAGTAGCCTTCCAAATGACCTGTTTGTTAGAAGCTGGTCAAAGAGGAGTTGTTTTGGAAGTCTGTTATCACCTATACGAAAAAGATGTCTTCAATACCTGTCATGTTACATTTAGTCAGAACTTAACTGTTTTCAATGCAATCACCCAGTTTTCTGTTGCAGATGGTGTGTAGGCAACACACGGGGAAGCCATCAAGTGTGTCACAGGTACAGAGTCCAAGATTATAAAGTAGAGATGTCAGTACTACTGACTTGTATATATCAATTTTCATCTTGAAATACATCATGATTATTCCAAACTTTTAAAGATTACTGAAAACAGAACTAGAATTTCCAATCCTGTGATCAATTCCTTTGTCTATTTCAGTATTGTTGGATACAATAGTGCCAGGGTAGGTGAAAGAGAAATGGTTTTCAAGACTTTTCCCTCAATGTAAACAGTGGGATCAACAGCTGGGGGATTGTTACAGATAAGCTGATGGAAAAATTCTGTTTTTTATGTTAATGGTCAGACTGAAAGATTTTGATGCAGGTGAGAATTTTTTAATGACCCATTGCATGCCCTCAAGGGTGTGGGCTACAAGTGCGCGTAATCATCTGAAAAGAGCAGGTCCTGAACAGTTTGGACAGTCATCTTAGTTCTTGCTTTGAAGCATTGGTTGAACAACCCACCAGTTGTTCTTAACTCAAATCTTGCAACTACTTTAACTTTCTCAAAGAGTGTTTCCAGCATGACAAGCATACAAAGCAAATAAGAGAGGTTCAAGAACCTCCATTGGAGACAATGACTGAAATAGACACCTTTCCAGTGGATCTGAGGCCATCATCCTCTGATAGAAACATGATGATATTGAGCATCCTTTCAGGAACACTCAGCTTTCTAATGATGACCCAAAGAGCATCCCTTATATATCTTATAAATATCTTTATTCATCTCTCTCTCTCTCTATCTCTCCTATATATACATATATATATATATATATATATATATATATATATATATATATATGTATAAATGTTGATATAA
>CAHIKZ030000833.1:670000-708029 GCA_903632075.3 Acanthosepion pharaonis | reverse complement strand
AGATTCTTTATTAATTAATCAATTGAAACAGCGATGTATTCGGTCGGACAATCTACCATGAATTTAGCCTCCATTTCCCTGGGTTCCATTCTATTGTTGTGTCTTATTTCAAGTCAAATTTGAAATTATATGCAAAATTGGCAGAGGTTGGATTCGAACCCACACCTCCGTAGAGACTGGTGCCTTAAACCAGCTTAGACCGCTCAGCCACTTACCTTGCAAAATTTGTTTTTTTTTTTAGTGCCTTCTTTTGATTTTGGAGGTTATATTCAAGTGAAAATTTTACAATAATGTGTAATTTATCAGATAATTGGATTCAATCAAAGATTCTTTATTAATTAATCACTTGAAACAGCGATGTATTCGGCTCGGACAATCTACCATGGTTAGCCTCCATTTCCTGGTTCCATTCTATTGTTGTGTCTTATTTCAAGTCAAATTTGAAATTATATGCAAAATTGGCAGCGGTGGGATTCAACCCACGCCTCCGTAGAGGACTGGTGCCTTAAACCAGCGCCTTAGACCGCTCGACCCTCTACCTTGCAAGTTTGTTTTTTTTTTTAGGGCCTTCTTTTGATTTTTGGTGGTTATATTCAAGTGAAAAATTTACAATAATGTGTAACTTTATCAGATGTTGGATCGTAACCAAGATTCTTTATTAATTAATCAATTGAAACAGCGATGTATTCGGCTCAGACAATCTACCATGAATTTAGCCTCCATTTCCTGGGTTCCATTCTATTGTTGTGTCTTTATTTAAGTCAAATTTGAAATTATATGCAAAATTGTCAGAGGTGGTATTCGAACCACGCCTCCGTAGAGACTGGTGACTTAAACCAGCGCCTTGAACCGCTCAACCACTCTACCTTGCAAAGTTTGTTTTTTTTTTAGGGCCTTCTTTTTGATTTTGGAGGTTATATTCAAGTGAAAAATTTACAATAATGTGTAAATTTATCAGATGTTGGATTCGTAACAAGATTCTTTATTAATTAATCAATTGAAAACAGCGATGTATTCATCGGACAATCTACCATGAATTTATTTTCCTGGGTTCCTATTGTTGTCCATTTCAAGTCAAATTTGAAATTATATGCAAAATTTCCATTCTGTGGTGCCTTAAACCAGCGCCTCTTACCTTCAAGTTTGTTTTTTTTTTTTTAGTGCCTTCTTTTGAAATTTCAGAAAATTTATAATGTAAATTTATCAAAATTGTAACCAAGATTCTTTATTAATTAATCACTTGAAACAGCGATGTATTCGGCTCTCACCATGTTTAGCCCCAGACTGGTGTCTTAAAGTCAAATTTGAAATTATATGCAAAATTGGCCTTGGGATTCGAACCCCACGCCTCCGTAGAGACCAAACCAGCGCCTTGAACCGCTACCTTTGCAAGTTTGTTTTTTTTTAGGGCCTTCTTTTGATTTTGGAGGTTATATTCAAGTGAAAATTTACAATAATGTGTAACTTTATCAGATGTTGAATTCGTAACCAAGATTCTTTATTAATTAATCAATTGAAACAGCGATGTATTCGGCTCGGACAATCTACCATGAATTTAGCCTCCATTTCCCTGGGTTCCATTCTGTTTTTTGTGTCTTATTTCAAATCAAATTTGAAATTATATGCAAAAATTGGCAGAGGTGGTATTCGAACACACACCTCCCGTAGAGACTGGTGACTTAAACCAGCGCCTTAGACCGCTCGCCACTCTACCTTGCAAGTTTGTTTTTTTTTTTAGGGCCTTCTTTTGATTTTGGAGGTTATATTCAAGTGAAAAATTTACAATAATGTAACTTTATCAGATGTTGATTCGCAACCAAAGATTCTTTATTAATTAATCAATTGAAACAGCGATGATGTATTCGAATTTAGCTCGGACAATCTATCATGAATTTATGCAAAATTGGCAGAGGTCCATTTCCCAGGGTTCCATTCTATTTGTTTTTTTTAGTGTCTTTTGATTTCAAGTCAAATTTGAAATTATATGCAAAAATTCTTATTAATTAATCACTTGGTGGATGATTCGAACCCGCGCCTCCGTAGTGTCTTAGACTGGTGACAGAAACCCACGCCTTAGAGACTGGAACTTAAACATCAGCCACTCTACCTTGCAAGTTTGTTTTTTTTTAGGGCCTTCTTTTGATTTTGTGGTTATATTCAAGTGAAAAAATTTACAATAATGTAAATTTATCAGATGTTGGATTCGTAACCAAAGATTCTTTATTAATTAATCAATTGAAACAGCGATGTGTTCGGCTCGGACAATCTACCATAATTTTGCCTCCATTTCCCTGGGTTCCATTCTATTGTTGTCTTATTTCAAGTCAAATTTGAAATTATATGCAAAAATTGGCAGAGGTGGTTATTCGAACACACGCCTCCGTAGAGACTGGTGACAAAACCAGCGCATTTAGACCGCTCGGCCCTCTACCTTGCACGTTGTTTTTTTTTAGGCCTTCTTTTTTTGATTTTGGTGGTTATATTCAAGTGAAAAATTTACAATAATGTGTAACTTTATCAGATGTTGATTCGTAACCAAGATTCTTTATTAATAATCAATTGAAACAGCGATGTATTCGAAGCGGACAATCTACCATGAATTTAGCCTCCATTTCCCTGGGTTCCATTCTATTGTTGTCTTATTTCAAAGTCAAATTTGAAATTATATGCAAAATTAGCGGAAATGGGATTCGAACCACGCTTCCGTAGAGACTGGTGACTTAAACCAGCGCCTTAGACCATCGGCCACTCTACCTTGCAAGTTTGTTTTTTTTTTTAGGGCCTTCTTTTTTGATTTTGGTGGTTATATTCAAGTGAAAAATTTACAATAATGTGTAACTTTATCAGATGTTGGATTCGTAACCAAGATTCTTTATTAATTAATCAATTGAAACAGCGATGTATTCGGCTCGGACAATCTACCATGAATTTAGCCTCCATTTCCCTGGGTTCCATTCTGTTGTTTGTGTCTTATTTCAAGTCAAATTTGAAATTATATGCAAAAATTGGCAGGGTGGTATTCGGAACACACGCCCCCGTAGAGACTGGTGACTTAAACCGGCGCCTTAGACCGCTCAACCCTCTACCTTACCAAAGTTTGTTTTTTTTTTTAGGCCTTCTTTTGATTTTGGAGGTTATATTCAAGTGAAAAATTTACAATAATGTGTAACTTTATCAGATGTTGGTTCGTAACCAAGATTCTTTATTATTAATCAATTGAAAACAGCGATGTATTCAGCTCGGACAATCTACCATGAATTTGGCCTCCATTTCCCTGGGTTTCCATTCTATTGTTGTGTCTTATTTCAAGTCAAATTTGAAATTATATGCAAAATTGGCAGAGGTGGTATTCGAACACACGCCTCCGTAGAGACAGGTGACTTAAACCAGCGCCTTAGACCGCTTGGCCACTCTACCTTGCAAGTTTGTTTTTTTTTTTTTTTTTTAGGGCCTTCTTTTGATTTTGGAGGTTATATTCAAGTGAAAATTTACAATAATGTGTAACTTTATCAGATGTTGGATTCGTAACCAAGATTCTTTATTAATTAATCAATTGAAACAGCGATGTATTCGGCTCGGACAATCTACCATGAATTTAGCCTCCATTTCCCTGGGTTCCATTCTATTGTTGTGTCTTATTTCAAGTCAAATTTGAAATTATATGCAAAAATTGGCAGAGGTGGTATTCGAACACACGCCTCCGTAGAGACTGGTGACTTAAACCAGCGCCTTAGACCGCTCGGCCACTCTACCTTGCAAGTTTGTTTTTTTTTTTTAGGGCCTTCTTTTGATTTTGGTGGTTATATTCAAGTGAAAAATTTACAATAATGTGTAACTTTATCAGATGTTGGATTCGTAACCAAGATTCTTTATTAATTAATCAATTGAAACAGCGATGTATTCGGCTCGGACAATCTACCATGAATTTAGCCTCCATTTCCCTGGGTTCCATTCTATTGTTGTGTCTTATTTCAAGTCAAATTTGAAATTATATGCAAAAATTGGCAGAGGTGGTATTCGAACACACGCCTCCGTAGAGACTGGTGACTTAAACCAGCGCCTTAGACCGCTCGGCCACTCTACCTTGCAAGTTTGTTTTTTTTTTTTAGGGCCTTCTTTTGATTTTGGTGGTTATATTCAAGTGAAAAATTTACAATAATGTGTAACTTTATCAGATGTTGGATTCGTAACCAAGATTCTTTATTAATTAATCAATTGAAACAGCGATGTATTCGGCTCGGACAATCTACCATGAATTTAGCCTCCATTTCCCTCGGTTCCATTCTATTGTTGTGTCTTATTTCAAGTCAAATTTGAAATTATATGCAAAAATTGGCAGCGGTGGGATTCGAACCCACGCCCCCGTAGAGACTGGTGCCTTAAACCAGCGCCTTAGACCGCTCGGCCACTCTACCTTGCAAGTTTGTTTTTTTTTTTTTATATTCATGCCTTCTTTTGATTTTTGGTTAATTCGGTTATATTCAAGAAAAAATTTACAATAATGTGTAAATTTATCAGATGTTGGATTCAAACCAAGATTCTTTATTAATTAATCACTTGAAACAGCAGATGTATTCGGCTCGGACAATCTACCATGAATTTAGCCTCCATTTCCTCGGTTCCATTCTATTGTTGTGTCTTATTTCAAGTCAAATTAGAAATTATATGCAAAAATTGGCAGAGGTGGGATTCTGAACCCACGCCTCCGTAGAGACAGGTGCCTTAAACCAGCGCCTTAGACCGCTCGGCCACTCTACCTTGCAAGTTCGTTTTTTTTTTAGTGCCTTCTTTTGATTTTGGAGGTTATATTCAAGAAAAATTTACAATAATGTGTAAATTTATCAGATGTTGGATTCATAAATCAAGATTCTTTATTAATTAATCACTTGAAACAGCGATGTATTCGGCTCGGACAATCTACCATGAATTTAGCCTCCATTTCCCTGGGTTCCATTCTATTGTTGTGTCTTATTTCAAGTCTAATTTGAAATTATATGCAAAAATTGGCAGAAGTGGGATTCGAACCGACGTCTCCGTAGAGACTGGTGCCTAAAACCACCGCCTTAAACCGCTCGGCCACTCAAACTTGCATGCTGTCCTTTTTGTCCTGCCTTCTTTTGATTTTATATTTTATATTCATGTGAAAAATTTACAATAATGTGTAAAATTATCAGATGTTGGATTCTTAACCAAGATTCCTTATGAATTAATGACTTGAAACAGTGAAGTATTCGGCTCTGACAATCTGCCATGAATTCAGTCTCCGTTTCCCTTATAATGTTGTGTATTATTTCAAGTCTAATTTGAAATTATATGCAAAAATTGGCAGAGGTGGGATTCGAACACACGCCTCCGTAGAAACTGGTGCCTTAAACCAGCGCCTTAGACCGCTCGGCCACTCTACCTCGCATACTGTCTCTGTTTTCCTGCCTTCTTTTGATTTTATATTTTATATTCATGTTATAAATTTACAATAATGTGTAAAATTATCAGATGTTGGATTCTTAACCAAGATTCCTTATGAATTTATGACTTGAAACAGCGAAGTATTCGGCTCGGACAATCTGCCATGAATTCAGTCTCCGTTACCCTTATAATGTTGTGTATTATTTCAAGTCTAATTTGAAATTATATGCAAAAATTACCAGAGGTGGGATTCGAACACACGCCTCCGTAGAGACTGGTGCTTTAAACCAGCTTCTTAGACCGCTCGGCCACTCTCTCTCGCATGCTTTTGCCTTTTTCCTGCCTTCTTTTGATTTTATAGTTTATATTCATGTGAAAAATTTACAATAATGTGTAAATTTATCAGATGTTGGATTCTTAACCAAGATTCCTTATGAATTAATGACTTGAAACAGCGAAGTATTCGGGTCGGACTATCTGCCATGAATTCAGTCTCCGTTTCCCTTATAATTTTGTGTATTATTTCAAGTCTAATTTGAAATTATATGCAAAAATTGGCGGAGGTGAGATTCGAACTCACGCCTCCGTAGAGACTGGTGCCAAAAACCAGCGCCTTAGACCGCTCGGCCACTCTACCTTGCATGCTGTCCCTTTTGTTCTGCCTTCTTTTGATTTTATATTTTATATTCATGTGAAAATTTTACAATAATGTGTAAAATTATCAGATATTGGTTTCTTAACCAAGATTCCTTATGAATTAATGACTTGAAACAGTGAAGTATTCGGCTCGGACAATCTGCCATGAATTCAGTCTCCGTTTCCCTTATAATTTTGTGTATTATTTCAAGTCTAATTTGAAATTATATGCAAAAACTGGCGGGGGTGAGATTCGAACTCACGCCTCCGTAGAGACTGGTGCCTAAAACCACCGCCTTAAACCGCTCGGCCACTCAAACTTGCATGCTGTCCTTTTTGTCCTGCCTTCTTTTGATTTTATAGTTTATATTCATGTGAAAAATTTACAATAATGTGTAAAATTATCAGATGTTGGATTCTTAACCAAGATTCCTTATGAATTAATGACTTGAAACAGTGAAGTATTCGGCTCGGACAATCTGCCATGAATTCAGTCTCCGTTTCCCTTATAATGTTGTGTATTATTTCAAGTCTAATTTGAAATTATATGCAAAAATTGGGATAGGTGGGAATCGATCCCACGCCTCCGTAGAGACAGGTACCTTAACTAGCGCCTTAGAACGCTCGGCCACTCTACCTCGCATGCTCTCGCCTTTTTTCCTGCCTTCTTTTGATTTTATATTTTATATTCATGTGAAAATTTTACAATAATGTGTAAAATTTTCAGATATTGGTTTCTTAACCAAGATTCCTTATGAATTTATGACTTGAAACAGCGAAGTATTCGACTCGGACAATCTGCCATGAATTCAGTCTCCGTTTCCCTTATAATGTTGTGTATTATTTCAAGTCTAATTTGAAATTATATGCAAAAATTTTCCGAGGTGGGATTCGAACCCACGCCTCGGTAGAGACTGGTGCCTAAAACCAGCGCTTTAGACCGCTCGGCCACTCTACCTTGCATGATATTGCTTTTTTCCTGCCTTCTTTTCATTTTATATTTTATATTCATGTGAAAAATTTATAATAATGTGTAAATTTATCAGATGTTGGATTCTTAACCAAGATTCCTTATGAATTAATGACTTGGAACAGCGAAGTATTCGGTTCGGACAATCTGCCATGAATTCAGTCTCCGTTTCCCTTATAATGTTGTGTATTATTTCAAGTCTAATTTGAAATTATATGCAAAAATTGGCAGAGGTGGGATTCGAACACACGCCTCCGTAGAGACTGGTGCCTTAAACCAGCGCCTTAGACCGCTCGGCCACTCTACCTTGCATGCTGTCCCTGTTTTCCTGCCTTCTTTTGATTTTATATTTTATATTCCTGTTATAAATTTACAATAATGTGTAAAATTATCAGATGTTGGATTCTTAACCAAGATTCCTTATGAATTTATGACTTGAAACAGCGAAGTATTCGGCTCGGACAATCTGCCATGAATTCAGTCTCCGTTCCCCTTATAATGTTGTGTATTATTTCAAGTCTAATTTGAAATTATATGCAAAAATTGGCAGAGGTGGGATTCGAACCAACGCCTCCGTAGAGACTGGTGCCTAAAACCAGCGCCTTAGACCGCTCGGCAACTCTACCTCGCATGCTTTCGCCTTTTTCCTGCTTTCTTTTGATTTTATAGTTTATATTCATGTGAAAAATTTACAATAATGTGTAAAATTATCAGATATTTGATTCTTAACCAAGATTCCTTATGAATTAATGACTTGAAACAGCGAAGTGTTCGGGTCGGAAAATCTGCCATGAATTCAGTCTCCGTTTCCCTTATAATGTTGTGTATTATTTCAAGTCTAATTTGAAATTATATGCAAAAATTGGCAGAGGTGGGATTCGAACCGACGCCTCCGTAGAGACTGGTGCCTAAAACCAGCGCCTTAGACCGCTCGGCAACTCTACCTTTCATGCTTTCGCATTTTCCTGCCTCCTTTTGATTTTATAGTTTATATTCATGTGAAAAATTTACAATAATGTGTAAAATTATCAGATGTTGGATTCTTAACCAAGATTCCTTATGAATTTATGACTTGAAACAGCGAAGTATTCGGCTCGGACAATCTACCATGAATTTAGCCTCCGTTTCCCTCGCTTCCGTTATAATGTTGTGTATTATTTCGTGTCGAATTTAAAATTATATGCCAAAATTGGCAGACGTGGGATTCGAACCAACGCCTCTGTAGAGACTGGTGTCTTGAACCAGCGCATTAGACCGCTCGGCCACTTTATCTCGCACGCTGGCTCATTTTTTCCTTCCTTCTTTTCTTTTTATATTATATTCAAGTGAAAATTTACAATAATATGTAAATTTATCAGATTTTTGATTCGGAATCACGGTTCCTTATTAATTAATGACTAGTACCAGCGAAGTTTTCGGCTCGGACAATCTACCATGAATTCAGCCACCGTTTCTCTCGCTTCCTTTATAATTTTCTTTTTTATTTCAAGTCGAATTTGAAATTATATCCAAAAATTGATAGAGGTGGGATTCGAAGCCAGGCCTCGTATTGACATGTGTTTAAAACCAGCGCCTTAGAACGCTCGGCCACTGTACCTTACATGCCTTTGCTCTTTTCTTCCTTCTTTTCATTTCATAGGTTATATTCACATTAGAACATGCATATACTCACTACAAAACTGTACACACCTTTCAACGTTAAACATGTTTATTGACGTTTTATCTTGATGCTACTAATATGTTTTGAACGCTGAAATCTTACTTTTCCTTCTTTCACTCACAGACACACACACTTATATATATATATATATATATATATATATATATATATATATATATATATATATATATATATATATATATATATATATCTTAAACTCATATTTTCTCTGACTCTCTAAATAGACATTATTGCTCCGTTTCTTATCCCAGCGTAAACAAAGCAATTTTTAAAGAATCAGATTGATTTTTTATTTATTTCTCCGACAGTTTTTTATTGCTTAAACGCTATTTTTAACGGCTACTCATATTTGAATAGACGCTCCCTTTATTTTTTAAACAATTTATTTCCGTCTCCCGGCTTGAATATTCAAAAAATCTTATACCTTCTCTCCCAGGTTTCAAACCCGCGTTACCCTAGGGGAAACCCTCATTTGATCTGACCTGATATGATTTCTCAGCTACGTAGTTTGTCGAATTCCTTCTTAAACACGTTAAGTAACAAAAATTTGTCGGATGAATAAAAGATCTGTCCCCTTTCTTTACATATAGTTATATTTAAATATTTTGGTCAAGTGCTGCCCAACCAATTTTTCTCGTTCCTCACACAGGTATTAACACATAAAGCAAACGGCTAGCCAATGGTCGGCTGCTGCTTTATTGAGTGGCTATCCTTTCAAATTCTGGCGCCTCACTTTGCAGTTGAATTGATAATTGAATCCAATCAAGCATCTCTTTCCCAGACTAACCTTTAGGCGAACACCTGTCCCTAGCTGGCTTCTCTACGACTCAACAATGGTACTCGTTTCGTCGCCAGCTATTGTCCTTCCTGAAACTGAGTCATCTGGTGACTCATAACACACTACAGATTGCAAACGTTTTTGTCAGGATTACATAGAATGGAGAAAAATAAATCACCTTGAACTTCTAAAGCGATTATCTCGCAATCCGAGCCTAGAATAGTTTATTCCTAGAAATCGATGGTTTTTTTTGTTTCTTTTTTTTTTTTACTGATAATAGGCGAAGTACTAAACAAGAACCTTTCCTTAAATAGTTATGTTTTGTTTCAAAAAAAAAAAAAAGAAAAGTTTTTTAACAACTCTTCAACAACTATAGGTTTATTTAAAGCCATATAAAAGTTTTGAAATCATGGTTCCTTTGTGTATAGCTTGATGCATCAGTGAATAGTGAATTCGATCCTTACTGGGAGCCCCCGTACTTTCGGCCTTGTGCCACCTCTAAGCTACGCCTTGAAAATTACCATATGCATAGTTTCACATGTTAACTGGTAATATTTTTCTTTTTCCCGTTAGAAACAAAGAAAAGTATACGGAAATGTTACATTCAATTCCACTGAAATAACTTTCGGATCTGTATGAATCCATCTCCTGTCCCTCATACTATGGGTTAAATATTATTATTTATATCTGGTTAATCATTGATATCCCCCAAAAATTTTTAATGCGATATTCAATGGCAAAGAAAAGACAAATTATAATTGCGAATCAGAAAATACGCTACGGTTTTAAATACCACCCCCCACAAAGGGTTGAGAAATCAAGGAAACAATCACAGAAATTGTTGTGACCAAGTAAATGGTGAAGTATAATGCAACAAGAGATTGCAGATAAATAGTGTATTGAACAGTAAATACATCAGAAGAGTATTACACGACTTGGGAGTGTGTATCGGTCGACCAGGGTTCAGTCTAACACTGTTCCGATATTTAGTAGCCCCCCCCCACGAGGGTACATGTGGTACAAGGCCGAGTTTACCGTGGGTCATCCGAGCCCGTAGCCTCGGATAACAAATAACAAATGCCCGTAGAACCCGCATAAACAGGTTCGGGTTTGCCAACTTACATAATACAACCCCCCCCGACGAAACTCTGCCCTTTGGCACAGCCTCGACCGGCTTCCTCTCTGCCAAAAGCAGAGAGTTCGACAGGAGCTGCGAACTGCCTCAGTAGAACAGTCTATATCACTTAATATTTAACAGCCCCACCCCACGAGGTATGTATGTAGCACAAGGCCGAGTTTTCCGTGGGTTCTCCGAGACCGTAGGCTCGGCCAAAAATATTCCCTTAGAACCAGTATAAACGGCTTCAGGGCCTGTCTACCTCCCCGGACGAAACTTTGCTCTGCAGTAAAGGCTCGTCTGGGTTCCTCTCTGCTCAAGACAGAAAGTTCGACAGATAAACAATCTATATCACTGTTCCCCACGAGGCCTACTTCTCCTAGTAACTTTATATTACGTGAAAGAGTCCACTATAGCGCCTCATTAGAAGGAGGACGCCACAATAGAAATAAAATAAGAAAAAACCATTCTAATTAACAATATTGCATTAGATTTCATTAAAAAAGACCACAATGATAATGATTGACTGCTCGTTTACCACTACACTTGTGAGAAGCTAATCCCTGTTGCAGACACCTGTTCAGACACATTTCCACTTCTTCAATGCACAGAGAGTCAAACTATGGTTTATGCTGTAGTTACAGTGAGCAGCACTCAGTTACAGTTTCTTGGGGAAAGAAGTTCGAATCCCACTGTTGCCAATTTAACTTTATTCGTAAATATAATCTCAGATTAAAAGTGCTTGTAAACATTCAGGTAGAGGATAGTCCGAGTGGTTTCAAACAGTGTCTTAAGGGACCAGTCTCTTCAGGGGCGTCAGTTCAAATTCCACCACTGACACAGTAGATTTACTAGCATTTTAGTGTCAGAATATGAATGCTAACAAGCATCCGAGCGGTCACCTTGTCAAGTGGTCCATCCAGCTCTTATCTCAAATAACAACTTAAAAGAGACTGTTTGACCAACACAGGGATTGTTAAAATATTCATGTTAAAAAGATAAAAAAATAAAAAAACAAATGAAAACTACAGACAAAAGTTCATTTTCTCCATCAAGACATTCATTTCTGTAGTTTACTGCTACCAGCAAGCAGAAATATTTCTTCTGATGATGGCCATTTTGGCCGAAACTAGTCGAGGAATCTAAATGAAATAATAATAAAAAAAAACGAAAGAATATTAATCTACAACCCAGTGAGTCTGAAGATTTTAATTTTTTAATATTTTTTTATTGTTCAATATATATATATATATATATATATATATATATATATATATATATACGCATAGGTGTCTAATACATATATATTATAAATTAATTGATTTAAAATATGGTTTTTCCGATACACAGTTCTAACCATGTTTCAAAATTGGACGCTAAAATTTTTAAAAAATAAAAATATCTAAAAGAACACCGGATTATACAGGGTGTTTCAAAAAATTTGATATCATTTCACAATCTAATAACTTTGTTAGATCTCCTTCAAATGACTTCAAATTTTAATAGCATCTTTATGTTTAATGATTGTTTTATGTTTTTATGTCTTTATGTTTTTGTGTTTTTCTTATTTGTATTTTTATGTTCTTTAATCTTTAATCTTTTTCTTTACAGGTATAAAAATGCCGTGTCTCAGGCGGTGCGCATATTGAACATTTGTGAAATCGTTCACATAATCCACATGCTTTTGAATTTCTCATTCAGATTTGGAAGAATAAATCTTATGATCTTCAACATTAATACTTTTTAATTTCATTTGCCTTAATCATGTACTTTCTGTGATATTTACATCTCAAAGGATATCAAATTTTTTGAAACACCCTGTATATCTTACTGTTCTTTCTTCATATATATATATATATATATATATATATATATATATATAACCTTATAAATGTAAGTAGCTATACTCGTTTTAGCTTGTGAATGAACAAACCAATAACCAAAGGAAAAAAAGGATTAAAAAAAAAGAAAGAACTAAGAACATGGACTTCCGGCGAAAATAATCGTCTAGAATCAAAGTTCTGAGTCCAAAGAAAAAAAACCTCCGATACGAGTAAAGTAAAATAACTAAACAAAGTGCTCAATACGCTAAGTAGATCAAAATAAGTAAGTAAATAAACCTAAAGAGCCAGTCTAACCTACCTAGGTTTCACGTACGCGGATCATCAGTCCGCCCTGACGATCCGCGTAGCTGAAAACAAGGTAGGTTAGTCTGGCTCTTTAGATTTACTTATATATATATATATATATATATATATATGCCATTATAAAACATCAGAATGTAATCGCAAATGTGGATACTTGAGGTAGAGTATTCGGGCGTTTCAGATCTCATCGCCACTATTTAAGATTTACACGCATTGACACTGATGTGCATTTAAATATAAATTCTCGGGATAGTAGAACGCATATGAGCATCTGATGGTCGAGTGGTTTAAGGTGCCGCTGTCAGGCACCATTCCCTGCATAAGCACGATTACAAATCTCACCACTGTCATTAAAATATTACTTTCACTGAGCCTTACGTTTTCAGGAAGGAAAGCAGTACATTTCCAATTGACAAACGGAGATCGTTTTTCGGCCAGACGTTTCAGGTGACGTTGCAACTTCTGGACGTATAAATGTGCATTTATTGTTTCATTGCATTTCAGAACCTAAAATAAATATTACCAAGACGATCCTACAACATGCATAGCAACACCATTCTTTCATGGAGACTTACCTTTGTCAATCCACTATCGTTTACGTTGAACTTTATCATATGCCAGTGTAATTCAAATTTGTATCTTACCTGCCGGGTATGATTGGTACTTTGGATGATACCTTCGTTAGTATAGTTGGGTCCCAAAATCGGAAATTAATTATTACTTCTGATAGAAGTAAAAATGTCTGTTATGGGATACCGTATTTAGAAAGAGAAAAACCGGCAGAAACTTCTCTTCCAAATTGATAGAGCTCATCAGTCATAGAGCATGAGAAATTTTGAAGCTGCGTACACTAAGATTTCAGATTAATTTATGGATGCACGATGGAGTAATGTATAGGGCTTGGATTGATGAATCGTAGAGCCGAGTTCGAATTCCAGTCGATTCACTTCGATTACATTCACTTATGTCCTAATACTGTTGAGATAAGTATGAATCCTCTTCTTCCCCCAGCTATGGTTAAATAGCAGGGCAGACTGGGTTCTTTAGCGTGGGGTGGCGGAAGAGAAGAAAACTCTGGATTCAAAACCGGCCCCCGTCAGGCTATGGGGCCCCCTTTTTCATTAGTTACCCTTATGCTACTTATGGATCTCAAATAACTTATAATTGAAGTTAATCTACGTCGAACCTGGTCATTACCTAGATGGGTAACTACCTGGTTCTGTAAACTTGGATGGGTACCATTGTGAATTTCAACAAGGTGTCGATTTGTTTCTTTGGCAAGTAAACTATTACAGAGGGGTGGGTGCACGGTGGTGTAATAAGGATTAGTCTCAAAATCTTGTCAATTTCTCTGTATCAAGATCTCGTCAATTTCTCGGTATCGAGATAACGTCAATTTCTCCGTATCAAGATCTCGTCAGTTTCTCGGTCTCAATATCTCGTCAATTTCTTAGTCTCAAGATTTCATCAATTTCTCGGTATCAAGATCTCGTCAATTTCTCGGTCTCAATATCACGTCAATTTCTCGGTATCAAGATCTCGTCAATTTTTTCGGTATCAAGATCTCGTCAATTTCTCGGTCTCAAGATCACATCAATTTCTTAGTCTCAAGATCTCGTCAATTTCTCGGTGTCAAGATCTCGTAAATTTCTCCGAAACAAGATATCGTCAATTACCCCGAATCAGTATCTCGTCAATTTCTCGGAATCAAGATCTCGTAAATTTCTTAGTCTCAAGATCTCGTCAATTTC
Organism: Acanthosepion pharaonis; assembly: GCA_903632075.3. Classification (NCBI taxonomy): domain Eukaryota; kingdom Metazoa; phylum Mollusca; class Cephalopoda; order Sepiida; family Sepiidae; genus Acanthosepion; species Acanthosepion pharaonis. The sequence continues at coordinate 693,543 of CAHIKZ030000833.1, read as the reverse complement.
TCCGTGTCAAGATCTCGTAAATTTCTTAGTCTCAAGATCTCGTCAATTTCTCCGTGTCAAGATCTTGTCAATTTCTCTGTATCAAGATTTCGTCAATTTCTCGGTATTAAGATCTCGTCAATTTCTTAGTCTCATGATCTCGTCAATTTCTCCGTATCAAGATCTCGTCAATTTCTTAGTCTCAAGATCTCGTCAATTTCTCGGTCTCAAGATCTCGTCAATTTCTCCGTATCAAGATCTCGTCAATTTATCTGTATGAAGATTTTGTCAATTTCTCGGTGTCATGATCTCGTCAATTTCTTAGTCGCAAGATCTCGTCAATTTCTCTGTATCAAGATTTCGTCAATTTCTCCGTGTCAAGCTCTCGTCAATTTCTTAGTCTCAAGATCTCGTCAATTTCTTGGTCTCAAGATCTCGTCAATTTCTCCGTATGAAGATCACGTCAATTTTTCTGTATCAAGATTTCGTCAATTTCTCGATATCAAGATCTCGTCAATTTCTCTGTATCAAGATCTCGTCAATTTCTCAGAAGCATACAGAATGATACCTCTTCTTGGGAATGGGTTGATTCTATTAATAATTGTTCTTACTATTAATTTTTTTTGTATTCTTCATAATATTTTTTTCTTTATTCTTCACTATTTTTTACAGAGTGTACACCAGAAGATGTCTGTAGAATGGATCGTGTAAAATATGTTGATAGCAAGGAATAAGCTCCCGAAAATGATTCATCATTCGATGAGATACTTTAACAAATCTTGGAATGACAATTAAAATTACAAGAGGTATTTTACGATTGAAAAAGCTTAGAATAATGAAGGTCGGAAAGTTGTAGTACTAATGAAGGTAGCAAAAGATTCTAAAATATTTTAGGAACGACAATGACACATTTCTTAATGATTAGAGTTACAAAAGCATTGGAAACTAATGTCGCTAATATTTATTTTAAAGCAGTTCCACCTTATCCACAGAGATTATGTCAATTCTTATCTTATTAAATAACATAAAAGATTAACAATAAGAAATAATAATAAAATAGAACAATTCTAACAATAGACTGTAATGAAAGTTATGTGACGGATAGAAGATTCGTTCTTACCGTAGATCTAAGCAACCTTAAAATACTTTTTCATTTTATTAACTTACATACTTTGATCATTTCCTCAAACGATAAACTTAAGTGAGGTTGTGTGAGAAAGAGAAACACAAGGGAATATGTAAAAGAAAAAGAGGACAATTCCGAGAAAACGTGGAATAAAGGACAGGTTATGGGGAATATTTTGTATATTCTTCCTTCTTTAAAACATTTACTTACATTCTTCTGCCTCTCAGATTTTCAAATTTGCTCTCTACTACAAATTTTGCCAAACCCTATTAAAACTGTGTTTTTTTTTTTATCTCTAACCACTTCTAAATTTTTGCTTCACCTTACAAAGTCTTGCTTCCAACAGCAACTACTTTGCACGGCCTCATTATCAATTTCTCCCCGATTCTTTAACTATTGATTTTCAGTATCTGTCTATATTTCTGAGATGAGGTATTATGTACACTATTTACATTATTCGGAATATTGTCCTCACCTTTGTCGCCATATTTATTACAACATTTCGGCCTTTCAGTATCTGTCTATATTTCTGAGATGAGGTATTCTGTACACTATTTATATTATTCAGATTATTGTCCTCATCTTTGTCGCCATATTTATTACAACATTTCGGCCTTTCAGTATATGTCTATATTTCTGAGATGAGGTATTATGTACATTTGTCACCATGTTTATCACAACGTTTCAGTCCTTCAGTATCTGTCTATATTTCTCAGATGAGGTATTATGTACACTATTTACATTATTCGAACTATTGTCCACATCTTTGTCGCCATATTTATTACAAAGTTTTGGCCTTTCAGTATCTGTCTATATTTCTGCGATGAGGTATAATGTACCCTTTTTACATTATTCAAGCTATTGTCCTCATCTTTGTCGCCATGTTTATCACAACGTTTCAGCCCTTCAGTATCTGTCTATATTTCTGAGATGAGGTATTATGTAGACTATTTACATTATTCGGAATATTGTCCTCATCTTTGTCGCCATATTTATCACCCTTCAGTATCTGTCTATATTTCTGAGATAAGGTATTATGTACACTATTTACATCATTCCGAATATTGTCCTCATCTTTGTCACCATGTTTATCACAACGTTTCCGTCCTTCAGTATCTGTCTATATTTCTCAGATGATGTATTATGTACACTATTTACATTATTCGGACTATTGTCCTCATCTTTATCGCCATATTTATTTCAACGTTTCGGCCCTTCAGTATCTGTCTATATTTCTGAGATGAGGTATTATGTACACTATTTACATTATTCGGACTATTGTTCTCATCCTTATCGCCATATTTATTACAACGTTTCGGCCTTTCAGTATCTGTCTATATTACTGCGATGAGGTATTATGTACCCTATTTACATTATTCAGGCTATTGTCCACATCTTTGTCGCCATATTTATTACAACGTTTCGGCCCTTCAGTATCTGTCTATATTTCTGAGATGAGGTATTATGTACACTATTTACATTATTCGGACTATTGTCCTCATCTTTGTCGCCATATTTATTACAACGTTTCGGCCGTTGTACGCTCCGGCCTTCTTCAGGGGGTTGGAATGTCGAACTTAACCCTTTATTTCGCTCACTGAGGTAGACTGTTCTACTTCCACGTGCCATGTTTAATGGATGTCAGTTATCAGTTATCTCCTGTTAATTCCCCTATCCAAGTTCTCCACTGCTTTAACCGGGTATTGAACTCACACTCTTTTGGGCCCTGTCACTGGATCTAACCAACGCCTTTATCCACTGCGCCATGTGTCCTTGATTTTCATTTTTCCATCCTTGATAATTTGGAACCCGATTTGCAATTATTGTCAAGAAACCTTTCTAATTCATGATTACGATTGCTACTTATGGATCTCAAATAACGGATAATCGAAGTTAATCAACGTCGAACCTGGTCATTACCTAGATGGGTGACTACTTGGAGATACCCGGTTCGGTAAGCTTGGATGTGTCAGTGGTGTAATAGATAACGACTTGGATATTGAAAATCGGAGAGCCAAGTTCCAATTCCAGTTGGGTTCGTTATATTCTCTTACGCGCATATACACTTTTGGAAAGAATATAAATCCACCTCTTGCCCCCCTCCCCATCTAGCAATGTCAAAATCTCAATGGAAAATACAGGACGAAAGTGAATCAGTGTTACTTAAGTTCTAACTCTGGCGACAAATATGTTTCAGACATTTTTAAGCATTTCACCCCAAACAAGATGGTGGTTCCACTAGCACACAAGGGGTTACAGAGACGGGGAGCAAGAGTAAAGAGATCTTGATAAAGGAAGAAAAAAAAGAACGGGGAATTAGATCAAGGCATCTGGAGATGTCGTTTAACATTCCATTTGAATAGTTGGAGATTATAGCTATCAGGGAAGCAAGTAAGAGGAAGGGAGTTTCACAGACGGGAAGTGCAAAACATGAAGCTATTGGAGTAGAAGAGACGGCTACATCTAACCGTTTCGACAGTGAAAAGGTAGGACTGAGATGCCAACCTAGTAGCACGTTTAAATTCATGCAGTTTGGGAACTAGCGAAAATAGCTCGTCGGGGCAGTTACTGTGAAATTATTTCTAGAAAAGACTGGGAAGCGACGGGATGTCTGTGAGAGAGCGACTGTAAACGAGATGCCAGCTCAAAACCAATCATGGAGAAAATATAGCTAACCTTTCAAATAAATGCGCTTCATGGAGTCCAAGTCATTTGTAGATGCCTAAACTGTCATCTCTATACAATCATTTCCTCGGTTAAAAATGGCTTCAAGCAAGTAAATACTAGAGATCTTAAAGACATTTTCGTCGGACCCTGAAATATCAGAAACGAAAAGCTTTATCAAAGCAAAAGCCACATTAATTGGACACTTCAATTGGTTAACCTACCCTGACGGCTGAGGCTTTTGAATACGCCGATCGCACCCTCTGCAGAAGAATAAGTCACCCCACCCGAAACCAACTGAGGCGTCCTGGGTATTACGATAAGCTACATCCGACAGCAAGGCCTCTGATTAGAATGTTTTAAGGAGAGTGGAAACACCTCTTAATTGCTCGTGTCCCCAGGCTGCTGGGTAGCCTCAACTGCTCTGGTCACCTACCTACTTCTCTCAGAGCAGGACCCACTTTTTCTCTTGATTTCCTGCCTCTCTCTGCTTATATGATTGATCGGATGAGTAAATCTCTGAAAATGTTGATTCGGGTAAGTTTTGTCGAAAATCAGTTGAGTGAACGAGAAACCTGTGTAATGTCATTGTGATGATGTTCTTTGATTGTTTGTCACTCACTACACCTGTGATGATATCCAACGTTTGGGTGTATCTGCATACACACCTAACTCACTATGTGCACAGATTCATCTTCTTGGCCGTGATCAATTTCAACAAAAATAATGAAGACAATTGTTTTTCAAGACTGATTGGGAAGTAGTAACAATACAATTTCTCACTTAGTCGGCTATCTCCCCCTTTGGCTGAACTGCTATCTCAATTCACTTCACTGGACTCTGGGTCCGGCGACTCCTGTTTCCTTGCTACCAGTCCTTCTGTCACTGGCTGCGGGAACTCTTAGCATGGTGAGAGCCGTGGTTCCATACAACTCAGTGGTGTCTATGGGACGTAAGTGAAGGAGTGCCCTCAAAATGATCACATGACAAAAAACAAACTTTCTTTCCAACTTATTAAGACAAAGAAGGATTGGCTCGGATTAAAACACATTTTTAATCTACTTGGTTCTAATTTGCATAGGTTTTTTCTCCTCCTCCAAACCTGATAATCACCTTTAACAGATCACCCAAAGTTTTAACCATTAAACTATCAACTATGTTAAGTGATTTTATTTTTTACGGCTTATCGACCCCTTGCATGTTATTTAAAGCCAGAAAATATTTTTTTAAATTTAAAAAATACTTTTGGGGGTAGATAATAATTTACTAATTAACCCATAGCTGGTGGGGAGGAAAGGTGAATCCATACTGTTTCCAGCAGTTTATGCACGTAAGTAAATATGACGAACCTGACAGGAATTGAAAATCTGCTTTCCGATTAACAATTCCGCGCTGTTATTCATAACACAACCCGTACATCCACGCTTACAGAGCCTGATATTCCCAAGCGGTCACCTCACTAGGTACTGACTGCTATCACCTACACTTTTCCCATTAACCAAGCGAAATAATATAGATAAAAGAAATCCCTAAAATCTCAACCGGAAACAAACCAAAATCGACCGAATAAAATTCATGTCGGTAACCCGGCATCTAACGTCAAGTATTCACATCCATGAACACGAGGCACTGCGTTGCTACGAGACAAAAAGGAAAAGCCAAGCGGCGTATATTCCTAAAAAATGAAGTACGCATTGCTTACCGATAAAAATTATTCCCTACAAAATTAAAAATAATAACTTTATTTATTCCGTTCAACGCATTAAAGAGTCGCTTAATTTATGCCTATTTTAATAAACACTTGAAACTTGTAAGCATACATTCGTTATTTCAAATCTGTACCGCTGATATGCGTGGCCGGACATTTTGCCAACAGACATTTGGCCGAACGGACATTTGGCCGAGAGACATTTGGCCGAACGGACATTTGGCCGAACGGACATTTGGCCGAACGGACATTTGGCCGAACGGACATTTGGCCGACGGACATTTGGCCGAACGGACATTTTGCCAACAGACATTTGGCCGACGGACATTTCACCGAAAAAGTACAAGTAAAAATAGTAACAAGCAATACTTTAAGTATTTTAATTAGCAGTATTATAAGGTTTCTAGAATAGGACTAATAATTACTACTGAATTTCAAGTGATTAAATTACTAAATCTAAATTTAAAGTTAAAAGTTTTCTTGTTTTAATATTTGTTTATTGAAATTAGAATTTTAAAAAAATATTTGAGTAAAAAGCAGCACCTAATTATTTAAATTCGTATTTAACAGTATGATAAAAGCTAGTTCATCCCGTTAAGATAATGATTATTAAAAGCGAAATTGAAAGATCTTTCATATCGTAAAAGCTTAAGATTTTTGCTGTAGTAAAATGTGTTTTTCACCAAATACTTATCATCTTACAGTCATATTTGAAATAAAATATAATATATACAGAATAAATTTTTAAAAAAGCTTGTAATAAAAAACGAAAAATTATAAATTAATCCAGTAAATAAATATAAATATATGAAGCACATTATAATGAAGATTGTGACATATATGTAAGTACGCCATTACATTTTCGGCTAAATGTCCATTCGGTTAAATGTCCGAGTACCCTGATGTGCACTCCTTCGGAAGGTAGTAAAGGAAAGCGAGAAGAAAGGACTAACTATTAATTGTAAGAAGACAGACTGTATGGTTTTTCAGCAAAAGGAACAAATCAAGATCCAAAATACGAATTGGAAAGTCCAAAATCAAACAACTACAAAAAATCAAATATCTAGGAAATGTTTTAACGGAAGACGAAAAGTGCGACAGTGAAATCCGAAGACCCATTGGGATAGCAAAAGACGCCTTCCGAAAACTAAGCAAATTATTAAGAAACAGGAAAATTATGTTGCGTAATATCAGTCCTCCTATATAGCGCTGAATGCTGGACAATCTCCTTACAAATGAAGGAAAAACTTGAGGCGACAAGAAATATGGTTCCACTGAAGGATGCTGAGAATTGACTGAACCGACGACGGAGTTTTAGAGAGAAAATGAAAACAAAAAGGATCTCTATACTTAGAAATTTAGAATCAGAAAGAGACAGCTGAAATCTCTAGAACACATAATGAGGAAAGAGGGCTGGGAGAATTTAATACACACAAGAAATGCTTGAAGACAAGAGGACAGAGAAAAGCAAAGAATAACCGACTGAACGAGTTCATGTAAAAAGTTTGCAGAACAGTGATTAGAGAAGAGCTACAAAGGACAGGAAGTTGTGGAGAGACATGATCGGCGACGTTCTGAAGGGACACGCCACATAGAAGAGTAACTCTGATATGCCAAAGTCAATTTCCTCAATAAAAATGTATGACATTGCTAAATTAAATATATAGAGTAAATCTGAGGAAAGACTAAAGTCAGACAGTACGCAGAGAGTCCAGCAATTAGCAGCAGTTATTGAATGGTGCAGAAATATGCCGAACTTGCACATTAATAAATCCATCATTCGTCTATGCATTGAATCCTACTGCCATATCTGGTCCGATTCTTCTGCTGTACATCAAGGGGTTCTTGACAAAATCCAAAGAAGGATCCGTAATAAAATCGATCCTGACCTGGCCTCTCGACTTCTACCGATTTCTCACCGACGTGGCGTGGCTTCCCTCTGTCTTTTCTACAAATATTTTCATGGCAACTGCTGTAAGAAACTATTTTCCGTGGTGGGTCGACTACATGAATTTAAGCGTACTGCTAGATTGGCATCTAGGTCCCACTCTTTTACTGTTGAAATAACTAAATACTACCACCACTTCTACTCCAACAGTTTCTTTTCTCGCACTTCCCAACGGTAGAACTCCCTTCCGTTTACTGGTTTACCTAATAACTATAATTTTCAAGAATTTAAATCCATCATTCGTCATTTCCTTTCTTCTTGAATCCACTTCATTTTTCTGTCCTTTCTTCAATCCTCCCTATTCTCAGTCTTGTGTTTCACTTTCATCCCTCTAAACCCCTGCGTACTAGTGAAATTCCCGCCTTGCTTTGGGTGAAATGATTAAAAAGATTAAAAAATAATTCTCGCTTATCTTAAACTTGCATATCAAACAGTTTTTTTAACGCTAATTAAGTAAATAAATTTCAAAAGTTACATTGAGATAGAGAAACTTGTGGCTATGCCATGATATCTCTCGCATCTGACTAGAGTTCGAGAATTCTTTCCGTTTGATGAAAAAATGCTATCTGTTTAAAATGCAATAGGATTGGTTGATTATAATCACGAGATCAGACAGTAATATACGCATCAAAAATTGATAATCATAAAATTTTGTTTCATGGTTCAGTGAACATGGATAATAGCAACAAATTGTTGAGTAGTTCAAGTGTCAGGGATTCTATTTTATTGGACCTTAGTGGCAATCACAAAAAGTTCAATGTACAAGTAGCCAAATGCGTTAGAATTTTTAGTGTGTGTTCTGTGTGTGTGTGTGTGCGCGTGCGCGTGCGCGCGCTCTAATATGTGTGTGGATTGCCTTTGGTAAATATGCCTTGTTAGAATTTTTTTCAGACGTTTTTATTTTTAAATCAATATATTTTCTTTATTCATATTGGATGGGTAGTATTGTCTGGGTAATTTTGAATTTGAATTTTGAGGGACTGCTTTGTTTCTTGGATTTGGGGGTGACTTCTTTGTCTTATATAAGTCCAAATGTCCACTGAGTGGTCTCTCTCTTGTGGCAGGGCCTCGTATTTGGTGGCGATGAATTGTCCTCTTTCTGAGGTTTGTTTGCGTTGATGTGACTACACATGCGCCCGAACATTGAACATTTATTTCCCTACATATCTCCAGAAACTGTATCCCTTACTCTGTAACTCTCTACCTCGAGTGGCACTTGGGCTTTGTACAGTTGTACACCATTGAACATATGTTATAATCTAGAAAAGGTTACTGAATGAGGAATAACCAAAATGGATGTTGGAAATGAAATGGTAATCTTTATAACATAAACAAAATACAATACTCGCCAGCGGCGTGAAGTAGGTGAACCGCTGCCAGTAATGGACTACTTACACAGCATATTACCCCCACTTACAATAGTGTTCAATGTATTTATAAGGATTGGCGCATACCCATTAGTGTTCATAGGTACGGTATATAACATCATTCCTTTTATTAAACCATTCAGTATTTACATTATTCGGACTATTGTCCTCATCTTTGTCGCCATATTTATTACAACGTTTCGGCCGTTGTACGCTCCGGCCTTCTTCAGGTGGTTGGAATGTCGGGACAGATACTAAACCATTCATGTTCAATTTTTCTGCCATACATAGATTGCAATTTCTTCTGCCTCTCTCTATCATTTTATTAAAAACCATTTTCTTTCTTTCTTTCTTTCTTTCTTTCTTTCTTTCTTTCTTTCTTTCTTTCTCTCTCTCTCCTATATATATTTATATATATATATATATATATATATATATATATATATATATATATATATGCATGTGTGTGTGTGTGTGTGTGTGTGTGTGTGTGTAGGCTGTATCAAAGTACATTTACAGATTTTTTTTTTTGGGGGGCGTGTTCCTCACACCAAAACAAGGGCAAATGTACATATAAACATGTTCGCAAATCCTTCGTTTTTGCGTTATTAAGTTTAAAGAACGTTTATGGTAGATGGCGCTGTGTTGCCCTGTAGACTGGGTTACATTTGTAATTCGTGTACATTTGTGGCTAGTCTATCTTCAACGTTCAACGTCTGTAGTAGTGAGTTAACTGAGAAGTGTTCCATTTAACAATGTCAGCATATTCATACCAGGAGCAGGCAGATATGATTTTTACATACGGCCGCGAGAATGGTAATGGGCGCGAGGCTGCAAGGTTGTATCGGTTTGCATTTCCAGGCCGAAAGCAATCGAGTCATCCAACCTTTGCCGCTGTTTATCGTCGCCTTGCTGAAACAAGATGCATGACAGCACAAACAATGAATCAAAGAATACCAAGATCTGCTCGTACGCCTGACCATGAAGAATACATTCTAGAGGCTGTCGAAGACGATCCGAGTATCATCAAAAGTCAAGTGGCCCTAGAATGTCGTACATCTCATAGTACCGTATGGAGGGTACTTCAAAAGCAGTTCCTGTATCCGTATCATTTGCAACGTGTGCACGGTCTTTCGCCCTCTGATCACTCACCACAGGAGAACCTTTGCCGATGGTCTATTGCACAAACTGCCGATCCGTTGTGTGTCTCTTCAGTCTTGTTTATGGATGAGACAACATTTGGAGGAGATGGAATTACACAGCCAACATCTGTTGGCGAATCGGAATCCCCATGGTGCAATACAGGCTAGACACCATCATCAATTTACGATTAAGGTGTGTAGTGAAAGTGTAGATCACTGTCTGGTAGGTTCAGATGTTCTCCTAGCATAAAAGTTGTCTAAGTTGGCTTTATTTCGAGCACACTTCCAGACCTGCTAGAGGATGTATCCTTGCTAATACGAAGACGCATGTGGTTTAGGCATGATGGTGCTCCAGTTACATTGTTAACGATGCAATGGCTAACATACACCATGAAAGATGTAAAGGTAGGGGCGGATCGGTTCCATGGCCTGCACGTTTTCCCAACCTCAATTCTTTGGAGTTTTATCTGTTGGGCAACTTAAAAACAACTGGTTTATACAGCAGACATTAATGATGCAGAGAGGCTTCATCAAAATCATGGGAGCCTGCGAAAGCATTCCACACCTCGTGGGAATATTTGAAAGGTTCCGCCAGTCAATGATCCGACGGGTGCACGCGTGTGTAGAAGCAAGCGGAAGAAATTTTGACCATTTGTTATAAGTTGCTGTGTTGAGGTAAAATGAGGGCCTTTTGGGCTAATGTTTATATGGATATTTTAGATTATTTTGCTGTGAGGAACCCAGCTCAGTGTTTTAAAAGTATTTCTGATACACCATATATATATATATATATATATATATATATATATATATATGTGTGTGTGTGTGTGTGTGTGTGTGTGTGTGTGTGTGTGTGCACCCGCAGCATATTTTCAGCTAAACAATAAAGAAACAATAATATATAGGAACTCAGAGATCTAGGAACTCGGAGTTACAGAAATTCCTAGTTATAGGAACTTGGAATTATAGGAACTCAACTTTAAAAAAGAAGGAAATATGGGACCTCAGAGTTATAAAAACTCGGAGTTATATGAACTTGAAGTTATAGAAACTTGGAATTATTGGAACTCAGACGTAAAGAGACAAGGAAATTTAGAAACTCAGACTTATAGTAACTCGGAGTTACAGGAAATCGAAATTATAGGAATACTGGAATTATAGGAACGCAGAGTTAAAGATAAAGGGAAATATAGGAACTCAGTGTTATATGAACTCAGAGTTACAGGAACTCAAAGTTATAGGAACTTGAATTATAGGAACTCAAAGTTAAAGGAACAAAGAAACATAGTAACTCAGAGTTCTAGGAACTCGGACTTACAGGAACTCGAATTTATAAGAAGTTGGAATTATAGGAACTCAGAGTTAAAAGAGCTCGAGTTATAGGAACTAGAAGTTAAAAACTCAAAGTTATAGGAACTCTGAATTATAGGGTCTCTGAATTAAAGAAGCTTTAGGTTATAGGAGCTTGAACTTAAAAAAATTCAGGCTTATAGGAACTCGGAGTTATATGATGGTGGTATAATAGGAACTCGGAGTTATAAGCATTCGAAGTTATAGGAAATAGGTGTTATAGGGCCTCGGATTTCTAAGCGTTCGAAGTTATATTAAATCGGTGTTATAGGAACACGGTGTTAAAGAAATCTGAGTTATAAGATTTATAGGAGTTCTTTGTTATAAGAAATGTCCTCAATTAGATTAGTTCTTCAGATTCTTTGCCATACATTAACGAATAAAACAAAACTAAAATGTTGCAATCATTTTTGAAAACTATGTCATGCGACATCAAAAACATTCTAGTTTTAAAATGAAAATCATCAAAGATTTTATTTTTACTTTTATTGCATTTATGTTATTCTCTTATAATTCCTGAAGCCTGTCTTGCTCCTGATGCATGAGGGGAGGTGCTACCGGGAATTTAAATCTCCTATTAGTAGACTTACCTCATTGCCAAGCAGCTAACATCAGAAACACTACACTGAAAAAAAAACAGTTGCTACACTCTGATTCCAGAGTGAAGGCATGGAAGCTTCTCTCTAATCCGCAGAATGTTAGATATAAGTCTTGAAGAAGTTAAAATTGTCGTGATTTGGGAAGCATTCATTCAAGGGTTGTCTGAATTGCACTTCCTCCATTCAAATGGTATATAATGGAAATATAGATGAGTCGGCCCTGTGTACGGGTTCTGGAAAGTCTTAACTGTGTGGAACCAAGGAATGTAGTTCGGCGGAACATCTGTCAGGAAAATAACGTTAGAGTAACGAGAAACTAGCAACGTTTCGTCTGTGGGGAAAGAGGTTGTAGTATGGAAAACAATTCATCATCGACAAGTCAAGTAAACCCTTTTTTGGCAATGTCTTTAAAGAAAGCGTAGGATCGATGATATGTCCCGGCAAGGGATATATTTGAACGAAGTAGCTAAGTGGTTTTGGCTACTATAACCAAGTAGAATATGGTAGCAGTAATCGACTGGTACGCGTCGTAGTCGCAGATAAGAAGTGTAGATCAATGGCGTAGTCCAATGGGCGTCGTTATAGACTTAGCTCTCAGACTAAGGCTCTTCGACTCTCGTACCTAGATGTCCGTCTGTATTTATGACGGACACCAGCCAATTATATTCCAGTGAGGGGGAACACAGGTGTACGCATATTCCATTATATCAATCGAAATGATACCTGAGATTAACTCAAACAAAAACAGATAAAATAAATACGAATTCGCAACGAATTATTAATTAATATTGATTTTTCAGTTAAGACTTTATACAACCGTTAGTGGACTTAAGAATTTTCCTTAGGGATTTTTTTGAGGGAAAGATTTAAATAAATGTTTAAATGTTGGGCCAGTGAATGCCTGATGTTTTCCTGCATAAAAAAAATTGTTAATCTCACCATTTATCAAAACACTTATGTTTCTAATATTAAACGGATATACAAATTAATTTTTGCATTTATCAAATAACATCGGACAGCAGGAAGCCGAGAAGGAAGTCAAATAAAGTATTAATATAAGGTTTAATATATGCGACAATGATTGATAGGGGTACATATGGACATAATATCGTGGGAAAAATACACACACACACACACACACACATATATATGTTTTTGCTTTAACAAGTTTTTCAGTATCTTCACACTTTCTTTATCTATCTAAGTATCTATCTTTTTCTTTCTCTCTCTCTCTCTCTCTCTCTCTCTATATATATATATATATATATATATATATATATATATATATATATATATATATAAAGAAAGAACAGTAACCTTGGAGACATGAATTATGATTTTAGCTGTGTCTTTAAAACCCAGTAATTTTAAAAGTTACTCCAAAATTCGCTTGAGGATGAAATGGAACTAATGTCGTTAATTTAATTACAACATTAAATTCGGGGCTTTTAGCTTCCATTTTTGAAACATGGTTAGAACTGTGTAGCAAAAAAAACATATTTTAAATCAATTAATATATAAAAATATATATATATATATATGTATATATATATATATATATATATATACATTTGTCCTTGTTTTGGTGTGAGGAACACGCCCCCACAAAAATCTATAAATGTATTTTGATACACCATGTATATATATATATATATATATATATATATATATATATATATATATACAATGTGTGTGTGTGTGTGTGTAATTTCTATGTATATATTATATATGCGCACAGTATTTATTAGAAAACGCTCAAGTGATAGTGCTAACATATTCAATTGTATGGATATGTGTTTTGTAACAAACATATCCATACAACTGAATATATATATATATATATATATATATATATATATATATATATATATATATATATATATATCTACTCTGTATTGAGCACTCTTTTTAAGAATAGTATTCTCGATTATTGGAATTTATTCCGTCTACAACAATCCTATACTTGTATATATACATATGTGTCTCTATATATATATATATATATATATATATATATATATATATATATATATATATATATATATACTTAAGTTTATTCTTTCTTTTCATCCTTTGATTTCTATATTCATATATTTTTAAGCACACACACACACACACACACATTCAAACACACAGATACTCGTATAGTCACACGTGTGTACACATTATCAGTCAAGTTTGCATCCGCTCATTAACTTACATTGAATTTTGGACACACATACAGTCACACACACGAACACACTCTTACACATACAACCTCACAGACGAATATCTATACTCACACATGCAATCACACACACGAACACACACTCATACATACACTGACTCGCATGAACACGCCCTCACACATACACTCGCATACAGGAATACACCTACAGTCACACATACGTACACACTCACGCATATATGTCCTCCCATATTTTCTTCTATGATTCTCTTCTTTTCTCTCTTTCTCTTTCTCACTCTTTCCCTCTCTCTCTCCGTCTCTCTTTTTCTCTGTCTCTCTTTCCTTCTCACTCTCTCTCTCTCTATTTCTCCCTGTCCCTTTATGCCTTTATGTCTTTCCTTCTCTCAGTCGACACTGAGATAAACACCAAACAGCGAGAATCTGTTTCATGCTTTATATATATATATATATATATATATATTGTTTATACGTTATTCTTATAGATACAAATATTTAAGTAAATGCTCTGTCTATAATAAACATGTATCTATCTTAATTTATTATATACACCTACATATTTACACAATTTAGATCTTTCGGACTGTTATCCTCTTCTTTATTGCCATATTCACAACTTTACGGCCGTTGTACTCTCCGGTCTTCTTCAGGTAATATACTTTAGAATTTTAGATCAAACCCTTTATTTAGTCCACGGGGGTAGATTGTTCTCGTTCCACATGCCATGCTTTCTTTGGAATGTCTCAGTTTCAGTTAATTAATTCCCTTTAGTCACTCAACTCGCCAAGTTTTTCTTCCCTTTGCTGCGGCCAGGTATTGAACTCACAATACCTTGGATCAAGTCACTTTTTGGATTGCTTCAAAACAACACTGGGCCATGTCGTATATATGGCAATAAATATTAGGGCAACAGTCCGAATGATGTGAATAGTGTAAATAGTTAAAACACCACATCTCAGAAATACAGACAAATCCTGAAGATGATCGGAGCGTACAACAGTCGAAACATCGTGACTATGGCAATAAAGATTAGGGCAACAGTCCGAATGATGTAACTAATGTAATTAGTTAAACAACTCATCTCAGAAATACAGACACCTACATATATCAGGTTTTTTCATATTTATATCTATCACAGATTCTTTATATCTAACTACTATGTTCATATCTATCACACACACACACACACACAAACACACACACACACACACATATATATATATATATATATATATATATATATATATATATATTAAGCATTTCACCCCAAGCAAGGCCGGAGTGCCACTAGCACTAAAGAATTTGCAGAGTGAATATAAGTTGTTGGATTAGATTTTGTACATTTATCTGTTTATCGAGTCAGTATATTTATTTCTCTGTTTACCTATCCGACTTCTTTTACTTTGTATATCTAGCGAAGTTTCATCTTATCAATCCCTTCATATGGTTTAATCTCATTATATATATATATATATATATATATATATATATATATATATATATATATATATATATAAGTAATTATACTCGTGGAAAAACCTTAGGTATTTTGGTTGTAAATGAACCAACCAATACCCAAGGAAAACAATCGTCCAGAATCCAAGCTCAGAGTCCAAAAAAAAAAAAACACCTCCAACACGAGTAAAGCAAAAATAACTAAGTGCTCAATACACTAAGTAGAGCAAACTATAAACCTTAAGAGTCAGGCTCTTTAGGTTCATAATATATATATATATATATATATATATATATATATATATATATATATATATATATATATATATATATATATATATATAAAATATATATATATATATATATATATATATATGTATCGATTTCACTCTCATTATATCAATGTAAGTGTGTCGTTAATATTTCTGTCTAACTATATCTGTCTGTCATCTGTTTGACCTTTCTCTGTCTCTCTCGCACAGTCTATCTATTTATTCTCTTCTGCACATATCTATCCATACATCTAACTGTATATTCCATTCTGCTCGTATCTATCTATCTATCTATCTATCTATCTATCTATCTCAGTGTGTTCGTATCTATCTATCTATCTATCTATCTATCTATCTATCTATCTATCTATCTATCTATCTCAGTATGTTCATTTCTATTTATCTACTTTTCGTCTCTACTTCTCAATTTTTTTTCTTGGCACATTTGCCTATTCTCTCTCTCTCTCTCACACACACACACACACACACACACACACATATATATATATATATATATATATATATATATATATATATATATATATATGGTGGATTCTCTCTTCGTATTCGATGTATGAGGGTCAAACAGCTCAGTTCCTAGGAACCGGCAGCCAGACACCAGCACAGATGATTTGATTATAGTGAAGGATTTGTGTGTGTGTGTGTGTGAGAGAGAGAGAGAGAAAGAAAGACGTATATATAATATACATATATATATATATATATATATTCTCTTTCTCTCTTTCTCTTTCTCTCTCTCTCTATATATATGTGTGTGTGTGTGTGTGTTTCTCTCTCTGCCTCTCTCTCAGCGTCATTCCGCCTTCCGCCTCCTCCTGATCTTGTCAAACTCTCCACTGCAGGAAAAGCAAACAGCCAAAAAAAAAAAAAAAAGGGACGAAAATTTCCTTTCCTTTTCAAGAGAGGTGACAGACCCACAAAGCTTCCTAGCTGTATTTCCACTCCAGCAATACCTTTCTTTCTCTCCCCAACTCTTTCTATATTCGCCACCATCCTTACCCTCTCGCTTCTACATCACCCACCTCGTTTCCATGCCCTGTTCCCTCTTTACCACACCCCCACCCATATCATGTCGGCGTGTCTTACTCATCACGCGGAGAAAAAAAGGGGCTTCGTTAGGGATGAGCAATGCATTAATACACTTAATTACCAATCGGCCTTCCTGACAAAATATTTCTTCAACAATTATCGGCTGCAATGCACCATTGTGGGTGGGAAAGGTGTGGCGTCCTTCCGTCTTTGTGGTGGCTTGTCTGTTTCTATGAGGTAAAGCGCTGACGGTTGCATAGATACATATTGGAGATATGGATTTATCTACATTATCAATACGCACAGACGGCGGGGAGGCGGTAGAATAGACGTGTTCTTTTTATTTACATAGACATGCATCTTGCTCAGATGGTTACATGCCTGAATGAGTTTTTTTTTTTTTTTTTTTTTTGCGCTATTGTCACTGTCAGAGAGGCGTTTAATTATATACAACCAGCCCTCAATTAACGACTTACCTGATTGACGACCCCGGACTTACGACTAGTTATAAAAACTCATAAAATAAAATCATAAAATAAAAATGGCTCTTGTACGCTATATTTTTATAAGCCGATGTATTGCCTTTCTTGGAGTAAAATGATAAAAAAAAATATTTTTTAACTAAACATTTATCCACTACAAGGCCCACTGAGGGTCGCGCAATCGATCAATCGCGACTCCCGTAGCCCATAAGGGTCCTAGGGGAATCACATGTACTGCAACTGCAGTAGAAGTGGTTTTTCTTGGACAAGATAGCCTGACGGAGACCAACACTCTCCAGGCCAGTTTTTGAATTCAGAGTTACCTTCTCATAGACCAAGCTATATAATCCAGTCTGTCCTGCTATTTACCCACAGCTTGTGGTGGGGAGAAGAAGAACACTCATACCTTTCACGTAAGGGAATGTAATGGATCCGGACTCAGCTCTCCGATTCCTCAATCCGAACATCTATCCATTACTCCACTGTGCCTCCTGTTTACGTATATTAGAAACTGTTCTGTTGTTTATAAATTAAAATGTCAGTGTGAGGCTGACTATGTAGGATGAACCAATCAGCGACTCGAAACCAAGATCTGACAACACGTTCATATAAATATAAAAATTGCAGTACGCGTTGTACCCGGTCTATTCACGATTCGGCCATTGGTGAACATTTGCTCTACAATCCGGAGTGTACGGCAAGATATAGTGATGATTCGTTTACTGTCATGTACAGAGCATTGTCCACTTATCATTTATGCATATTCGCGCCATCGCGTATCCTGTGACCCATCAGGGGCACCACGTGTACTTCAACCGCAGTAGAAGTTGTGTTTCTTGGGCAAGATAGCCTGACGGAGCCCAACACTCTCCAGGCCGGTTTTTGAATTCAGAGTCACTTTTTCCTAGACCGGTTGCCACTCAAGGCTATAGAACCCAGTCTGTCCTGCTATCTGCCTATAGCTGGGGTAGGGGAGAAAAAAGGATTCATCCCTTTCCCAAGCGTATTATCACGTAACTGAATGTAATGGATCTGACTGGAATTCGAACTCGGCTCTCCGATTCCTCAATCCGAGCCGCTATCCATTATCCCAGCGTGCAGCACCTTTGGAAAACAATACCACGGGTGAACCCAAACCTCGTGAATTAAACTGGATAGACGGAACTGTTTGGGAGGCCTACGATAGTTGTGCTAACACGAAGTGACTAGTCGTCGTGACTGAGGGTTTGAGTGTACTCGTGCGATCGCGAATCCTGTGATAGGGTCTTAGGGGCACTACATATACTGCAGCCGCAGAAGAAGTCGTGCTTCTTGGGCAAGATAGCCTGACCGAGCTCAAACCTCTCCAGACCGGTTTTGGAATTCAGAGTTACCGTCTCTTAGACCGGTTGGCATTCAAGGCTATAGAACTCAGTCTGCCCTGCTATTTGCCTATAGCTGTGGTGGGGGAGAATAAAGGATTCATACCTTTCCCAAGCGTATTAGCACGTAAGTGAATGTAATGGATCTGACTGGAATTCGAACTCGGCTCTCCGATTCCTCAATCCGAGCCGCTATCCATTATCCCAGCGTGCTCCTTCTTGAGCTTTATTCAAAAACTGACCCCGGTTTATACACCCTCCTTCAGAAACTCTGTTGTCTGCTCATCAGAGTTGCAGGTGGGCCTGACCGAGCGTCTACGCAAAAATGACTGGCTAACCAGCTTAGCAGACGGGTGTGTTTGGAAAACTAACAGCTGGACATTATATGTATATATTTATGTAAGTAATTAATATGCAGTCTTAGAAATGTGGTGTGTGAGGCGATCCTAGCGTGCAATACCTTTGGAAAGTGCTTGAAAACAATACCACGGGTGAACCCAAGCCTCGTGAATTAAACTGGATAGACGAACCTGTTTGGGAGCCCTACGATAGTTGTGCTAACACGAAGTGACTAGTCGTCGTGACTGAGGGTTTGAGCGTACTCGTGCGATCGCGAATCCTGTGACTCATCAGGGTCTTAGGAGAACCACATATGGTGTTTCTTGAGCAAGATAGCCTGACTGAGCTCAACCCAAACCAGGCCGGTTTTTAAATTCAGGGTTACCTTCTCCTAGACTGGTTGCCATTCAAGGCTATAGAACCCAGTCTGTCCTTCTATTTACTCATAAGTAAGGGAGAAGAGTATTCATACCTTCCCCAAGGGTACAGGCTTGTAAAGTTGCAGTATGGACGTAAGATGATTAAGTAAATTCAGATTATGAGGATATGTCGAATAGATAACAGCTGACTTGAAGTGATCAAAGAGTCTGTTCCAGTAAGTAGCTTTTCTCGAGAAGAACTGCCCGAGTGGAACTTCCTCCTTACGAATGGAATACGAATGAAATGAGGATGATTCGACCCAGTGTACGTGACATTGACGGGTCTTCGCTGTGTCTGAAATGGTGAAATCAAAGAATGTAGTTCTTCAGAACATTTGCCATGGAAACCGCAATAGCAGTAATAAGTTCGAAGTGTATCAACTGCAGGGGAAAGGAGGTGCAGGGTGGGAAACAATTCATCCTCTGCAAAGTTGCATAGACACTTCGGAACTATGTCAAGAAATTGATTGTTAAACTCAAAACATATTCTGCATTGTAAGAATTTTTTTTTTTCAAAGTTTTTTTTTTTGTGAGTGAAAATTGTATTGACATCATCAAAAATGAATAAGTTCCATTTAAGAAATTCATATAATTTTAGATTGTAGCATCCATTTTGAGATAGTAAACAAAAAATATTTATATAGTAATGGTAAGATGAAACATTTCCATACAGAAAATATTTGCCTTCCATTGATCGAACAGTTAGGATTACCGTCAGTTGAAATTTTAAAATCTTTTTAAAACAGTTCTTCAAGAAAATTGGCTGTTTTTCCACATCATATCAGCCAAGAACGTTAGCCCAAGAATGTGCAGTGAGTCACTCTCTTGGAGGTTAGCATCAGCCATACTGATGAGAGTTAGAGAGGATTCTTTCAGATGATTGATAAAGAACAATTTAGTTTTGGAGGCATTGAAATTAACCTTATCCTCATTTCCTAACCCCTCCACTTCTATTCATATTACACACCTCATTCAACATTAAAATTTTAAAAGTAAACCTCTACTTTGAGTGGCTTTCGAGTACTGGGTTTGGTTAATTCCAGTATAAAAGTTTAGAAAATGATTCATCTAAAAAAAAAATTCAGATAGCTTAAAATTAATGTCTGTCCATTCTTTGTCTTGTTTTATTCTCCAATGAAAAAGCCACTCAAGGTAGAATGAATGAGGGCTCTAAAAGTAGGCAACAGTTGACCCGAGACTTGAAGAGATTAAAATCAGAAGTTAGTTTCACAAAGAAGCTGTTTTAGGAAGAAGTTGTCCTTCCTCCTTATCAATGGAATACATATTAAATGAGGATGATTCAACCCTGTGTACGTGGTATTGGCAGGTCTGAGCTGGTGAAATTAAAGAATGTCATTCGTCAGAACATTTGTCATGGAAACCGCAATAGCAGCAATCAGTTCGAAGTGTATCAACTACAGGGGAAAGAAGTTGCAGGGTGGGAAACAATTCATCCTCCGCAAGGCAGGTTAGACAATTTGGAACTCTGTCAACTCAAAACATATTCTGCATTGTAAGAATTATTTTTATTTTCAAAAGATTTTTTGATTGAAAATTGTATTTAGAATAACAAAGATTTTTTTCAGATACAAGTTCTACTGTTTAACCCATAGTTGAGGGAAGGAGATGGATTCCTACATTTCCTGAGGCTATTTGCACATAGGTGAATGCAATGAACCTGACTGGTATTCAAAAAGAGAGAAACTAAGGAACCTACTTGAGAATTACTGTCTGAAAAAGTGGAACTAAAGATCTGAACATTTGCCATGGAAATAGCAATTGGGCAAAGATGGGATGTCGATATTTCGTCTGTGGGAAACGGGTTGTAGGGTGGAAAATAAATTCATTATCCACAACGACAACTTTGGGTTGATTGTTTATCTCTTTTTTTCTTTAAAATGAATTGCAATGAATAAAGTTAAAGTGAAAAATAAATAAAAATTACAGCATTTCCAATATTCAATCGGAAGCCATGTACAGATTATATAGGTGCCGCCCGAATTTGATTATTTCATTTACTGTTCAGTACATTACACATCACTGTAGTCTATAAACATATACGCCGTCCTGGGTATGACGATAAACTACACCCGGCAGCAAGGCCTCTGATCGAGAGCTTTTGAGTAGTGTGGAGCTATCTCTTAATTGTTGTGTTCCCAGGTCCACCTTGACTCAGGGTGGTTGCACCTGTTTGGGATCGCAGCTATGGGTAAATAGTGAACCCTTAAACTGGAGTCAAAACATGAAAATATACAAATACATTAGAAAAAATTACCAGAAATAAATTTTCATAATAAAAAAATTTAAAAAATTATTGAAAAAAAATACCAGCAATGCATTTTTTGAAAAAAAAAAAAAACTTATCAAATGTCACAAGAAAATAAAATTTTGCCATTAAATGACCCATAAGGAGTTCATATGCCATTAAAAAGAAACTTATGATGTAAAAACAAACCAACTTAACCTGTATAATGCATTTCAGCCAGTTCGTTTATCAGATATGAAAACACAAATGTCATATAAGAAATCATGTTGCAAGTGAAAATAAAAAATAACTTAGTGGAGTCACATGGGTCAATAGGAGATTAATAAGTGAGGTTTCTAAAGCTGATGTGATCCAAATGGCAATGCTGGTTTTCCAATCATATCTAAATAATTATTAAAACTAGAAATACTGGTGAAAAGTTCCCGGTTAAGTTCCAGCCGAATTCTAAAAAATATCCGTAGAAATTCGCTTATCACATCATTAATGATTTTAGCTTAAAAACCAATTTTAACAAAGTATTACAATAACAATCATAAATATGAATACTGGTCATTATTTCAAGAAGTAAGGGGGTACAAATGAAAAGATTTTAAATTGACAAGTTTTTCTATTTCATTCGGAAGTAATGAACAGACTACATAGGTGACGCCCGAATTTGTTTATTACGTTTATTGTTGAGTACATTACACACCACTGTACTCTATGAACATATATACTGTCCTGGGTATGACGATAAACTACATCCGGTAGCTAGGCCTCTGATCGGGAGGTTTTGAGTAGCGTGAAACCATCCCTTAATTGCTGTTGTTCCCAGGTCCACATTGACTCAGGGTGGTTGCACCTGTTAGGGTCCTAGTTATGAGCAAATAGTGAACTCCCAAAATGCGAAAAATATAAATTAGTAAATTTCATAGTAAAACAAAAAAAAAAGTATTACCAGCAATATATTTTGGAAAAAAATTTACCAAAGGTAACAAGCAAATAAAAATTCGGCATTAAATGACCGATAACGAAACTAAACATATATAAATTGATGAGAAATGTTACAAATAGAGCAGCCGTTAACGCTTTCTGAAGCTAATTGAAGCAAACTCATTACAGGTGTAGAATGCCTAAAATAGCGGCCAGGTAAAGCTTCTCGCTTAGAAGAGTCAAGAGTGGCATGGAAGTCAATATGGCAAGGGATTCACATATGTCAGCTGGTTATTGTGTTTTGCGTTTGTGCATGTGTCTGCGTGTTGGTGAAAAACATGTAAGAGTGATTGTCATGTACCAGGAATATATATATATATATATATATATATATATATATATATATATATATATATATATATATATATATATATATATATATATGGATAGCGGCTTGATTGAAGAATCGGAGAGCCGAGTTCGAATTCAGTCGAATCCATTACATTCACTTATGTGCTAATACCCTTGGGAAAGGTGTGAATCCTCTTGTTCTCCCTCCAGCTATGGGTAAATAGCAGGACATACTGGGTTCTATAGTCTTGGATGGCAACTGGTCTAGAAGGACAACTCTGAATTCAAAACCTGCGGAAGGTCGTTTGGGGACCTTGTGGCACGTAGTGCACCAGGTCTCTGTATTCGGCCCTTCAAAAAGTGTGGATGGTTCTGCACGAAACCTTCACCACTATAATCAAATCTCATGTGCAGTTGTCGGGCTTTCGGTTTCCTGTGAATTGGTCTGTTTGGCCCTCATACGTCGAAAGTCGATGGGAGTGTCGAGTATATGTAGGCACAGTCCTACGGGTAAGGGAAACTTGAATGAGTTCCACCACGGGATATGTGAGATGCAAAAATTTACAGA
>CAHIKZ030000833.1:655000-665000 GCA_903632075.3 Acanthosepion pharaonis | reverse complement strand
TGCCGTAGAGAAGCTCGGTGGAAGTGTCATTGGCATGAGGAGCATTACACATTCAGCTCGCTTCAGGTGAGTTTCAATTACTTTCCAGTAATTTCCTCCTTTTGGAACGAGTCTTGGTGCTAATGACTGCAAACCCACTTTCCCATATTTATTGACAAAATATGCAGATGCATGCTGGGAATTCTTCCTAGCCAATAAGATGGGCCACTTCTCAGTCAAATCCACCATATTTCTGTTTTTTTTGTCTTGAAGTTAGAATCCTGCGATCGCTTGTTAGTATCACTTGTGTGTGTGTGTGTGTGTGTGTTTGATCGAGTTCACCCCAATCAAGGCAGTAAACTCACAGAGACGCAAGGAGATAGTGGGTGTGGAAGAGTTAGAAACAGAAACATTGCTAAGGAGCGAGAACAGAGGAAGAGTAATCAGGAGGACCCCAGGTAGCGATTGACATTGCATTTAAATTTTTGCAGATTAATGTTAACTGGAAAGCATGGAATCGAAAGGTAGTTGCACAGGTGAGAAGTGCGAGAGAAGAAACGGTTAGCATTGAATTTACGCTTAAATCTAGCCAGCTCAACTATAAATTGGTAAGACATCGTCACCAGTCAAGTACTGCGCTTAAATTCGAAGAGTCTCACCACCATAGCGAAATGTTCATCTGAACAATTACAATGAAAGTATTTATAAAAAAAAGACACAGACAATCAACCAAAGGACACTAGTTATGTGTGTGCGAAAAACGGGAACTTTATCTATACGTATAAAAAAGACTAACCAGCTGATCACGAAAGTGGATTCGATGAAAATCAGTCATATTAGATTTAAAATTCATCTAATTCATTTTTTTTCATTCAGGACGTAGGCGATCATAGTTCTCCACATTTTCCTTTTATTTAATATGTCGATTTTTAAGGATTTATTGGGAAAAATAGTGAATTATTCTCCTGTCACCTTCTTTTATGTGCTTTCCCGATGTGGTTATAGCTCTCCACGACTTCCTTGTTTGTTGGTCTATGTAATATTCCGTCTTTGCCGTCTTTCTTTCTCATTGTTCTGTCTTCTATTCACACAGACCCATTAAATAACATATTCTCTGATTTCTACTGCTTCTTTCGCCTTCAACATGTCCCGTGAGTTTTAAATTCTCTAAGCTCCCTGATCTCGACAGTTTTAAATTCAGAACAGTCTTTATTTTGTCCTCGTTGATATTCAGAGGTAGAGAGTCCAATGTATCTTACTATTTAACCCATAGCTGGGTGGGAGTATGAATTGTATTGATGCTTTTTCCAAAGCACTAGTGCCAAAGTGAACTCAACGGGCGAGACTGGAACTTGAACCCTGATCGCAGATTCCAATTTTTTTGTATCGATAAGCGTTGCGCTTTCTATATTATATCGTATTCAGCTAATTTGATTATTGTTTTTTTTTTTTTTCGGGTTTCGAAAATGAAGAGGGTCAGACGTTTCGACAATCGAAGACGCCTTCTTCAACTTTGTAAAGCAGACTCCCACTTGGACGCTTCAACCTTGACTTCAATTTTATGGCCAATAGTTATCGATCCTCCTAATCTTCATTTCTTACCTGTCTTCTTATTTTCTACAATAGCTTCCCTATGCCTTTTCTATAAATACTTCCATGGTAAATGTTCTGACAAACTCTCATCTATGATACCTTGATTCTATGAAGTTAAACGCAGTACTAGATTGGCGGTTAGGTCTCACCATTTTACTGTTGAAATGACTAAATGTAATCGTTAGTTCTATGCTAACAGTTTCTTCTCTCGCACTTCTCGCTTGTGGAACTCTTTTCCGGCATCTTGCTTCCCAGTCAAGTTTGGTTTTCAAAACTTGAAATGCAATGTCAATCGTTATCTTCTGTCTTCAAAATTCATCTTCTTTTATTGTCCTTTCTCCTCACTAAAGTCTTCTAATTCTCTTTCACTCTTCTTACTTTCCAGTCAACTTTGATCTTCAAAACTTTAAATGCAATGTCAATCGTTATCTTCTGTCTTCTTAATTTCTGTTCTCTCTCCTTAATAATGTTTTTTTTTTTAGAATATTTCACATTCAGTACCCCCGGCCTGCATCTTAGAAGATCTGTTGGCTTGCTTGGTGTAAAACGTTAAAAAAAATCAATAAACTAAAAGCTCAAATTTTGGTAGTCCAAAAACTAAGACATATGACTAAGACACTATGACGCTAAAAATTTAATTGAACTGCACAGTATTGCACATGCGATTAGTTTAACGCTTAACGACACATAATATTCAAATTCCGGTCTAGCCTATGTGCTATGTTGAAAAATTCATATCTATGGTTTAAAAATAAAGGTTTTTCGATATTAAATCTTTCTAGGCACGCATATGTTCAGTTATGAATTAATTGCATTGGCAAGGATGGAGATTATGTTGAAAAATATTTTTAATGTAAAAATGAAATATTTCTTTAGCATTTGACTACGGACTTATTAATGTACCTAATTATAAACTATTGAATTAAGTGCATTGACAAGAAAGGAGATAACGCTGAAAAATTAATATTTGTTATGTAAACTAAACGATTCATTCATTCTTAGGCTATGAAATTATAGATGCGCTTAAATACTAACCACTAAATTAAGTGCATTAGCAAGGAAGGAGATTATGTTGAAAAATAGATATTTATTGTGTAAAACAAGTTCTTTCCTCATCATTACGCCAGAAAATTATTGATATCCTTACATATTCACCACTGAATTAAGTGCATTGACAAGGAAGATTATTTTGAAAACATAAATATATATTGTGTAAAATAAGCTCTTTTTTAATCATTACGCCACAAAATTAATGATATTCTTACATAATTTTACCACTGATTTAAGTAAATTAGCAAGGAAGGAGATTATGTTGAAAAAAAAATAATTTGTTATGTAAAGTATTTTTTTTTTTTCAGGCGTCGGACATATTGAAATACATATTCTCCATTAATTTAAAGCATTGACCAAGAAGGGGATTATTTTGACAAAATAAATATTTTAGTATAAAAATAAACGCTTTTGTCCTCATCATGCTTGCATTCCTTCCTGGCACTTTGTTTCGATTGGATATAAATACAGTGACGTCATCGATGTACCAAGTAAATATTTTTTTTTTATGTGTTTCTGTTTTTTCTTCTGTCTTCTACCCGTTCGGTTTACTGAAACCTTTTTTTTTCAGAGCCTATATTTTGGGTGAATCCTTGCCAGAAGCCAAATGTTCTTCGACAGATTGTCTATTAATATCAGGGTTCCTTCTTTTAAAAGATCCTTAGAAATGGTGTCTTTATCTTTAGTATTGTTGATGGATTTTTTTTCTCCTACCTTCTTTTAGAATGAAGTGGGGATTATTTTGGGATAGAAACCGTGCAGTTGAAGAATTAGAAGGTGGAATGTAAAGGATTTTTTTTTTTGAATATTGGAATCACAAGATGCATTCCTTCCAGATGCACTTTTTTTTTTAATCTAGTCTTTGACTGGCGAAATTACTAGAATAGCCAATAAGTTACGTAACCGAAAAGGTTCCTTATGTTCACTAGCGAGAAATATAAAAGACATTTTTTCGAAAAAAAAATTTTATTTAAAAAACATTTAACATTCTGAAATTTTATTTTATAGTCTTGAGCCATTTTTTGATCAACTTCATAATTCCATCCTCCCGTATATTATTCTTAGTTTTCTCTGTGGTCTTTCAGTGAGCGGAATTATTTTGTAATTAAAATATTTTTATACAAACAAGGAAAAGTACCAATTCTAAGTTGTCATATCTAGTAAATATGACAGATAAGTAAAACATTTCAAGGCAAAGAAACATGAGATCTTGATTAAAAATGTTAGGTTCTTTCTCTTAAGAAAGAAAGAAAGAAAGAAAGAAAGAAAGAAAGAAAGAAAGAAAGAAAGAAAGAATAACAAAACGAGACGAGGACTGTATAAATAAAAACAAAACAAAAAGATAAAAGAAAGGAACAAAGGCATTAAGCAACAATAAATAAATAAGAAAAGAAAGAAAAACAGTAGAAATAGAAGGAAAGAAACAAAAATGAAAGAAAGAAAGAAAGAAAGAAAGCAGCAAACAAAGACATTAACAAAAAATAAATAAAAAAGAAAGACAGTATAGATAGAAGGAAAGAAAGAAATAAAAAAGGAAAGAAAGAAGAAAATGCATTAAAGAAAGAAAGAATAAACGCGACAAGGACGATAAAAATGGAAAGAATCAAACAAATAAAAATGGAAATACAGAAAGAAAGAAAGAAAGAAAGAAAGAAAGAAAGAAAGAAAGAAAGAAAAAGAAAGAAAGAAAGAAAGAAAGAAAGAAAGAATAAAGGCAACAAGGACGATAGAAATGGAAAGAATCAAACAAATAAAAATGGAAAGACAGAATAAAAGAAAGAAAGAAAGAAAGAAGGAAAGAAAGAAAGAAAGAAGGAAAGAAAGAAAGAAAGAAAGAAAGAATAAAGGCAACAAGGACGATAGATATGGAAAGAATCAAACAAATAAAAATGAAAGAAAGAAAGAAAGAAAGAAAGAATAATGGCAACAAGGACGATAGATATGGAAAGAAACAAGCAAAATGAAAGAAAGAAAGAAAGAAAGAAAGAAAGAAAGAAAGAAAGAAAGAATAAAGGCAACAAGGACGATAGATATGGAAAGAAACAAGCAAAATGAAAGGAAGAGATAAAGGCATGAAAGAAAGAAAGAAAGAAAGAAAGAATAAAGGCAACAAGGACGATAGATATGGAAAGAATCAAACAAATAAAAATGGAAAGAAAGAAAGAAAGAAAGAAAGAAAGAAAGAAAGAAAGAAATTTATTAAGACAGAAATAAACAATGAATGAAAGAGACAAAGGTAGGAGAAGAAGAAAAACAGTGAAGAAAAATAAAAGGCAGAAAAGACAGGAAAAAAGGAGAGGATGCAAGGAAAGAAAGCGGCAAATGTATTAAGTCAAGATGAAATAAAGTGGGTACCAAACACAAACTGGGGTGTTTGAGAATCTCGACTTGAATCATAACAAAAGCAGAAGACGGTAACAGGCCAGGAACGACAGTTACTCACATTATCTAGGTATACAAAAAGGGTCTACCTAACCAGGGAAAGGCACCATAGGAAACTACCCCCGATGTGACTTAGGGAGACCTAAAAAAAAGAAATTGTAGTTATCTTGGGAGACCTGAATGTCAAAGTAGGCAAGAGGAGAGATGGCGAAATAGTTAACAAATTCGGACTAGGAACTCGTAATGAACGAGGAGAAAAAATCGGTCCAATTGCGTAAATCGATGGCGGAACAAGATTTAGGAGACATAACAAAAAACACGGAGGATGAACCACAGTGAAGTAGCGACTCGGATTGAGGAATTGGTGTGCCGAGTTCGAATTCAAGTCGAATCAGTTATATTCACTTACATGCTAACACCCTTGGGAAAGGCATGAATCCTCTTCTCTCTCCTCCAGCTATGGGTAAATAGCAGGACAGATTGCAACTGGTCTACTGCAGAAAGAAATGGCAACCTACTGCGGGAAAAATCTGCCTCGTCAGTCATGTATAGAAAAATACATGATCGTCTAAATATGTAATACGCATGACACATGACTGAACAAAAAACTATTAAGAAGGACAGGAAATTGTGGAGAGCCATGATCGGCTACATCGTGAAAGGATACTGCATATAAAGAAGATTGATTTACATAACGATAACAAACCTTTGAACCCGAGCAGCCGGGTATACCGATTGCTGTGTGAAAGTGCATCTAACCGGGTGACCGGCATACCGACCAGAGTTATGGATAGCTGAGATATTCAGCAAAGGCCCAAGGGTGGGTGATCTGTACCCGTCAGCGAGTCAGCGTTCAAAAGTGTTAAGTGTTAATCTGACGTGATCGCTATCAGCCCCAGCCAGTCTATCCGAACGTGGAACATAATACAACGAGAAATCCTTATATTTGACAAGCTTAATATACATTATGCATAAAGTCGGGAAGTGCGGTTATCACGACAGTTATTCACCCGGAAATGGAAAAAAAGAGAATAGATTTCAAATAGATATTGCTGTATATTTCAGACGAGTGACTTTGTATAGGAATTCTTTCAAATATCAACGGCACTTCGATATAGCGGGTGAAACAGCAAAATTGTCCAAATAGTGTAACAGCAAAATTGTCCAAATAGTGTAACAACAAGATTGTCTAAATAGTGTAACAAAATTGTCCAAATAGCGTAACAGCAAAATTGTCCAAATAGCGTAACAGCAAAATTGTCCAAATAGTGTAACAGCTAAATTGTCCATTCCACAAAAGGTTTAGTATCTAAAAACCACTAATTGAGTATCTTTTTCCCAGATTTTTAGATAAAATATTTACCCATCTTGACACTTATTTCGTAAAAATCACGGAAAAATCATTATTCAGTTAGAGAGAGAACACGTAAAAATCGTTTTGTGTCAGACCCACTGTGTTCCCAACTGAGCAATGGTGAGAGGAAAAAGATCATTCAGGCCTTCAGTAATGGTATCCACATGCATACTTTGGATTTCATGTTCAAAGTCCATTCAAAAACCATCAAAATATCGATGAATAAGTTTAAAAAAGAGGGAACAGTAGAGAGGAAAACTGGATCAGGAGGTCACAACAGCAATCATTTCAACATCATTTCAATTTGAGATCAATTAGAAAAGATCCAACTCAATTCATAAGTCGTTTGACACGGGAGAGAAGAGTTTCAGCTATGACAGCCCAAAGAGCAGTGGAAAAAGTCTTGAAAATGAAATTGTACGTGAAACCTGTGAAGCACATTGTTACTCCAGGACAGAATGTTAGAAGGTTAGAGAGGGCGAAGAGCATAAGATGAATACGTTGAAAATGATCCTGGAATAATATATATATATATATATATATATATATATATATATATATATATATATATATATATATATTTGAACTGTATTTCAATCCTTCATGAACTTCCGATCCTTAGCTATGATTAATTAATGATGAACATGTCATTTTCATTTATGATCGATTTCATCATGATTCTTCTGTTAAGCCTGGATAGTAATTATACATTCTAATTGCTTAAAGTAGAGTAGAGTTAAAAAAGAACATAAACCTTTAAGGAGAAAATATTTTGAAAATATATTCATAGCATAAACTATAAGCACTCGTTTAAAAAATTGCATACCACCACATGTTTATGATCGATTTCATGACGATTCTACTGTTAAGCTTGGAGAGTAATTAGGCATTCTTAGTGCTCAAAGTAGAGTCTAACAGTGTTATAAAAATCTCGGAGAATTCCAGTAAGATATCTTTAATCATTTCTAAGATACATATGGACAGTTTTGCTGTTACTCTATTTGGAAAATTTTGCTATTACACCCATTATACTTCAGACTTAAGGAAGACGTCTGGCAATGCTTTTTCCTTTCATTTGCGTTATTCTCTGGAAGATGGCTCCCCGGGTGAATTTTATTTGAAAGGCGCTAACTATTTCTAAAAAGACAGTAAAAAACTGAATAAATTATTTGTTCTCTAATCCAAAATCCAAATCCAATGCGAAACTAAAAAGACTGATCGTTAAATTAACGCGAATGTCTTTCCTTCGATGGAATTTGACGGGTAAAAGGATCGAAACTTTTCAAAGTCAGGGTCAGCTTGTTCTTCCTTCCGTTATCTTTATTTCATTTTTTGTTTGTTTGTGTTGCTCTTGATTCACGACAAAGCGTTATAGAAACACTGCGAGACAAGATTTCCAAAAGCCAAATGGAAAAATAAATACAACAAACTATTTCCGAAATTTCATTTATGTTCCTCAAAAAGAAGAAATATGTCTGGGTTTCTTTTGGCTTTTATATTTCTTACTCGCCTTTTACATTCGCTTTAATGTATCTTGAATTCCTCCTGGGATTCTAACATTATTGCTTTTCCTTCTCCTCTTCTCATTTCTTTATTGATTTTGTCGCATTTAATCTCTTTCTTCCTTTCTCTCCTCTTCTTTTCGCTTTCTTTCTTTCTTTCTTTCTTTCTGTTACAATAATTCTAATTTATCCCATTTTTTTGTTCACTAATCTTTCTTTCTTTACTGCCTTCGTCTCTTTCTTTCTTTTTTCTTACTTTCTTTCTTTCTTACTTTCTTTACTGTCTTGATGCCTTTGTTTGTTTATTTGTTTCTTTCTTTGTTTACTTCTTGTTCACTTTCGTTCTTTGTTTACTGCCTTGCTCTCTTTCTTTCTTTCTTTCTTTCCTTCCTTCCTTCCTTCTTTACTGCCTTAGTCCCTTTCTTTTTTTTCTTTCTTTATATCTTTCTTTAATTTCTCGGTACCTTTCTTTCTTTCTTTCTTTCTTTCTTTCTTTCTTTCTTTCTTTCCTGACTTTGTCCCTTTCTTTCTTTCTTTCTTTCTTTCTTTCTTTCTTGCCTTTGTCCCTTTCTTTCTTTCTTTCTTTCTTTCTTTCTTTCTTTCTTTCTTTCTTTCCTGCCTTTGTCCCTTTCCTTCCTGACTCTGTCCCTTTCTTTCTTTCTTTCTTTCTTTCTTTCTTTCTTTCTTTCTTTTTTTCTTTCTTTCTTTCCTGCCTTTGTCCCTTTCCTTCCTGACTCTGTCCCTTTCTTTCTTTCTTTCTTTCTTTCTTTCTTTCTTTCTTTCTTTCTTTCTTTCTTTCTTTCCTGCCTTTGTCCCTTTCCTTCCTGACTCTGTCCCTTTCTTTCTTTCTTTCTTTCTTTCTTTCTTTCTTTCTTTCTTTCTTTCCTGCCTTTGTCCCTTTCCTTCCTGACTCTGTCCCTTTCTTTCTTTCTTTTCTTTCTTTTTTTTTCTTTCTTTTTTCTTTCTTTCTTTCTTTCTTTTCCTGCCTTTGTCCCTTTCCTTCCTGACTCTGTCCCTTTCTTTCTTTCTTTCTTTCTTTCTTTCTTTTTTCTTTTTCTTTCTTTCTTTCCTGCCTTTGTCCCTTTCCTTCCTGACTCTGTCCCTTTCTTTCTTTCTTTCTTTCTTTTTCTTTCTTTCTTTCTTTCTTTCTTTCCTGCCTTTGTCCCTTTCCTTCCTTTGTCCCTTTCCTTCTTTCTTTTCTTTCCCTTTCTTTCTTTCTTTCCTGCCTTTGTCCCTTTCCTTCCTGACTCTGTCCCTTTCTTTCTTTCTTTTCTTTCTTTCTTTCTTTTCTTTCTTTCCTGCCTTTGTCCCTTTCCTTCCTGACTCTGTCCCTTTCTTTTCTTTCTTTCTTTTTTCTTTCTTTCTTTTCTTTCTTTCTTTCTTTCCTGCCTTTGTCCCTTTCCTTCCTGACTCTGTCCCTTTCTTTTTTCTTTCTTTCTTTCTTTTTTCTTTCTTTCTTTCTTTCTTACCTGCCTTTGTCCCTTTCCTTCCTGACTCTGTCCCTTTCTTTCTTTCTTTCTTTCTTTCTTTCTTTCTTTCTTTTCTTTCCTTTCTTGTTTTGTCCCTTTCCTTCCTGACTCTGTCCCTTTCTTTCTTTCTTTCTTTCTTTCTTTCTTTACTGGTTTGGTCTCTTTCTATCTTTTCGACCTTTTTGTCTCGTTTACAGTTTCGGGTCAACATTTTGTCTATTTATTTTCTGCTTTATCTATTTTATTACTTTCTTTTTTTTTCTTTCTCTACTGCTTTCTACTTTTCTTTCTTTTTTATCGTCTTTTCTCTTTTACTCTGATGCTATATTTTCTTTCTTTCCTTCTTTCTTTACTGCCTTTGTGTCTTTCTTCATTCTATCTTTCATCCTTTCTTTCTTACATTTGTCTCTTTCTTTCTTTCTTTCTTTCTTTTAATTTTTCTTTCTTTCTTTACTGCCTTCGTGTCTTTCTTTATTCTGTCTTTCTTCCTTTCTTTCTTTCTTACATTTGTCATTTTCTTTCTTTCTTAGCTCCTTTTATCTCTTTCTTTCTTTCTTTCTTTCTTTCTTTCATAGCTCCTTTTGTCTCTTTCTTTCTTTCTTTCTTTCTTTGCTCCTTTTGTCTCTTTCTTTCTTTCTTTCTTTCTTTCTTTCTTTTTTCTTTTTTCTTAG
>CAHIKZ030000833.1:637500-650000 GCA_903632075.3 Acanthosepion pharaonis | reverse complement strand
GACGGCCTTGCATCAGACCACGCTGCCGCTGGAAAAGACGTCGTCTGTCAGGACCCCATCAGATCAATCTGGCGCTGAAGGATGTCCCAATGCTTTGCTAAGTCCGTGACAGCTGGAAGGCCAAGATGGCTCTCGGGGGTGGGGAGATCGACTCCGTTATGGCAACAGATTTAGCAGCAGTCCCAAGACATGATTACATGACTACTGCTTTCTTTCTGCTAGATTTAAAGAGAGAAATATTTGTTTGTTGTCTCAGGTATTTTTTAAATCAATAAGAAAGTGCAAGGATCTGCTGGCAATGAAAGTGAATAAAATTACTCTTATTAATTTTTATTCATCAAATGTTAAACTGATTTCCTTTCTTCGTTCTCTCGTAATAAGCATTTACATTCGGTATCATTCTGAGTAGTAATTTTATTATATAAATAAATCCCACCCTCTCATATTTTCCCACGGACTTTATTTGGTGTTTACGCTCGTCTCTTCCTGGCAACAAGACAAACAAACAAGTGTGTATCTCAGTTGATCAGGAATAAAACACATTAAGACGTAAGAATTGCAAAGCGAGGCGAATTGCAGGTGAGTTGCTAGGCGACAGATGACGTCATACGGAACTCCTCTGTTTCGTAGTCTTACCTTACGAGTGAACTTGTACTAAATGCATGTAAACAAATCAGTGTAAGGTGAAGTGGCTCAGTGGTAGAAACTCGAACTCTTCTCTATGAGGGTGGAGGTTATTCACCATGTCAACAGGAAGCTGACAACTACGCCACAAATGGGAATCGTAATTCATTATTAGATTAGATATGATATATTACAAACTATTATAAGTTATTATAATTCATTATTACTAGGGAAAATGAACTGTTCTTGTAAAAAATAATTTCGCACATAGTTCAAGCATGTATAGAAAAAAAAATACAAAATAGGAATATATATATATATATATATATATATATATATATATTTATATTTGGATAGATGAGTTTGTACAAACGCACATCTATCCAACCAAATATGTTAGGTCTATCTCTGATATTGAGCGCTTTCTAATAAGTACCATACATATAATATATAAATAATTATACATATATATATTTATTTATATTTATATACACTTTTCACATATATATATATATATATATGTACATTATAAATTAATTGATTTAAAATGTTTTTCGCTATACAGTAATTAACCATGTTTCAAAAACTGAAGCTAAAAACAAGAAGCTAATAAAATATAAGATTAGGAAAATCCACGTCCAACGCACTACCCGAGTTTCGACCTTACAGTCTCGTCAGGGCAGTTACTAATCTTGTATTTTATTACCAACTCTACAAATTCAATTTTTCTGAATTGTGTATTGAACACTTTCAAAAAATAACAAATCATTGGCCTGGCTATAGTCTTGCCTGCTATTTTTTTTTTTTTACCATTATATATATATATATATATATATATATATATATATATATATATATATATATATGTGTGTGTGTGTGTGTGTGTGCGTGAGTGTATGTTTCTTTGCAGGATAAATAATAGAATTAAAAACGAAGATGAATAGACAAATTGTTAAAATTTATAAACAGCGCGTTTCACCGAAGTCTGTTGCTCTCAACGTCTTCATGTCAGAATTTACGATAAATTATATCCATATAGATAGATAGATAGATAGATAGATAGATAGAATTAAAACAAATATAAATTTGTATCTGTCTATATTTCTGAGATGAGGTATTATGTACATTATTTATATTATTCGGACAATTGTCCTCATCTTTGTTGCCATATTTATTACAACGTTTCGGCAGTTGTACGTTTCTAGTTCCACGTTCCATGTTTAATGGATGTCAGTTATCAGTTAATTTCCCTCTGAAAGTTCTCCACTGCCTTAACCGGGTATTGAACTCACACTTTTTGGATCCTGTCACTGGATCTAACTAACGCTTTTATCCACTGTGCCACGTGTCCTTGAGGACATTCCAACCACCCGAAGAAGGCCGAAGCGTTGTAATAAATATGGCAACAACGATGAGGGCAATAGTGCGAATAATGTAAATAAGTGCATTTAAATTGAAATCGTTTCTCTCCAAGCAAGGCAATAAAGCTACTAAGACGCAAGGGGCTACTGAGTCTGAAAGAATGAGAAAAAAAGAAAAAACATGATTAAAGAAAGAGAACAACAAAATAACAGTAATTAAGAACAGAAGATAATGATTGACACTGCATTTAAATTTAGTCAAAATGTACTAAGAGCTACAAAGTACAGGAAATTGGGGAGAGCCATAATCGCCAAAGTTCTGAATAGACGAAGAAGACGAAGAAGAAGAAGAAGAAGAAGAAGAAGAAGAAGTAGAAGAAGAAGAAGAAGAAGAATCTTTTATTTCATTTCGTTTTGTTTTAATTTCTTGCAGTTTTTGTGCCTCAAAAAGTATTATTTACCCTGGTCTCCTCACTGAGACGGGATGTGACACAAGGTAGGGTTTAATGTAGGGAACCCGAGCGCGTACACCCGGGCCAAGGACAAACCGATGCCCCTTCTTTAGTGCAACAACTGAGACACACTCTGCCTGAAGACAGAAACAAAATTACGAGATAATAAACCCTACCCGGCATGTACTCAAAAAGTATGCCGCGTGCCATTATACGCCTGCGTAGAAAACGGGGCAAATTGTGAACAATGCGCATAGGTTCGTCTCAAACGTTCTAACATTTGGCCTTCCATACCATCAACATTCTCTTCAATTTCTTTCTAGCTGTTGTTTTCTTCCCACTCAAACATTCCCACGGAGTCTTGGTCGATTGCCAGAACAGATGGACGTGTTTGTCGGTTTGGGCACACTAAGAACACCACCCGGATAAAAATAGCAAAATCCGAAAAACACTTTATGACGTCACGTCACAAGACAATCCTAATCAGTGCCATGTTGTTATTTTTAAACTGTAGATGTATTTAATCTTTTTCTATGTTTCTATGTACCGTGTCTCTTCAGGACGTTGTCGGTCACGACTCTCCACGATTTCCTCTTGTTACACTTTCGCTTTTATTCTTTTATTTACAAGTCTAACTGTAGATTATTTTTAGTTCCATTGGGTGAATTTACATCAGTCTATATTTAAAATTCATTTTTAGAGGTTTACGTTGAAACACGATCTCCACCGTTAAGCAACGTCGTGCCTTGTTAATACCTAGATGGGTGACTAATTGGGAATACCACGTGCTGTAAGCTTGGATGTGTTGATGGTGTAATAGATAATGGTTGAATTGTAGATCGGAGAGCCGAGTTCCAATTCCAGTCGAGTTCGTTATATTCACTTAGTTAAGGTAACAAATCCATATCTCCCCTCCCCACACCTAGTAGCACTTACACTAGTAAATAATTAGTATCTCCAATAGGTTCTTACAATAAAAAAGATTTTCTGGCTTTAAAATAACCTGTGGTTGTGTGCGTGTTTAAGTGAGCCACGCAGTTTGGTGAAACTAAGTAGTCGGCTTGCACAGGGAAATAAATCTTCCCCGGTGCAAAAAAAAGTTCCGTATTTTCGCTAATATCTCCCGGAGCAAAAAGCGTAAGTCTTTTCCTTTTATACTGCTTATTTCCGCACCACATGACGGCGTTAAGAGAAGCCCAAAGTGGGGCAATCCGAGATGTTCTTGTACAGAAGGATGGTGAGAATACAATGGACTGAAGAGTGGAAAAAGAACTTAGACTATTTGACACTCACAGATTATATTGGGAGCAAGAGAAACAGAGGGAAACAGCGAGTAGCAACCTTAACAATCTATTAGAGCTATAAAAAATAAGAAGTTGTGGAGAGCCACGATCAGCTACATCCTGAAGGGATATGATAGATAGAAGAAAATAACTAATACCAGGACATCAAAGTAGATCACAATGTTTCGGCCGTTGTACCTTTTGGTCTTCTTCAGGTGTCTGTTGACCCGGAAAACCTCCTAGAAATTTCCGACTGATACCTTTATTTAATATAAGGCGATAGATTATTTTCGTCCTTGTTTAAGGATATCTCGTCTTGTTCTCTTTTTAGAAATGCTAAGTTATTGTTAGCTTTGTTTCCGTTGTGTCTGTGGCGGTTCTACTCTGTCCAGGAATTGAACTCACGATCACTATGACACTAAATTCATAACAAATTAGGTAATTGAATCCTTAATCTAGATTTGGGGGCCTTAAAATGAATTCCCAGCCTCACCTACCCACTTGACCTCCGTTTATATCCGTCCTTATTGCTAACACTACATCCGGCAGTAAGGATTTTTAATCGGGATTTTTAAGGAGCAGGGCGCCACCTCTTAATTGGTATTGTTCCCAGGTTCAACCTGACTCTGGATGGAAGCGCCAGTCAGGGTGCCTGCTATTGGTAAAGAGTGACACCCCCCAAACAAAAATCAGAACATTAGGAAAGTATGAGTGAAGTTTCTGCATCGGTGTAGGAACGAGGAAAATGTAATAGAATTTTATAGCAAAATTACCAGCAATGCATTTTTATAAAAAGTTACCAAAATCTTTGTAGTGATATTACAAGCAATAAAATTTTATAAAAATTATTACCAACAATTTATTTTTATAGCAAAATTATAATCGATACAACATTAAAAAGGACAAAAATACAATTTTATAGTAAAATTACTAGTATCTGTCTATATCTCTGAAATGAGGTATTATGATCATTTCTATTATTTACATTATTCAAACTGTTATCGTCGTATTCATTGCCATATTCAGAACGTTTCGGCTGTTGTTCGCAGGAATCGAATCTGTATCCTATACAGAATCATCATTAAGCTTGCCTGACGTGCTATAACCGTTCAGCCACAGATAACTTCCAGTTTAAAAGACGATATGAGAAAAAAAACAAAAAAAAAAACGGCGGCGTGCGTGCTTGCACGCCGCCGTTTTTTTTTTTTTTTTTTCGATCTCATATCGTCTCTGAAATTGTAGTCTAACTTAAACAATGACGATATATTATATGAAATGGATTAAATCTGACAAATATTTTAATATATTTTCTGTTTATACGTTTTTTTTATGGATACACTTATTTGGGTAAATGCTGTGTTTTTTTAATTAAATAGGATTAATTATATTTCGTACCCCTGAATGTTCGATAGAATTCGGCTAACAACTTATTCAGATTTACCAATGTGTTCACATTGAAACTTTACCTAGTTTCATTAGCTACGTATGACGCTGAAGAAAAGCCAAATTTTACACCTTTTCATATAAAAGGTGGGGGTGCTTACTTATGGACGGCTATATACATACTTATATCAAACGATGGCTATCACCAAAAGGGTGAACCCAAAATGCAAATTACAGGACGAGGAGACTAAAATCAAGCAAGTACAAAAATTTAAATATCTAGGAAGTGTTCTAACAGAGTATGGAAAGTGCGACACTGAGATCCGAAGACGTAATGGGATGCATAAAGATGCATTCCAAAAGCTAAGCTGAGTATTAAGAGACAGCAAAATTTCGTTAGAAACAAAGAAAAAATTACTGAACTGCTATGTGATATCTGCCCTTCTATGTGGCAGCGAATGTTGAACAATCTCAAAGATGAGGAAGAGACTTGAAGCAACAGAAATGCGGTTCTACAGAAGGATGCTGAGGATATTATGGGCCGAATATGTGAGCAATGACGAGATTTTGGAGAGAATGGAAAGAAAAAGGAAACTTATACTTAAGATCAGGAAGAGGCAATTGAAATTTCTGGGGCACATAATGAGGAAAGAGAGCTTGGAAAATATGATACTCACGAGACAAATTGAAGGAAAGAGGGACAGTGGAAAGCAGTGCGTAACATACTTGATGAGCTTGCACAAATGGATGGTAGATCAGGGTTTGGGAGAAATAACAAAAAGATAAAAGTTATTAAGAGCTACAAAAGACAGGAAACTGTGGAGGGCCATGACCGCCTACGACCTGAAGGGATACGTCGCATAATGCCCGTGTCTGTCTATATGTAATATTTGATTTATTCAGATGAAGTCAGAAAAGTCTTGCTTGAAACCTTTTCCCAATAACTATTTCCTCGCTCCAGGCCCTTCCTTTTACCCTATCACTATTTTAAATCGATCGTCTCTCTCTCTCTCTCTCTCTCTCTCTCTCTCTCACACACACACACACACACACACTCTCTCTCTCTCTCTCTCTCTCTCTCTCTCTCACACACACACACACACACACACTCTCTCTCTCTCTCTCTCTCTCTCTCTCTCTCTCTGTTTGTCCCTTCTCGTTCTGAGTCAGTCACATGACGCGTTTTGAGTCAAACTATTTGCTCACTCAAATCGACGAAGCAGGAATGAATCAGCAAGAAGCTAAAGAAAGTCCCAATCAACTTTTCGGGGTGGAAAGCGTCGGGCGGGTGGCGATGCCGATTCGAGAGGGGGCTTCAGTTGTGCCAGGAGAAAGAAAAAAGACTCGGGAGTAAGTTACCGAACGAAAGGTTGCAGCAAAAAGAGGAAGGGATACCGGTAATCGTCTATGGGTGGGAGGCGGTTGCTGTGGGGACAAACTGCATTAACTTCGCTTGACTTGTTGAGCTTCGTTTTCTGTAATCGGCAATTTCCACAGTGATCGATGTTAATTATCCGCTGAAAAGCCTTCGACCCTGGCGTCTGCCTTCCGAACCAGGGTTGTGTTTCAGTTTTACTGGATTCTTCGCTTATGGATTTGTTTGCAATCTAAGTGCACAGGCGCAGCGGGAAACGCCGGAAATAGGTCACTGATTTGTCTCCCTTTGAATTGAAGTGGGAGCGTTGTCAGTAGAACAACAAAAAAAAAGACGGAGGAGAAGAGAAAGATTTTCTGTCGGAAAGAGAAAAGGAAGAAAAAGGAGATTTAGAAGAAAGTAAAACATTAATAAATGAAGAAAGAAGGAAAAATAGAAAGTGTAAAAAAAAGAATAAGAAATAATTGTGACATATAAAAACTGTATATATAAAAGGTGTAAGTGACAGAATGAGACATTGCAGGCGGCAAGAGAAAAGTCACAAGAAAAGTTGAAGAAAGCAAAAAGATAAAAAATGGAAAAGAGAACTTGGAAAAATGAGAAAGTAATGCTAATGTTACCATTAGCCGTTTCCCTATAAGGAAATATTTGGCATTTATTAACCGTGCAACCAGTACCGATTTCAACTGAAATTTATAAAATCTTTCTCTGAAAACACATTTTTGAGGAAAACAAGTTTCTTATATCCAGCAGCTTTAAAAAAAAAAAAAAAAAACGAAAAAAAAGAAAAGGTAAAAAAAGAAAGAAAGAGAAAGGGCATTAAAGAAGAGAGAGAAATAAGAAAGGAAGAAAGGAAGGAAGGAAAGAAAAGGAAAACAATAATAGAAAAAAATAACGAAGCAATAAAAAAATGGATAAGAAGAAAAGAAATTAAAGAAGAGAAAGGAATAATAAAAAAAGATAGAAAGAAAATCAGACAAAAAGAAAAGAAAAACGAAAAAGAAGCAAAAGAAAGAAAGAAAGAAAATGGGTAAGAAGGAAGACAATATGGGAAGGAAAGGAATAAATAAAAAAAAAAGAGAGAGGAATAAGAAATGAAAGGAAAGAAAGAAGGAGGGAGAAAAGAGAAATAAATAATAGAAAAGAGAAAAAAAAGATAAAGCAGGTAAGAAAGAAAGAAAAAGAGGCGAGGAGGAAGGAATTTAAAGGAGAAAAAGTAAATATAAAGTAGTAAATGTAGCTTAAAGAAGAAAGAAATAAGAACGAAAAGAAAGAAGAGGGTGGAATAAGAAAGGAAAGAAAAAAGAAAGAACGAAAGAACGAAAGAAAAAGGAAAGAAAGAAAGAAAAAGAAAAAAGAAAGAAACGAAGAAATAGAAGAAAGGAAGAAATAGAAGAAAGAAAGACATGGTAAATGTTATTTTAGCTGTTTACCTACAAAGAAACATTTGGCACTCAATGACCTAGCAACCAGTACTGTTTTCAGTTGAAATTTATAAAAATCTTTCAATTAAAACACCCCCCACTTTTTAAAAAGGAAACAAGTGTCTCAAGCTGTTGTTGCTGTTTCCAGTATTTTCCTTCCTAACAGTATACAGGATCTACGGGAAATTTTTGCTCGGAAAGCCCCAAATAAAAATCCGGCCTTGTGCCACACCCCGCCTTGTGGGGAGGTTTCGGGTAAATACTGAGAAGTTAACGATTAACTGTTTCTTACATTAGTCTGTGTACCATAAGATTCTCCGGAATAAATTTCTTCTTACGTTCTATATGTGTGTCAACCTTTCCTGTTTGCGACAACATGCCTCAAAGAAAGAAAATAAGAAATAAAATGAAACTCATGTGTGACAAAGCACCCCCACTCTTCAAACCTACCGAATCTTCTCGAGAATGGGGAAAACCCAGAAGCACCAGTAATGTGGTTCTACAGAAGGATAGTGAGAATGACCTGGACAGAGCGTGTAAGCAACAAGGAAGCCTTCAAGAAAATGGCAACAAAAGGAATGCCTATACGCAGAATCAGAAAGAAACCGCTGAAATTCCTTAGCACGTCATGAAGAAGGAGACCTTGGAAAAACTTTAACCTCACGTTGAGAGCAAGAGTGACACATTTACCTGGCGAGCTTGTGTCAACGAATGTCTGAACAGGGAAGAAAATCTGCTAAGAGTCACACGAAATAGGAAGTTGGGGAGAGCCATTATCGCCTATGTCCTGAAAGACCGCAGCACATTGATGAATGTCGACATTAGATGTTGATAGATTTTTTTTCGACAAACGTTCTATACAGAAAAGAGACCAACTGAATTAAATTTAACAATATGTTATTTTCACCAGTCCTGTTAAAATTCACATCGACGTAGATCAATAATTGGCAAACAAGGCTTATTGATCAGAACGATTACTAATATAGTTAGTCCAATTGCCAATTGCTGCTCTGCGTAAATATACAGTTCAATGAATAATGGGAGTGTCTACTTAAATATGAGTATCCACTAATACCAAATTTAAAGTGATAAACATATACTGGGTGTAACAGCAAAATTATCCAATTGTTAGATTAAGCTTTGAACCGTTGCATCTTAGAAATGATTAAAGATATCTTACTGGAATTCTCCGAGATTTTTATAACTCTATTGGACTCTACTTTGAGTATTAAGAACGTATAATTACTCTCCAAGATTAACAGAAGTAACGTGATGAAATCGATCGTAAACGAAAATGACATGTTCATCATTAATTAATTATAACTAAGGATCGAAGCTCATGAAGTATTGAACTAAAGTTCAAATATATATATATATATATATATATATATATATATATATATATATATATATATATATATACAGTCACTCTCTCACAGACGCGCTGTCGCCTCTCTCTGTCTTTTTTTACAAATACTTTCATGGTAATTGCTCCGAGGAGCTGCATTCACTAGTTCCCAGACTTCATTAATTCAAGCGTCCTACGAGGTTGGCATCCCACTCTCACCCTTTCACTGTTGAAACTATTAAATGTAGCCATCTCTTCTACGCCATTAGCTTCACATCTCGCGCCTCTCGCCAGTGGAACTCCCTTCCCTATTCCTGTTTCCCTGAGAGCTATAATCTCCAACTATTCAAATGTAATGTCAATCGACATCTGCAGTTGCCTTGATCTATCCACTATCCTTCTCCTCATCCTTTCCTCTATCACTCCTATCTGCTCTTACTCCAGATCTTATGAAACCACTTGCGTGCTAGTGGCTTCCCACCTTGCTTGGGGTGAAACGCTTAAATAAAACATATATTGTTCCAGGAACATTCTCCAACTTATTCCAGATGATCTTCGCCCTCTCTAATCTTCTAACTTTGTGTCCTGGAGTAACAAGATGCCTCACAGGTTTCACGTACTATTTCATTTGCAAGTTTTTTTTTAATACTCTTTAGACTGCCATAGTTAAAACTCCTCTCTTGCCAAACGCTTTGTGGATTGAGTTGGATCTTTTCTAAGTGATCTCTTTAACTCTTTAAGTTGAAATGCTAGTGTGACCCCCTAATCCAATTTTCCTCTCTACAGTTCCCCTTATTCACCACTTTCTTGACGGTTCTTCAATAGACTTTGAAGATGGAATCCAGAATATGAATGTTGGTATCAATATTGAAGGCTTCAATGATCTTTTTTCTCTCACCATTGCTCAGTTGGGAAGACCGTGGTGCTGAAACAAAACGATTTTAACCTGTTCTCTTTCTATCTGAATAACTCAAAGGGTTTTTCAGTGATTCCCACAAAAACTTGTGTGAAGATGGCTAAATGTCTTATCTGAAAATCTGGAAAAAATACTCAATTAGTTTAGTTGTCTTGTAAATATTAAACATTTTGTGGGGTGGATAATTATTCCACGCTGTTATACGATTTGCACAATTTTACTCTTACATCCGCTCTACTCTGTATTGAGCACTCTTTTAAGAAACGCTCTACTCTGTATTGAGCACTCTTTTAAGAATACGCTCTACTCTGTATTGAGCACTCTTTTAAGAACCGCTCTACTCTGTATTGAGCACTCTTTTAAGAACCGTTCTACTCTGTATTGAGCACTCTTTTAAGAATACGCTCTACTCTGTAATGAGCACTCTTTTAAGAACCGCTCTACTCTGTATTGAGCACTCTTTTAAGAATACGCTCTACTCTGTATTGAGCACTCTTTTAAGAACCGCTCTACTCTTGAGCACTCTTTTAAGAATAGTAATTTTTTTTAAGCGTTTCACCCCAAGCAAGGCGGGAAGCCACTAGGAGGCAAGGGGTTACAGAAGATTTGGGGCAAGATAAGGTAGGAGTGATAGAGGAAAGAAAGAAGAGAAGGATAGTGGATAGACCAAGGCAACTGCAGATGTCGATTGACATTACGTTTGAATAGTTGGAGATTATAGCTCTAAGGGAAA
Organism: Acanthosepion pharaonis; assembly: GCA_903632075.3. Classification (NCBI taxonomy): domain Eukaryota; kingdom Metazoa; phylum Mollusca; class Cephalopoda; order Sepiida; family Sepiidae; genus Acanthosepion; species Acanthosepion pharaonis. The sequence goes on along the minus strand of CAHIKZ030000833.1, from coordinate 639,101 downwards.
CTGGAATAGTTATTGGAATTTATTCCGTATACACTAATCATATACTTGGGTGTATATATATATATATATATATATATATATATATATATATATATATATATATATATATATATATATGGGGGGGGTATGATTCCATTATAAATGTCTTTGGTATTCGCTTTTATTTTACACTGCTTTTTATTTCTCGATTAGAAATGTAAAAATTGAGAAATGACAACCGGTCGGTTAGTTTTCTAATCCTATTTTTGCTGTTTCACTTAACCCGTTTTATTCTGATTATTCTTCCTTTCTCTTTCCTCTTGCTCTCCATTCTCCTATTATATTGCTTTCAATACGTATGATTTTAAAGCTCATTGTTTTGTTTGATGATAATTACGCAAATATCGGAAAAATGACAAGTTAACTGGCGCGATAACGTAGTAATTGTGTAACCACTGTACTTTGTTTAAATTGTTGTTATTAGAGATATATTCTCCAAGTGAACAAATGGTTTCTTAGATATAATTAGTTCATGGACTTTTGAATATTTTTATTGTTATATCCTTGTTTGCAATAATGTTTTTTTTAGATTTTATTAGTTGATGAGTTTACTATCTCCCTTTATCATTGTTCTGTCATCCAATCACTTAAATATGTCAAATAGGTTACTATTTCCCTATAGATTCTCTATCCTTCAATATACCCTGTGAGTGCTAAATTCCTCTGGCTCTCATTTTGGGTCATTTGAATTTCAGCTGTCTCTTTCTGACACTAAGCATGAGTTTTCAATGTCATCTGCATATCTTTATGTTGTTAAGATTATGTCCGACGATGATAAAGCTCTAATTCTCCCAGAATCGCCAAGCTGTAGACTAAGTATGGTGAGAAGACATACCCTTGTCTTAAGCCATTTTATATATTTGTGTATGCACTGAGTTCATTTTCTATCCGTATGCAAGCTGTTAGCTCCCAGTATAAGTTTTGGATTATTCTAATGTCTTTCGCAAATAAATCAAGTTTTCCTAGCAGTTAAAACCGTTTATTGCATCGTATCTTACCAAAAGCTTTTGCATGATCTGTGAAAATTAAGTGTATATTTTTCTGCCTTCTGAGCACAAATATCACATTCCTTGTTTCCGTGTCTTTAGCGAAATCGCACTGTTCTTCCCTATTCCCGGTCTAATACTTCTACACGCTCTATTCATCAGAATTCGGATGATAAGTTTTGTTATGTGGCTCATTAAACTGATTAACCAATGGAGCTTTGCGCCTGGCTTCTTAGGCAGTGCTACAAAGATAGGTCTATTAATGTCTTCCGGTATCTCATCACTGTTGTATATTTAATTTATTATTTCCGTGATTTTATCAATATCGAAATTGTTTGCGACATGTAGCATCTCTGTTGTAATCATGACTATTCAGAACAGATTTTCGGTAACTGGGGGTCCCGTTTTACAAAAAAAAATGATGATTTAAATTCTTCAAGGAGTTCTGCGTATAAATAATATAAACATTAAAATAATTTCATAAAATTAAATAAGTGGGAGTAGGAGTTGCAAGAAAATGTTTTTTACCAAGATTTCCTAAAAAATAAACATTTCTAAAATAATCTAATTCATTTG
>CAHIKZ030000833.1:360000-632500 GCA_903632075.3 Acanthosepion pharaonis | reverse complement strand
GACCCGGGCATTATTAACTTTTTACAAACGCCAAATAGTTCCATTAGGAGATTTATGGCCGAGTCTTGTCTCATTTGAAGAACAAAAATTAAATTATTCACATGTTCGATATATATATATATATATATATTTTTTTTCTCCAAGGGAAATTATCAAAAAGATCTTTCGCCTTCTTTGCCCCAGTTGAAGAATGGCCATCGGAAGTAACAGACAGATTTTCACAAACTCAGTAGCTACAAATGAAAGCCAAAACATCAAAGTAAACTTCAGGATTGATGCGATTTGACAGACGGGGAAACAAAATTGATATTTATTGCAAATTTCTAGATGTCTTTTCAGAGCAATGACTCACTTTCTGATAGAATAAACAAAATCAGACGAAAGATACAGCTGGATTTATGATGAATTGTTTTTTATTCGGATTGGTAATGCTATTTGGGAAATGTTGTACCTTATTATGGAAACGTTATGCAGAAATCCAAGAGCGATTAAAATGGTATCAATTTGAACTGCACAAGGATCTATTTGAACTACTAGGAAAGCTCGATCTATTTGGAAAAGATGTTAGAATAATCCAGTTGATAAAAATGTAATGTTAAATCCGACAGATTCAAGTCTCGTGTTCTTCATCGTATGGCGTCTTAAATTTATTTTTCCAATTATGTTAATATGTAGCAATTGAGACGAGGGATCACTTTATTACTTAATAACAATAGAAAACAGATCCCCTCACTTTATGCCCGGTAGAATTTTATATCAATACTAGTTCAACAATTTCAAAAAAAAAAACAGTATATTTTGTTAATTCCTTATTATTATTATTAAAAGCATTTCACATGAGAGTCACGGAATATATCTTTTCAATTCTGTTGTGGGAATATTCAATTGGAACATTCATTTAATTACAAGAAGAAACCCCGACGCTCTCTGATTGGGATGTGTCAAGGTGCTGATCTGAAACACTTCAAATAGCTCAGTGTGTGAATCAGATATAATAAATTTAGTATCGAAGATAAGGAAATTGAACTACGTTAAAGGAAATTTTGAAATTTTCTACAAAAACAATGGAAGGCGATCGAGAATCTTGTGACCTATAAGAGTCGTAGGGGTAGCACGTATACTGCAGCCGCAGTCGAAGTGGTGTTTCTTGGGCAAGGTAGCCCGACGGGGCCCAACTTCCTCCAGGCCACAAAACCAATACATTCATGGAAAAACATGAGTCATGTTCTTTTCAGATCGAAACTTTCATAAAGAAGCCTTGCATGGCGCCAAACGCTTTCCCGAAGTATATCAACAACCAACCGTATACAACCGCTTTTTCAGATCAATGATTGAAAATGGTTTCGGTTGAATGAAACATATAGGTCTTCGAGAGGAACATTCTTCTTCGAAACTCTTGGATTGACGCTACCGAATCATTAGTCAGACGCGGGTCATCGATATAAACGCAATAGATAATTCATAAATATGTGCGATAGACATTTAGGATGTTAAAGTATGTGATAGTATAAGAGTGTGTAAGTAAAGAAACGCTTGTGTCCGTAGCTGTATGTAGGAATGTAATGTTAATTCATGTAAGTGTATAAGTATGTATGTGAGGCAAGTCTACAGATGTCACCCTCGTATTTTGTCAGTGAAATGTAGCGATATGTTGCAAAATAATTTTGTATTTGGTTGGAATTTTATATACACGTCTATGTGTATGCGTGTGTGGGGAATTTTGTAGTCGTCAAATCTGTGTGTGTTTATGAAACGAAGTAAGATGTAGTAATAATCTAGTTTTGGTTAGATTCAACATGCGTAATTTTGAAAAAGAGAAATTTGTAAAATCCTCATTATTTTAGACATAAGTTAGATTCATGAATAATGGATTTGTTTAAAAATGGTGGTATGCAATGTTTTAAACGAGTGCTTATAGTTTATGCTATGAATATATTTTCAAAATATTTTCTCCTTAAAGGTTTATGTTCTTTTTTAACTCTACTCTACTTTAAGAAATTAGAATGTATAATTACTATCCAGGCTTAACAGAAGAATCATGATGAAATCGATCATAAATGAAAATGACATGTTCATCATTAATTAATCATAGCTAAGGATCGGAAACTCATGAAGGAAATTTCAAATATATATATATATATATATATATATATATATATATATATATATATATATATTTATTTCAGGATCATTTTCAAACTTATTCAAGATGCTCTTCACCTCTCTAACCTTCTAACATTCTGTCTTGGAGAAACAAGGTGCCTCACAGGTTTCACGTACAATTTCATTAGCAAGTTTTTTTTCAATACTCTTTGGACTGCCATAGATAAAACACTTCTCTCACTTGCCAAACGTCTTACGAATTGAGTTGCATCTTTTTCCAAGTGATCTCTTTAACTCTTTAATTTGAAATGATGATCCCTCTTGCTGTTGTGACCTCCTGATCCAATTTTCATCTTTACTGTTCCCTTTTTTAAAACTTGATGGTTCTTGAATAGACTTTGAAGATGGTAACCGGAGTATGAATGTTGGTACCATTACTAAAGGCCTCAATGATCATTTTTCTCTTACCATGGCTCATTTGGGAAGACACAAAACGATTCTAACCTGTTCTCTTTCTAGCTGAATGACTCAAAGGCTTTTTCAGTGATTCTGACGACAAATTGTGTCAAGATGATTAAACGTTTTATCTGAAAATCTGGAAAACTTAAGAAAATTAATTAGTCTAGTGTTTTTTTTTTTTGTTTTGTTTTTTTAGATATTAAACATTTTGTGGGATGGACAATTATGATGTTGCACGATCTGAAGAATTTTCCTTTTCATCCCGGTACTTCATGTATACACGTATGTTCTACAGGCATTTCTTGATTCGGTAATAGAGAAGACGTGTGATTAACTCAGCATTTCAACTGAGTCATTCCGTGTAGGCATCCATATGGAAAAAAAACTCACGAAAAGAGGAACATCTGTTGCGTGCAGAGATGGGTACGGATTTTTTTTTTTATCTCTCCCAGATTTTAGGGTAACAGCTGGAACGGGGTAGTGAGTGCGAATAGACTGAGACTCACAACAGTGTGGGGTTTCCTCCGCATAGATCTATGACGAAACATTAATAGAAGAAAAGTATGGTCGTCGTTATTGAAAAATGAGGTGACTATGAGCCAGTAAGTGAAAAATGTCAGATATGAAAGATTTAAGGACTGACTTTTACAGTGCTGAGGAGTATTCTACGTCCGACCATTCTCACTCTCCCCCTCTCTTTTTCTCATATATATATATATATATATATATTTATTAAAGACATTTTTATGTTTAACGTTCTTTTTATAGATACAAGTATTTAAGTAAATGCTCTGTTTATAATAAACAGTATTAAATAACATTTACCGGCCTTTGTCGGACTTTTGTCCATTTCTTGTTATATATATATATATATATATATATATATATATATATATATATATATATATATGAATTACATAAAAAATGAGACTATTATCCCATTCAGATGCCCATTTCACCCCCGCGACATTCTCCTGGGGATTGTCAATGCAAAAACGTTTGTTAAAAAAATGGATTTTAACGTTTTTTTTTTTTTTTTTTTTAAATAAAATTAAAGAAGAAAGGAAAAAGAAGAAAAAAGAAGAGGAAAAAACAACAAATAAAGGAAATAGCATTAAAAGTGAGATAGGAAGACATTTATTTTTTAACAAATGTTTTTGCATTGGCAAGCCCCAGGGAAAATATCCTTTGGGTGAAATGGCCATCTGAATGGGGTAATACAGTTTCATTTCTATCTATCTATCTATATATCTATTTATCTATGTATATATATATATATATATATATATATATATATATATATATATATATACTACACGGCACATAAAAAAAGCAAAGTGAGTTTGATCCTCGCTGGGTGCCCTGTTATTTTGGCCTTGTGTCACATCTAAGGTACGCCTAGAAAATCAACTTAATGTGTGTAATAACTGTCCGAAAGTTCGCTTATATTCGAGTGATTTCAGTTATTCTATTAGTCATTATTATTGGTATTTTTTTAACTTTTAACTGAATAAGTAGATTTTTTATACATATATGTCTACAGTTACACAGTGTATTTCCCAAATACATATATATATATATATATATATATATATATATATATATATATATATATATATAAGAATTGTTCATAACCATTTTTGGTTCTCTCCAGTCGAGGTGCAATTAAAATGCACCGAAACGAAGTTGCATCTTTTGTAGTGAGTAAACTGTTTTTGTCTATATGACAAAATTATAATAAATAATTATCGCTCTACTATCGGTATCGAGCCCCTTTTGATGAGCTGTGATACAGCAAAACAGTCTGTCTGTGGATGACAATACTATATATATATATATATATATATATATATATATATAGTAAAAAGTAATAAATCCGTTGGTGTTCCACAATTACCTCATATTGAAATAGATTTATATCTCATATGAGGTAATTTGGGATAATTATAATCTCACTTAATTTTAATATAAATTATCTAAATATAACTTATTTTAAATTTATTTTACGCATAATTTCTCTTTGGAAGAGTATTTTAAGTAGTTTTTTAAACTTAACCTTTACTCTATAAAAATTTTGATATAAAACAAACCCTTTTCATTCTTCGCTTAGTTTCAAATTAGCATTTCATTCTTCATATAAACCCAATTTAATGTCATAAGGTTAATATCTAGGTTTAATTTTATAGACCTATTTCCTTTAAGGCTAATACCTTTCACCCTCCCCTGACCACCATCTCCTGCCTTTCGTTTAATTGAAATATTGAAATGGATAATTTCTGTATTAATCTTTCGACTGCTGTCACAGTTAAATTTCTAATTCCGACACGAACTCAGTCTATATACCCGGGTTGAATAAGACTAAGAAAATTTTCATCGGTTGAAATAGATCTATACCCCATATGGGATAATTTGGGTTTACTACTAATATATATACATGAAATGTGACCTGGTAATATACATACTCATACTTATACTTGATATGAAAAAATAATTTTATATACTGTAAGTAATTCTAGTACATTTACTTGTTTTAAAAGAAATAAAGTCTATTAAAAATTAAAAGTGAAAATATTTTAAAATTGTATTTAAATAAAACGTATTCTAACCTAAACATCCCCAAAAACTCTTTAAGTATACAAATAGAAAAAATGCCGGAAGAATTTTTTGCCGTTAACAAAAATTTAAAAAAAAAAAGAAACAGACGACATGCATTTAACGGATGTCAGAATTCGTTGAAAAATACATCCCTACTCTACCTAAACATAATCCCTTTTTCGAACGTAACTAATAACAGATACAACAAAAGTTAATAAAAATGAACACGCTATCACCACTTGTCTGAATGATTGGATCTCTCTGTATCCTTGGAAAGAGTTGAATTATGAATTTTCTGTTCCTTTAAAACTCAGTAAATTTTTAAAAAAATAAGTTACTCCAAAATTCGCTTGAGGATGAAATGGAACTAATGTTTTTAATTTAATTACAAATTAAATTTGAAGGTTTTAGCTTCCATTTTTGAAACATGGTTATTAGTGTGTAGCGAAAAAAATATTTTAAACTAGTTAATTTATATATATATATATATATATATATATATATATATATACACACGTATGAAAGTGCATCGTTATAGTTTATTTAAAAATTAGCTGTTAAAGCTATCATGTTTTTTCAAGGAAGTAATTTAATTTTTTTAGAAATTACAATTTGCTTATTTTAAAACAATTATTACTATATATATATATATATATATATCTTTCCCTCTTTCTCCATTTCGCTCTTTTTCTCTCATTTTCTCTATCTCTACCGTCCTTTCTTCTCTTTCCCCTTTTCCCTCTATTTCTCTTTTCTACTTTTCATTTTTCCTGCTCTCTTTCTCTCTCTCATTCTTTCTCTCTTTGTCACTTTCTGTCTCTTTGCTTTTCTCTCCCTCTCTCCCTTTTTCGCTCTTTCTCTCTCTCCCTTTTCTCTCATTCTTCACATCCTTCTATTTCTCGTTCTATCTTTCACCCTCTCATTCTCTCTCCCGAGCGTTTTGCCTCTTTCTGTCTCTCTCCCTTCTTCAGTCTCTTTCTTTATCTCTTTCCTCTCTCTCTCTCTCTCTCTCTCTCTCTTTGTTGATTGCTGGTTTTGTCGCGGCAAAGAAATACCTTAGGTCGTGGACGCCTTTTAAGATTTGATTTCGAGAGAATGTAGCCCACATTGAAGTAAAGTATAAACGTATATATATATATATATATATATATATATATATATATATATATTATTTTACCATACAGACCCACGGACATGGCTCTGTATCGCACAGATTCCTAAGTACCCTGATGTAGCTCTTTGGTAATTTAGCTAATAGGGAATCAATTAGCCCATAGCCTAGTGCATAGTGTTTAGCTGCATTTGAGGTTTTGGACAATGTAAAAAAACATTCACCACTGAACAAGTGCGTAATATCTGATGAAAATATAAGCGAATGTCGTTTTATACCGGAATAGAATTTTCAATCAATTTCACACCAATTCATTATAAAAATCCAGGTGCAGAATTAATCTCACATGACTACAGCCGAGTGTGAATATTTGTGATTCACTTCTGATGATAAAGATAAGTGCGCAAAACAGTTGGAAAGATAGATATATAATCTACACTACTTCCCAATCCAGTGGGGAGTATTTTTAAATAGTATCTCATACATTGTAGGGGATAATGTAAGATCCACATATCAGATATATCAGCTCTGTGGGGCTACACCACAGACCAAGTATAACTGACGGAGTCAAGATTTGATTAAAACGTAATGTTAAATTTGAATGACTCAAGTCTTTCTCGTTTTTTTTTTCATTAGTACCAATTGTGTTATCATTTAATTGATACATTCGTTTAATTACAAGACCTCCTACGCTATCTGACTGTGATCGAGCAAGATGCCGATAAGAAACGCTTCAAATACCATCGTGTGCGGATCAGTTATAAAAAAAATTCAGTATAGAATATTAAAAAATTGGACTGCTGTAGAGGTAGTTATGCACAATGCCTCAAATTTCTACAAAACGAATACATTAATGTAAAAACTCAAGTCATGTTGCTAAAAAGTTTCGTTAGATCGAGACTCATAGATATGCCATGCATGACGCCAAAACCCTCCAGAAGGATCTGTCTATATTTCTGAGATGAGGTATATTCGTACATTATTTTGTCATTATTCAGACTATTGTCCTCATCTTTGTCGCCATATTTATTACAACGTTTCCAAACGTTTCGCCCTTCAGTATCAGTCTATATTTCTGAGATGACGTATTATGTACACTATTTACATTATTCGGACTATTGTCCTCATCTTTGTTGCCATATTTATTATAACGTTTCGGACTTTCAGTATCATCCATTTTTCTGAGATGAGGTATTATGTACATTTTTTTTCTATTTGAGGTATTCAGACTATTGTCCTCATCTTTGTCGCCATATTTATTACAACGTTTCGGCCCTTCAGTATCAGTCTATATTTCTGAGATGACGTATTATGTACACTATTTACATTATTCGGACTATTGTCTTCATCTTTGTCGCCATATTTATTACAACGTTCAGTATTTGTCTATATTTCTGAGATGTGGTATTATGTACACTATATACATTATTCGGACTATTGTCCTCATCTTTGTCGCCATATTTATTACAACGTTTCTGCCTTTCAGTATCTGTCCATTTTTCTGAGATGAGGTATTATGTACACTATTTACATTATTCAGACTATTGTCCTCATCTTTGTCGCCATATTTATTGCAACGTTTCGGCCCTTCAGTATCAGTCTATATTTCTGAGATGACGTATTATGTACACTATTTACATTATTCGGACTATTGTCTTCATCTTTGTCGCCATATTTATTACAACGTTCAGTATTTGTCTATATTTCTGAGATGTGGTATTATGTACACTATATACATTATTCGGACTATTGTCCTCATCTTTGTCGCCATATTTATTACAACGTTTCTGCCTTTCAGTATCTGTCTATATTTCTGAGATGAGGTATTATGTACACTATTTACATTATTCGGACTATTGTCTTCATCTTTGTCGCCATATTTATTACAACGTTCAGTATTTGTCTATATTTCTGAGATGTGGTATTATGTACACTATATACATTATTCGGACTATTGTCCTCATCTTTGTCGCCATATTTATTACAACGTTTCTGCCTTTCAGTATCTGTCTATATTTCTGAGATGAGGTATTATGTACACTATTTACATTATTCGGACTATTGTCTTCATCTTTGTCGCCATATTTATTACAACGTTCAGCCCTTTGTCTATATTTTCTGAGATGTGGTATTATGTACACTATATACATTATTCGGACTATTGTCCTCATCTTTGTCGCCATATTTATTACAACGTTTCTGCCTTTCAGTATCTGTCCATTTTTCTGAGATGAGGTATTATGTACACTATTTACATTATTCAGACTATTGTCCTCATCTTTGTCGCCATATTTATTACAACGTTTCGGCCTTTCAGTATCTGTCTATATTTCTGAGATGAGGTATTATGTACACTATTTACATTATTCAGACTATTGTCCTCATCTTTGTCGCCATATTTATTACAACGTTTCGGCCCTTCAGTATCAGTCTATATTTCTGAGATGACGTATTATGTACACTATTTACATTATTCGGACTATTGTCCTCATCTTTGTTGCCATATTTATTATAACGTTTCGGCCTTTCAGTATTTGTCTATATTTCTGAGATGAGGTATTATGTACACTATTTACATTATTCGGACTATTGTCCTCATCTTGGTCGCCATATTTATTACAACGTTTCGGCCTTTCAGTATCTGTCTATATTTCTGAGATGAGGTATTATGTACACTATTTACATTATTCGGACTATTGTCTTCATCTTTGTCGCCATATTTATTACAACGTTCAGTATTTGTCTATATTTCTGAGATGTGGTATTATGTACACTATATACATTATTCGGACTATTGTCCTCATCTTTGTCGCCATATTTATTACAACGTTTCTGCCTTTCAGTATCTGTCCATTTTTCTGAGATGAGGTATTATGTACACTATTTACATTATTCAGACTATTGTCCTCATCTTTGTCGCCATATTTATTACAACGTTTCGGCCTTTCAGTATCTGTCTATATTTCTGAGATGAGGTATTATGTACACTATTTACATTATTCAGACTATTGTCCTCATCTTTGTCGCCATATTTATTGCAACGTTTCGGCCCTTCAGTATCAGTCTATATTTCTGAGATGACGTATTATATACACTATTTACATTATTCGGACTATTGTCCTCATCTTTGTTGCCATATTTATTATAACGTTTCGGCCTTTCAGTATTTGTCTATATTTCTGAGATGAGGTATTATGTACACTATTTTGCATTATTCGGACTATTGTCCTCATCTTGGTCGCCATATTTATTACAACGTTTCGGCCTTTCAGTATCTGTCTATATTTCTGAGATGAGGTATTATGTACACTATTTACATTATTCGGACTATTGTCTTCATCTTTGTCGCCATATTTATTACAACGTTCAGTATTTGTCTATATTTCTGAGATGTGGTATTATGTACACTATATACATTATTCGGACTATTGTCCTCATCTTTGTCGCCATATTTATTACAACGTTTCTGCCTTTCAGTATCTGTCCATTTTTCTGAGATGAGGTATTATGTACACTATTTACATTATTCGGACTATTGTCTTCATCTTTGTCGCCATATTTATTACAACGTTTCGGCCTTTCAGTATTTGTCTATATTTCTGAGATGAGGTATTATGTACACTATTTACATTATTCGGACTATTGTCTTCATCTTTGTCGCCATATTTATTACAACGTTTCGGCCCTTCAGTATCTGTCTATATTTCTGAGATGAGGTATTATGTACTGTCCTCATCTTTGTCGCCATATTTATTATTACAAAGTTTCGGCCGTTGTACGCTCCTGCCTTCTTCATGTGGTTGAAATGTCGAACTGAACCCTTTATATGGAGCGAAAAGGGAGATCACCGCCCTGTGTGGGATCAGTTTGAGATCATAAACAAAGAACACTATTGGAAAATTCGTAAACTTAAGGAATCAGCACGTATTTTAGGCCACAAAAATCTTCTGAGCCGACCATGCATAGAAATGAATACAATATGGGAACCAGTAATAAGGAGTGCCAGAGAAAAGCGATAATAACAACAAAAATTGCAATATGAGCTCTGGTAAAAAAAAATGCAATGATAACAGCAAAAATTGTAATATGAACACTGGTAAGAAATGGTTTGAGTGGGATAGATAAGGCGACAAATATTGCTTAAAACTACGGGAAGTTATGGAGAGCAATGATCGCCCACGCCATGAAACTACATGGTACACAGAAGAAAAAAGACTGTTAGCAGCGGGAGCGGCTCCTTGTCGTGGGGATGGGTTGGTTAACACGAGACTGACACAACACGCCCAAATTTTGACTCTATTTAGACATCTGACATTCCTTTGATTCAAGCCCATGAGCCGGCGATGAAGAAAAACTTCATTGCGAAGGAAAGACGAAAAACCAGTACCAGATCTCCTGAAGGTCGAGCAGTATTTGTTTCTGATATTAGTCCCCACTGGCTAATCGAATTACACTATTTTCTCCTTAACAGACCCGAATATACGGATCCACGTGCAGAAAGCAATTATTAAGAGAGCAATGGGGGGAAAAGGTATCATTATCATCATCATATTTTGTGCAAACTAGTTCCATCCGAACCGTTTCTTTCCAAAGGCCGCTGCTTTGTGGAACAGACTCCGGAGAGGATGCTTCCCCGATCGCGACAATATCAACCACTTCAATTCTAGGTCAACCCTTTTCTATCCTACATATCCTCATAATCTAGTCCTATTTCTTCCACTTATGCCCATGAAACCACCTAATTACGTAACCCTCTATCTTTAAGTGATTCTTGCGTAATGAGGAGAGAATTTGTTGCCAGCATGCTGATAATTGCTGCTGCTGGTAGATTAGAGCAAGGTGCTTGCTTTTCTGCCACAATTGCTTGTCAACAAGCCACCCATCCACCCACCCGTAAGGAAATGGAAGCTATCAAGTAGTATACAAGAAAAGTTTATTCACTCTATCGTGCTAGACAATTATTCTCACCAGAAAGTACTGTAGTTGCCGGCGTCGAGGAAATAAGCCTCGGAAATTTGCCGTGAGAAGGTTAGCCTTTTCGTAGGTATATACTAACCCAAGGTTTTCTATGCCAGAAGGTAAACTGAATTTCTTTATATCTTGCAAATTCGTTATGCCTAAATCTATAAAACTGACATATAAAAATATTTTTTAATCGTTTCACCTCAATCAAGGTGATAAAGCCACTAAGACGCAGGCGGTTACTACGTGAAAGAATCTGAGGAAAAAAAAACATTATTAAAGAAGGAGGACAATAAAAAAAAAGAACAGGGATTAAAAAGACAGAAGATAACGATTGACATTCCATTTCAATTTTTTAAAATCTGAAAGCAAGAAGCCGGAAGAGAGTTCCACATGGGAGAAGTGCGAGAGAAGAAACTGTTATCATAGAACTTACGGTTACATCTAGCCATCTTAACTGTGATGAGACCTATCTGCCAATCTAGTACTACGCTTAACTTCGAGGTGCCAAAGAACTTACGGTTACATCAAGCCATTTCAACTGTAAAATGATGAGTTTCTTGGTTGGTTGCTTGATTCGTTGGATTTGTTTAGCGGCCTATCTACCTCTGTGGACTTTTTAAAATCATTTCACCCAGGCAAGAGGCAATAAAGCCACTAAGATGTAAGGGATTACTGAGTTTTGGAGAATATGAGAAAAACTACTATTAAAGAGAGAGGAAACTAAAAGAAAATGAATTAAGAAGACAGAAGATAATGATTTATGTTGCAATTATTTTTTTTAAAAAGTTAACTAGAAAGCAAGAAGCCGGAATAGTTACACAAGGGAAAAGCGCGAGAGAAGAAATTGTTATCATAGAACTTACGGTTACATCTAGCCATCTTAACTGTGATGAGACCTATCTGCCAATCTAGTACTACGCTTAACTTCGAGGTGCCAAAGAACTTACGGTTACATCAAGCCATTTCAACTGTAAAATGATGAGTTGCTTGGGAGAAATATTTTTATATGTCAATTTTATAGATGTAGGCATAACGTATTTGCAAAATATAAAGAAATTCAGTTTACCTTCTGGCATAGAAAGCCATTCCTCTTGGGTTAACATTTACCTACGAAAAGGCTAACCTTATCAGAAAAGGTACCATGAAAATATTTATAGAAAAGGCGGCGGAAAAGTGATTGAAACCGAGATGCTAGGCCAGGACCGATAACATTGCAGATTCTTCTTTGGATTTTGTCAAGCATCTCTAAATACATGGCAGAAGCAACAGGCCAGATGTGGTAGCAATATTCAATGCGTTAACGAATGGCAGATTTATAAATGTGTAAGGTGGATTCTGCGAGAAAAAAAAGTGTCTAGCGCGACAAAGAAAACCAAATTTCCTAGCAGCAGACCAAGCAATTGATTCAATATCACCTTTCTACTTCTTAGAAGCGGAAAAAGTAATGAGTCACTCTACCGGAGGTTAACATCAGCTATGCTTATGGAAGGCAGAAAAGGTTTCCCTAAGAGGATTAAAAGGGAGAAACCTTCCTTTTGGGGGCGTCAAAATTAACAAGTCATTTTTGCCCCTGTTAACAACGGATTTTTTTTTACCAAATTGACTTAATAAGACTTACTAATGTCTTACCATTAGAAATTCGAAACCATTTTACTACAACTAATGTCTAGTTTTATAAAAATCAGTGCATAATAAATACATAATTTTCTATTTAAATTTGTGATGAGCAGACAATGTAATGGGTAGTGGCTCGGAGCGTGAAATCGGCAAGCCGAGTTCGAATTCTAGTCGAGTTCGTTATATTTACTTTCATCTAAATACACTTTGGAAACGTATGAATCCACGCCCTCTCCCTCACCACCGCCTATTAATTAAATAGCAGAAGAGACTGGGTTCCCTAGGTGAAGTACAGTTCTGAATTCAAAATGGTATACAACCCTGGCTAAATTTACTATACAGCCATGGAAAGGATTATGTTGTCCACAATTAACTAGGGTGCAGGGTTATAAAATATATCATGTCGACTACGTTTGATGATGATTTTCTAAGGCCGAAAGTATGGAAGCGATAAAATATTATGTTTTCCTCTTTTTCATTCAACAGTTTTTACTACGCCACTTATAGTCACTTTCTTGGTCAACATGTGCCTTTCCGATTATACAATGTAATTCCTTAATGCCGTGTTACATGATGAAGCGGAATTGTGTACGTGTTACCAGAGAGAGCAACCGAAAACCCTCGGATTACGACTGGCTAATGATGACGTTTTTGAAAGAAGCATAAATCCCTGCAGCTCAGAACATAGTTCGCACATACGTACATCTATGTACGAGTTTCTGTGTGCACGCAACTTATATACAGCTAGCTATCCATTTATATATAGACACAAACTTACTGATTTGAGTTTTATTTTCTGTGTATTTTCCTGACAAAACATTCCCGGAAGTTAATATCTGAATAATTTCTCCGGAAACTCGTGAGAATAAAATTAATTATTAATTATAATCAGTGATTGTATCTCTCACGAATTTTATGTAAAACATTTCATTTTTTAAATGCACACTGTGGCTGCAAGCAAAAATGCACGGGACAAATTCAATAATTTAAATTTTTATTCTCTGGAAAGAGATGTCTTGATAAGGTTCGGCATGACGTTTTAAGAAACTGAAAACAGATGTTTTGAAAAACAATCCCGATGCGTACAATTGGTAGCGTCTAGTCGTTGAAGAAGGCAAACATATCTCGGTTTATGAAAAAGGGGAGGAGGTAAGATCGACTAATAAAGTCTTATGCTTTGCCGGTGTCTTCCAGCAGAATTGCTCTTATCAGGTTGTTCATCGAAGGCGCTCTATAGCGAAGAGATTTGATAACGACGTTGCTAACGCCGTCGGCAGTCGTTGTTCATATTTAGATAAAGATCAAGTTCCAGATATCGAATGCACGGTCGTACGAAGTGCCATGACGAAACGCTCGATTTTGAAGGGTTCACTCCGTTTATAGAACAAGCCGTAAGCGTCATGGGCAAGGAATCGAATTTTTCGTTATAATCAGATGGACCCGCCTTACTCTTCTTCTAAGCTGTACATTCTCATATTTTCAGACACACCGAAAAAGAATATATATTTTTATCCCGTGGCCCGTAGGGTTTTAGGGGCACCATGTGTACTACAGCCACAGTAGAAGGGGTGTTTCTTGGGCAACGATAGCTTGAAGGAGCTCAACACTCTCCAGGACGGTTTTGAATTCAGAGCTTTTCATTCTCCTCGACCGATTGCCATCCAAGTCTGTCTAGCTATTTACCCATAGATGGGGGGGGAGAAGTAGAGGATTTATACCTTTCCTAAGGGTATTAGCACATAAGTGAATGTAATGGATCCGACTGGAATTCGAACTTGACTCTCCGATTTCTCACTCCGAGCCGCTATCCATTACTCCTTAAGATCATTAACCTAACAGTTCGTAAACGTTAAAACCGACTTTATTCCACCAATTTCAGGATTTGGGTATTGCTGACCGATATTTCATTAGTAACCACCAACACAGATATTTTATTAGTAACCACCAAAGGATGTACACCGACATGATGTCAACAGACAACCTCAAAGTGTAAAACATTTATGGAAGTATGAAAAAATGATTTGAAGAATTAGTGTGAAGTGAATGCAATGACCTCCGGCGGAATTTTCTACAACGATAGCCGATGGATTCTGGCAGAAAATCGTCGTTCGATTTAACGCTAACCAATCATACTTCATTTTCATTTTCAGGTTTTATTTTTTAGCCTGTGAGCCGTAGGGTCTTAGAGGCACAACGTGTACTGCAGCCACAGTAGTAGTGGTGTTTCTTGGGCAGGTTAGCCTGATGGAGCCCAACCCTCTCCAGGTTGGTTTTGTATTCAGTGTTTTTCTGTCTCCTAGACCAGTTACCACCCAAGGTTATAGAACCCAATCTGCCCTGCTATTTACCAATAGGTGGGGGGGAAGAAGAGGGTTTCAATCCTTTCCCAAGAGTATTAGCACGTAAGTGAATATAATGGATTCGACTGGAATTAGAACACTGCTCTCAGTCCGAGTCGCTATCCATTACTCCACCGTACCTCCCAAAAAGATATATATATATATATATATATATATATATATATATATATATATATATATATATATATATATATATATATATATAGGCAGGATGTGTGTGTGTCTGTGTGTGTGTAACGAATGCACGGTCGCAATTTTCGATGGATTTGCACCAAAATTTACATGCACATGCTCCAAGTTAGCGGAAACGCCAAGACCGACATTTCATTTTCCAACTCCCATTGATAGTGGAAATAATCGATTTTTTCATGCTTCATACGGCAGTTTTCATGTAGTTTCCAGCAATTTTGTACTGGCCAGAGTGAGAGCCAATAGCTGGCTGCCACGAATAGGCAGGAAGATTCTATTGTCCAGCGTGAGAGCCAACAGCTGACTGACACGAATGTTAACTAGCATGCTAGCACGCAAAAAAAATCGATAGCTGCATTTGTCACAAGTGGGAAAAATTTAAATCTGCATGGCACTTTACTCCAATTGGCTCATTCGCTTGCTTAAACTCAACGTTGATTCGGATTCCGCAGAACTGGGTTTGGGTGTGAAAAAGTATTTGTTGTTAACATTCTTTTTTCATTCGGTTTTTCCAGTTACGAGTCCTTTTTTAAAGCTGATCGTTTTGTGTTCATTTTGTTTAGTTCTTTTTTCGTAACAGATTTAATGTTTAGTATAGGGCTTAGAAAAAATTCGCAGTGTGAGATAGGCAAGAAGTAAGGCATGTAGCAACATCAGCACGGCAAAGGGCACTCCTTTAAAGGCAAGGAAGGGCAAAAATATTTTAAGTCAAGTGATAGCGATTACTGTATGTGTCGTACGATTTTTGAATCAAGCACGGGCAACGCCGGGCCATGCTGCTAATATATATATAAAGAAAGAACAGTAAGATATATAATCCGGTGTTCTTATAGATATTTTTACAAAATAGTGCTCAATGTAAATTTACAGAGCATTAATACTATAA
Organism: Acanthosepion pharaonis; assembly: GCA_903632075.3. NCBI lineage: Eukaryota > Metazoa > Mollusca > Cephalopoda > Sepiida > Sepiidae > Acanthosepion > Acanthosepion pharaonis. The sequence goes on along the minus strand of CAHIKZ030000833.1, from coordinate 616,215 downwards.
ATTACAGAGCATTAATACTATAAATTAACTGATTTAAAATATGTTTTTTTTCGCTACACACTTCTAACCATGTTTCAAAAAATGGAAGTTAAAAGCTTAGAATTTAATTTTGTATTTAAATTAAAGACATTAGTTCCATCTCATCCTCAGGTGGATTTTGGAGTAACTTATTTTTATATTTACTGAGTTTTAAAGGCACAGAAAAATTCATAATTCACTGTTTCCAATGATACAGAGAGATCCAATCATTCAGACAAGGGGTGGTAGCGTGTTCATTTTATTAACTTTTGTTGTATCAGTTATTAGTTACGTTCGAAAAAGGGATTATGTTTAGGTAGGGGTAGGGATGTATTTTTCAACGAATTCTGACATCCGTTAAATGCATGTCGTCTGGGGTTTTTTTTTTAATTTTATTGTTAACGGCAAAACATTCTTCCGGCTTTTTTTCTATTTGTATACTTAAAGATTTTTAGGGGATATTTAGGTTACATATACGTTTTAAAATATTTTCACTTTTAATTTTAAATATCTTATAAATATATATATATATATATATATATATATATATATATATATATATATATATATATATATATATATATATATACAGTACTCCGTAAATTAAAAATATTTTTCACTGTTCATTTACACCGTTCCAAATTCGAATATGCAAGCCTGTTTCATGGTTAAAAGGCAATATTGAGGCCATAATGGCATATATATATATATATATATATATATATATATATATATATATATATATATATATATATATATACATATATATATATATATATATATATATATAAATGAACAGTGAAAAAATATTTTTGAATTTACGGAGCTACTGTAGACGCATCCACAGATATTTTAACAACTAGAAGATGGTCTCAGATTGAAAATACTTGGGAAAATAAAAATTATTTGAAAAAAAATTTCGGAATTTTTCTTAATCAATTTTCTGCACCCACCAAGAAATTAATTCTTGGAGTCGAAAGGATTAAAACTAAAATAAACAAACATAATATGTCTACATTCTTTAATCAAACATCTTTGAATGAAAATATACTGCCTATATATACAGTGTGAACCAAAAAAAAACGGAAACTTTTTAACAATCCAATAAAACCAAGAGTGATGGAAGAAAAATATTTTATTCATTCTAATTGAAACCTTTAAACATGCCATTTAAGAAACAATTATGGAATTTTCATTTTTTAAAAATTACATCCTGTAGATGGCGTCCTCCAGTACGAATGCATTCTTGAAATCTGCTGTTGAGATTCTTCATTGACTGCTGCAACATCTCAGCTGGGATACTGTGAATTTCATCTTGAATTCTAAATGGCGAAATGTTTATTTACTCAAGGTTCACTGTCTCGCAGTGTTGCTACTTGCTCATGTCTGGCAATTCCCGTTTTTTTTCGGGGGGTCATCCTATATATATATATATATATATATATATATATATATATATATATGTATATATATATATATATGACGTCACACAGTATGAAATGGACAAAGTCCGACAATTATTTTAAAACATTTTTATGTTTATACATTCTTTTATAGATACAAATATTTAAGTAAATGCTCTGTTTTATAATAAACAGTATTAAACAACATTTACCGGCCTGAATGTCCGAGCAATTTTCATAGAAAATTTTCGTCCTCCCACAGGAATGTGTGTGTGTGTGCGTGTGCGTGTGTGTGTGTCTGTGTGCGTGTGTGTGTAGGCATGAGACGAAATGCAACAAACTTCAGTTAAAATTCTACATTGAGAAACGCCAAAGAGAGAGAGAGACAGACAGACAGACAGACAGACATCTCAGCGTTGAATTTGATATTTTATGTTTATTTAACTCCATAAGGATTTTCGATATTTTTAACTCTTACGTTATTTATTTTGTTAATAGGCTAGACGTCACGTGGTCAATGTGTGTGTGTGTGTGTGTCTTAATCCTGGTGGTCGTTCTGTGTTTATCTAGGATTGCTTGTGTGTATGTACCTAAGTTTTTAACGTAATAGATAGATATGTATATATATATGAACAGAATGAGGTATGTAGATATATATGAACAGAAAGATAGATAGATAGATAGATAGATAGATAGATAGATAGATAGATAGATAGATAGATAGATACGAAGGAATGGACTGAATAGATAGATAGATAGATAGATAGATAGATAGATAGATAGATAGATAAAGAAGAATTTTAATTTGATTATTGTAATATAGGATTTTTTTCAGACAAATTTTTATGTCACGAATTGTGTGAAGACAAAAGCAAATTGATTTGGCTTTTTAACAATTTACAAAAAATTTAATCAAAAAGCCAATGCAAGAGCTATACCTATCTCTATGCACGTGAGAATGCCAATAATGGATTTAAAGGAGTGAGTTTATATATTAAACAAATATTAAATACATGATTTTCGGTCAGATTTCCAGACCATGTAGGTTTGTCTCTTGAATGGTAAAACAGATTTCCTATTTATAAGCATTGGTGAGGAGGTGGGGGTCTCTAATATACACATTTTACTCAATTCTCTGATAGAATTTTTATTTTTCCGACACAACGCTTTTTTTCGTTTTTTTTTTTTTGTTTTTTTTTTCATTTCGGGCATAAGCCATATCTCGGATCTTACAACCAACAATGTCGGCAGCCATTTGGCCTTTCTGACTATTATACGATATTGTCTATTACATTATAGTGATTCTCCAAGCGTAGCTCAGATGTGGCCACAAGGCCAAAAGTATGGGGCATCCAGTGAGGATCGAACTCACTACTCAGTCGTAATTGTTCTAGCGAGACAAGCTTGTTAACCATTACACCACCTCGAGGTGTCCACTGTCTATTACAATATATAATGATCTGCATATTGCAATTCCAATTCTTTCTTTGTCTTTTCTCCTTGAGGTTAGCCCAAAATAAATTGTCCCCCAATATGCGCAATAGAGTCACAACCAAGGCGACACACCTCCTGCATACAGACAGCATCATGGTTTACTTTCTTGCATTCTTCTAAAAGGAACTGCACCCTGAAATCATCTGATCCTGACCGGACGTTTACTTGTCCTTATTTTCCATTTGAAGAAAGTTTCAAGTTTTCTACTCTTTTTTTTTAGTTGATGTAAATTTCTCAGTTGAATGGTAAAACAGATTTCCTATTTATAAGCAGTTTTTGAAACTTTAGAATTTCAAAATTTAGAATTTCAAAAGTTAATTCTGAAGATTATTAGAATTTTGATTCGCCAAGAGATGTTTTGCTACATTTTTTTTTTTTTTTGTCAGTGTAACATTTTCGGTGATTTATTTTGCAACCTTCTTCATGTCAACAGTTCAAATCGAAGATGTCTTCGGCAATTTTGAGGTGAGGCATCATCATTGCATTTGTTGTTGGAACACCGTTTCGCCCGGTCCATTCTACGAAATCTGAATAAAGGTATTTTTGGCAATAGGATCAGTTTCTTACTAGAGATGACCTCCACACAACAAATACAACAGAAAAAAGCGTATATCATTATAAAAGAACAATTAAATATCCCCAGGAAGTAACATTCGAGGAACACAAGAAAATCATATATAGGGGTGAAATAGACAAATTTGGTGTGGTAATGATAAAATAAGCCGTTTCCTTATAAGGAAACATTTGGCATTCATTGACCGAGAATCCAGCACTACACTCAGTAGAAATTCATAAAATATTTCTCTTGAAACAATTTTTTTAGGAAAAAAGGTTTCTCACGTCCAGTAGCTGTTATCGCTCTTTCCAGTATTGATGGATGTTTCCTCCCTAACCTTTTGTTTGAAGTAGTGTGGAATGTTAACATCTTGATTATTTTCTATTCTGCTATCCGTTTTAGTTATTGCTGCTGTTGGTAGTCCTCGGGTGATGTAGTTTCCGCTATTTGGTACAGTTCTTTGTGATTATGTAGCGCCAGTCCACAATCTTCAAAGAAGGATGATCTTTGCCAAAGTCTTTAGGCATTACTCGCCCAAAGCCTTTTCCCACAATTCATCTTAGGAAGCGGTTGTATACAACTGACACTTTAGATATTTCTGGACGGGTTTGGCGTCATACATGACATCCATATAAAAGTCTTGATCTGACGAGGCAATTTAAGAACTTGACTTGAGTTAATGTTTTGGTTTTGCAGAAATTTGCGGTATTGTGGGAAACTACATCAGGCCAAGCATATTCTATGTTCAATTTATTTTTCTCCTGTACTTAATTTGTTATAACTGATCCATACGTCGAGGTATCTGAAGTGTTTAGTATCTACTAATCCTTCATATTGGATTCAGGGCAGGTGCTATCATTGCTTTCATTCCAATTCCACATCATAGTATGTGTTTTTGAATGGCTTATCTTGAGTCCCATTTTTTGAAACACTTGATAAAGTGTTATGGGACCTTACCCATAAGAACATAATGGACTATTCCATACGTAATAAATACTGCGCCTCAAGAGGAAGCAGGGAGTTCAGTTTGAAGTCGGACGTCCCGCTGATCGGCTGATCGGTTGAAGTCTCTGCCTTTTCGGGGAGGTAAACCGACCCTGAACCCATTTATACGGGTTCAAAGGGCATATTTTTGGCCGAGCCCACGTTAAACCGGCCTTGTGTCACATGATACACTCGTGGGGGGTGACTAAATACTATTCAATCTGAAGTCTAAAGTGAGGTCCGTCAGAATTCTGTCAGTCAGTCAGAGCGAGCGAGTCAGTCAGTCGAGTCAGAGGCAGTCCGAAAAAGAGTCGCGCTCAGACAATTACTACTAAACCTGATTGTTCGTACTAACACTTTCTACTAGTCTGTATATATTCCTGTTTGTAATATATCTGTGTTATTCCATATCCGTGTTCGAGTTCTTCTTTATGGGTTCTACCTTGGACTATCACTGTGGTACAAGGAACCGGACCATAACAGAAAGGATGTTGATTTTCTGTTCAAATTTATGTTTCAACTATGAACACCTATGTCATTAGCATAATCCCCCCCCCACCGCACCCGTTTCGTTATCAGTAGATTGGCATCGGAAGGAAACGCATTCTGATATTCCATGTTGCGAGAATTAATTTTGTTTGAGGCGCACAGACCCTGGATGACTGTCAGATGACCCCTGTTGCTCATGCCTTCCCATACCGGTCGACAGATCAATTCCAAGGAGGATGACCTCCTCTACAATGTTTTTGGTTTTGTTTTTTTGTTTTTTTCTAATAGTCACTGGATGACGGTCAGCTGACACCCGTGCCCATGTCTCTCCTTACCGGACGAGGAGTTAATTCCAACAGACTTGAACTATTTCCGGGTTTTATATTTCATAATTTAATTATTAAAACCCATGAGTTTACTTGGGATTGATACTTGAATGATTTCCAATTATTATATCCACAGTGATTTTATTGAGACACCACCTCTAGTTAGCTGGTGGTTGGGTCGTTAAAAGAACTTCAACCCTTTGATATGTCTTATTTTCATACAACATTGTCCCTAAAAACGCTTCACTCCCAATAAATTGAAGTGTGAGGGGTGACGAATTAATCACTGATGATTCGACAGCAGATTTGATATTATTTAATTTAGTTAAAGTTAGAAAGGACGTATCTATCTATCTATCTATCTATCTATCTATCTATCTATCTATCTATCTATCTATCTCATCCTGATCATATCTATCTACCTATTCCATTCTGCTCATATCTATCTATCTATCTCATTCCCTTGATATATATCTATTCTAATCTATATATATATATATATGTATGTGTGTGTGTGTGCGCGCGTGCGAGTGTATCGATAACTATCTGTTTATCACTGTTCATATTTATTTATTTTCTATATCAGTCTGTTCCTTTCAATATATCTATCTCTGTTTCTATATAAGTATCTATATCTGAGTATTAATTCCTGTCTATTTATTCCATTCTGCTCATATCTATCTATCTATCTATCTATCTATCTATCTCTCTCTCTCTCTCTCTCTCTCTATATATATATATATATATATATATATATATATCATCCCGTTCATATCTATCTATTCTATTTTATTCTATTATGCTCATATCTATCTATTTATACATATATGTGTGTGTACGTGTCTGTGTGTTTGTGTGTGTGCTTGTGCGTGTGCATGCAAGTGTATCAGTAATTATCTGTCTATCACTGTCTGTTTTTATCCATTTATTTTTATATCAGTCTATTCCGTTCTATCTATCTATCTATCTATCTATCTATCTATCTATCTATCTATCTATCTATCTGAGCCTATTCATTATCTATCTATCTATCTATCTATCTATCTAGCTATCTATCTATCTGAGCATTAATTCATATCTACCTATCTATCTATATATCTGTATGAGTATTAATTCATATCTATCTATCTATCTATCTATCTATATTTGTCTGTTTCTATCTATCTATCTATCTATCTATCTATCATGGGCACTTGTAATTTAGCTTATTATGCAAGCGCTTTGGAAACTATTAATAATGAATTGCATCCTTCGCGTTTTTTATAAAAAAAAAACAGTACACTCTAACACATATAGTTTACTCTAAATTAAACAACAATTTGATACCTGTTTTCCAGGTTTGACCGTGAAACAAGATTATCCTTTTATCGCCTCCTTCAACTACCATTCAACCATCCTCCATACCATTCCTGACAGTGAATTTCGAACCTCGCAAGAAGCCATTTTTGGACTTTACATTATTCCATCATTTGTCAACACCGTTTTTGTGGTTTTTATATTTAGATTCCACATGACAGAATTCCCCGTTCTTGCAATGCGTAACTCGACTGTAGATGTTGACATCGTTAGCTTTATTTGAGGTTACGGAAGGATTTAGTTCATGCATAAAAAGCACTGACTCATCGAAAGCTTTATACATCAATGTTACCGTAATGGGGATTCCTTGCAAACATCATATGTATCTTTTATCATCTTTTTTTTTTATGAATGTTTATCTCATTAAGAAAACTAACTTCTGTATCTAGAAACATCTGTAGGACGGACGCGTAATAAACGAGCTATTCTAAGAAGCTATTGATAGAGTCTTTCTCCTTTAAAATATGCTTCTCAAATTTGTTCTGTCGTCGTAGATTAGGCACCCGTTTATCTCACCAGATAAAAGTAGTGGCCTGTTTTGGTCAAAATGCAGTCCATTGGTGGTGTGACTGGAGTGACCAATCAAGAGCGAATGCAAAGCACTAGAGAGAACATTATTTTTTCTAGCATCTTTAGCTATGGATCGTATGTGCGTGTTTTGCCTAAAGTTTGGGCTGAGCTTATGTCCCAGTAGGCGCTCAAGGCACGGTTCCGGCCTCCCCGAAAAAAAGCGTTGTATCTTAGAAATGATTAAAGATATCTTACTGGAATTCTCCAGAGATTTTATACAACTACTGAACTCTACTTTCAGCAAGAAGATGTATTTGTTCTCAGATTTGTTGTGTCATAGTAGATATGCACCCATTTATCTCACCAGATAAAAATAGTGGCCTGTTTTGGTCAAAATGCAGTCCATTGGCGGTGTGACTGGAGTGACCAATCGAGAGCGAATGCCTGGGCGATAGCATTTGGAGGCCATTCGCTGCCCAGACCGCATGGCCTCTGGATGGTCGGGATTTACTTCTATAGCCTTTTCGGGGTTTGTATATGATCACAACGCAGCAGAGATTTAAAAGCAAGCTTTGTCCTTCCCACAGATCTCCACCTACCCGAATATGCTTATTATTTAAGTATATAGCGGATGTAACAACAAAATTGTCCAATTGTTAGATTAAGGTTTGAACCGTTGTATCTTAGAAATGATTAAAGTTATATTACTGGAATTTTCCATAATACCATAACGATGAATACCATAATACCATAATAATGAATACCATAATACAATAGCGATTAATACTATAATCTACACCCACAAATGAATCAAAGACCTCAAGTATAGACACTGAGTTGTATTCACATATAGATTCAAATATAAACCCAGTCACACTTTACCTAAAAATTCAGATATATATAAACAAAAAAAACCCAGATGTCAACATTAAATAACGCAACGATAGTTGATATGTTCTAAAATCCAGTAACCCAACCCAAACTCTAAGAAGCAGGCAAAAATGTTACTTTATTATACGGCCTTTAATTGCCTGATTTAGAACTTGATTTAGGTCCCAACGAGCGTTGAAGAATTTTCGAAAGTAAAAAAAATGAAATTAATATTAATTCTACAGGGAATTAGATTTAAACATATGTAAAACTTTTCAAGATCTTATTTTATTATGGAAAGTATTTAAATTAAAAAAATATTTTATAATTTCGCGTAAAGATAAATCCATCTTATGTTTGTGTTATGATGTGGGATCTGGAAAGACATAACATTTAACGTGACCAAGTCAGCCATGATAGTAGTATTCAATACTCGGCTTGACAAGTTACTGCAATAGTATTATTTTTCTTTTTCTTTCTAGATATTTACCCAGGACGTATCATGAATGGATCAGTCCATTCAAGATAGTAAGGAGGGTAACTGGCTCTTAACACAACAACACTGAATAGTCACGTTATGTTAATTACGAGTACCGTTAGCCCCTAGGAGTGTTTGAATTGAAGAGGGGTGTGTTCAGGTTCTAAGAATTTTACATGACTCGTCTTATACTATAAAAGTTGGTCACTTTTAGATAAAATGATTTTAAGTAACGAAAAATGATATTGTTTTGTTCTTGTAAAAGATTGTATAATTCAACATTAAATTTTAGATTTGTTGTGTCGGAAACCTACTTGAAGATGAACTTGTCTGCTTCTGTGAACAAAGACTTTAAATAGTGGCATGTCAGTGGACATGACGTAAGACAGATAGACCGAGAAGTTCTTAGCTGAGCTAGTTATTGACTACTCAGGCGATTTCTGTACCTTTTTACCAACCTATTAAAACCCTTTTATTGTTACGTGTTATTTGGCGTTGGTCTCTACTAACCCCAAATCAACATCATAACAAGTTTTGACCAATTTTAATGTCGTCCTTGGGTTAGTCATTGCTATAATAGAAAATAGCTTTCCTTGTTTTGTGATGTGAGTTCTGGAAAGAAATAACACTTGACAGAGTCAGCCATGATAGTAGTATTCAATACTCGGCTTGACAAGTCACTGCAATAGTATTATTTACTTTTTCTTTCTAGATATTTACCCAGGACTACTTATCATGAATGGATTAGTCCATTCATTATAGTAAAGAGGGTAAAAGGCAGAACAGTTTGCAACTTCGCCAGAAAAGAACACGTACCATTATCGGTTTTTACTTACCATGCTGCATTTTATCTGTTTTATTTCTTTTTAATGTAAATTTTAAAATAATTGCCATCTACAAGTTATTATAGTATATGTTGATAAAATTATTTTAAAAATTTATCCTCTTTGTATAGAAATAATTTATATCTGCCATTTTAAAATTCAGTCGTAAGCATTTTTAAAACAAACAGAAAATAAATGTAAACTTGGTTTCTAAATATAATTTTTAAGAAGCGGACATGAAGTAAATAATTTTTTTTAAATATTATAATTTTTAAAGAATTCTATAATTTTAGGTCCACTAACGTTAGTTACGATCTTATTTCCTGCCGCGTTCGTAGTAACCAATGTCGCCGTTTGACATTTCTCAATTAGTCGAACCGAATTATCTAAATTAGTCAACATAATGTTTAATTAGATTTTTTTCAATTGTAACGCATTATTTAAGTAAGCGAAAAGATAGTAAGTTTGTTGAATTAATTATTTTTATATATCTTAAATGCATTTACCGATTTAGCCACAGAGGAGCGTTTCGGTTAAAAAAAATCGGTTAAAGGCACGTCAGATATATGACGGTTCCGTATAGGATACAGGTTCGATTCCTGTCGGAGGACGCATATTTTCTATTAAAATTTCTCGGGCATTCAGGCCGGTAAATGTTATTAATACTGTTTATTATAAACTGAGCATTTACTTAAATATTTGTATCTATAAAAAGAATGTATAAACACAAAAATGTCTTAAAATAATTGTCGGACTTTGTCCATTTCATAATGTGTGACGTCAATTGTGTACATTTGGATACGCTATGAGCAGATATGAATGTACGTGAGAGAATCATGGAAGATTGAAATTTAAAGACAGTAAAATCGACCTTGCTAACCGAAAGCTCCTCTGTGGCCAAATCGGTTAAAGGCACGTCAGGCTATATGCCGGTTCCGTATAGGATACAGGTTCGATTCCTGTCGGAGGACGCATATTTTCTATGAAAATTTCTCGGTTATTCTGGCCGGTAAATGTTGTTTAATACTGTTTATTATAAAACAGAGCATTTACTTAAATATTTGTATCTATAAAAAACATAAAAATGTCTTAAAATAATTGTCGATCTTTGTCCATTTCATAATGTAAAAAGTGTAAATAATTTTAATAGATTATTACAATTATTACGCTAGTTGTATTCATCAAAGGCATATTTTATTTATAACCCTTTCTTTTAACATAAATTGTGAGGTTTTTATTTATTCTTTAGGTTTATATAACAAGAGACAAAAAACACCAGAAAAATGCACAGATATATGTCCCGAAGGTGTATCCTTCTACCACGAATTCGACGCCTCCGGGAATAAGAAAAAATCTAGCGAAACAGAACAAGGCAATTTATGTTATCATTTTTAACATACTGCGAATTTCTAAGCTAAAAATAATTTTTCTTATTACGAATTTTTACGCTCCAGGATGAACCAGAAAAAAATTTAGAAAAATACGACAACAAGCAGGCTTATCGTGATGTGTGTGAGGCGGAGTATGAAAACTTGCAAAAACATCACGAAAAGTAATGGCGCCAGGCAAATCAACGTTTCACTGAACACAAAGGGGAAATAAAACATTAAAACCGAAATCTTAATTAACGTCGCAAAATTATTAATTATTTTGATTATATCACATAGTCTAAACTCTATAAAAGAATTTAAATTCTAAGAATAAAAGCATAAGTTTTTAAAACATACAGAAATATTTATTAACAGGGGAAAGATCTCGACTCAAACGACTGTCACTTTGAGAAGCAAATTCTTTGAAGGGTGCTTTTCTAACCATTACATTTTTAACCTTTTCAAGTCTAGGGTCAACCATTATCTATCTTCATAATATTCTATTTTTCTTCTTTCCTTTACGTCCTTACAACAACCTCAGTCAGTAAACCTCTATCTCGAGAGGCTCTTGGGCCTTATATTAGGTAAACAAAAAATGTAAAAGTCACAAAAAATCTAACGTTGATATATGGTAGCGTTTTAAGAAAAAGTTCATAGAAAGATCTCATTCAGTACTCCTCTACCACGAGAGATTCTTAGGCCTTTTATTGGGTGAACAAAACCATGTAAAAATAACAAAAGAATCTAACGCTGAAATATGCTAGCGTTTAAAAAACGTTCATATAAAAATCTCATTCAGTACCCCTCTACCTCGATAAGCTCTTGGGCCTTCTATTGGGTGAACAAAAACATGTAAAAATAACAAAAGAATCTAACGCTGAAAAATGCTAGCGTTTAAAAACGTTCGTAGAAAAATCTCATTCAGTACCCCTCTACGTCGAGAGTCTCTTGGGCCTTCTGTTGGGTGAACAAAAACATGTAATAATAACAAAAGAATCTAACGCTTAAATATGCTATCGTTTAAAAAACATTCATACAATAATCTCATTCATTAATCCTCTACCTTGAGAGGCTCTTTGGTTTGGTATTGGATGAACAATAATTCCCATAATCTTACCAAATAGCAAGTGATTTTTTTAATGTGGGGAAAATTCATACCTGGACTGGATGAGAACTTTTCATTACCTAGTATAGGAGGGTGTCAAAATCGATCAAATTTTTCTTCTATGTGATTTTTTTTCCAGACATAAGCGATCATGACTCTCCACTACTTTCTATCTTTCGTAAATAGTAACGATGGTTATATTTTTGCCAGCTATCCGACTCGCTGTTTTGCTGTGCATTTAAACATGGTCGTTTGGTCGCTGCTACATCTCGGACTCTCTTCACTTCAACGTGTCAGATTCTCGAAGCCTTCTTTCCTCATTATGGGTCGTTCTTTTTGTCTCGATTTCCTCGTTGTTTTTTGGAAGGCATCTTTCGCTGTCCGAATGAGACTTCGGATTTCGATGTCGATTTTTCCATCCTGTTTAATACTGTCTCAGCCCAGGACTCCATTTTTGGTCTGATATGAAACTTGCATGCCAGGAGGAGCCAGGTTCATCCTCGAACGATACAAGGAACTGAGCATTGTTCCAGAATTTTTAGCGATGGGTCGTCCATATGAGATTTCTTCTATATGCCGTATCTCTTCAGGACGTAGGTTATCATGGCTCTCCACAATTTCCTGTCCTTTATAGCCCTTTGTAAAGTTTGCCTTTTTGCAGTCTCTACTAATCCCCGTTCTATCAGACATTTACACAAGCTCGTCAGGTAGGTTACTCACTGCTGTCCTCCATCACTCTTGTATTCTTTAATATGTCCTGTGAGTAGTAAATTCTCCAGGCCCTCTTTCCTCATTATGTCCAAGAAATTTCATTTTTTATATATTTGTTTAATAAATACTTCCCTCATTATCATGAGTTGCAAAACGATTTAATAGTAAAAACGGTTGTAATTATTTGAATAAAAAATAGAAAACTTCCCCCGTAATGGTGACTACCAAGCAAATAATATTAGTTACAAAGCTATTATAAGATTTGAAGGTCTCTCTGACAAAGCCTGTACGGATTCTACTGAGCGATCATTTAAACATCTATAACCATAAATCATCGTTTACATTAAAAGATATTTTAATATAATATTAAATTAATATTTAATATTAGGTTGAGTGATAAATAATTCTTGTTTTTGTTTATCAAAGTTCCGCTTTGGTGCGTTTGGAAACGAAACACCCAGCTTTCTAAGAATTCGTCCACTGTGAAGGAATTTTAGTTTTTTTTCTAAATGGAATTAAAACCATAGACTGGCAGCTTCAAATTGTTGAAATATTGATCTTTCTGCAAATTTCTTTATGAGTCAGACATACTTGGATGCTGGAAAAGACATTCTGAAATATGTCGAAAAGGGGTCGATGGACGAAGATAAAAAGATCATGAACCATTTTTATAGAGTATCGTTTTGAGGAGGGTAGATTATGGAATCATTTTTAAATGATATTACTTGCTCTTTCATTTGAAAACTGGAATTATATTTTAAAACTCCTTTTCAACGAAAAGTTACACAGTGTGATAACGCTATATGTTACAGGATATTTTCAAAAATTCAGACTTGCAAATCACAAATGTCTTTTTTCTTCTTTCCCGGAAATAAATGCGAAGCAAAATGGTTAAAATGTATCACATTTTTCTTCATTTTCACTTCTTAAGTAAAAACATTTAAAATTGACAATCCTCACATGGATCGTAAAAAAAGACGTTAAGGTTTATGTTATTACTTTCAGTCACACGGGAAATGCAAACATGCCTAAATACTACCGATTGAAAAACGTTAAGGATTTTTGTTCCAACCTAATATCTCTCTCATTCTGTTTTTCTTTCTTTGTTTCTTTCGATTTATTTATCTATCTCTGACTATTCATATCTATCTATCTATCTATCTATCTATCTCAGTGGGTTCATATCTATCTATCTATCTATCTATCTATCTATCTATCTATCTATCTATCTATCTATCGATCTATCTCAGTGGGTTCATATCTATCTATCTATCTATCTATCTATCTATCTATCTATCTATCTCAGTGGGTTCACATCTATCTATCTATCTATCTATCTATCTATCTATCTATCTATCTATCTCAGTGGGTTCATCTCTATCTATCTATCTATCAGTGGGTTCATATCTATCTATCTATTTATCTATATCAGTGGGTTCATATCTATCTATCTATCTATCTCAGTGGGTTCATATCTATCTATCTATCTATCTATCTATCTATCTATCTATCTATCTATCTATCTATCTATCTATCTATCTCAGTGGGTTCATATCTATCTATCTATTTATCTATCTATCTCAGTTTGTTCATAACTATAATTATCTATCTCGGTGAGTTCATATCTATCTATCTATCTATCTATCTATCTATCTCAGTTTGTTCATACCTATCTCTAATTATCTATCCCAGTGTGTTCATATATATATATATATATATATATATATATATTATTCTCATTCTGTTCATTATCTGGTTGCCACGCGACGTTATAGAACCCAGTCTATTTGACTATAGCTGTAGGGAGACGAGACGGATTCACGCCTTTCTCTGGGGTATTTGACGTTAACGCACCCATCTATCTATCTATCTATCTATCTATCTATCTATCTATCTATCTATCTATCTATCTATCTAGTCATATGTCACGATCTGTCCATCTTGGCATATTCATATCTATCTATCTATCTATCTATCTATCTATCTATCTATCTATGTGTGCATTTCAGTATGTTAATATCTGCCACCGCAATTGTATGTCCGTGAACGCAGGATGTTCATATCTGTCATTCTGTGACAGTATATATATATACTCGATCTCGGTATGTACATATATGTCATTCGGTCTATCCACTGGTCTCGATATGCACGTATATGTCATTCTGTCTATCCGCTGATCTTTGCATATTCATGCCTTTCTGAGGTTGATCCATTGCTCTGTCGTCAAAGTAGAGGGTGTGGCAAAAGTTACGCCCTTTTTTTTCGATCTGAGGTGGATAGGACGACGTGAATTAATTGAGTGGCGATGAATATCACCAGACTTAACCCCACCAGACTTTTTTCTTGTGGGCTGTACTGAAAGATATTTTTACAGAATCAAACCGAAAACAATCCCTGAATTAAAGCAAGCAATTTTTGACATATTTTTTCCTGAAATTTCCTGTAGAAATATGTGAAATGGCTTGTAGAAGTGTTGCTGGTAGGCTTCAGTGTTGTATTGAACAATAATGGGGACATTTTGAACGTCTTAAATAGTTCGTGAATCATAAAAAAATCTGTTGTTTTGATGTGACAATGCTTATAGATCTTCTTAAACTATTGTAGTTTATTTTAGTTCAATAAATGTTAATTAATTAAAAAAAAATGGCGTTACTTTTGCCACACTCTGTATTTCCTTTGGTTTTCTGTAAATTAGAGATACATTTGGCTACAAATAAACATTCAATCCTGCTTTGAATCATGGAATTTGTCGAAGAATTTTTTTATATCTTTAAATTGTTACAATACCTTACTCGACAATGTTAGTTGAAACCCGTCAGAGTCTGAGGGCGAGCGGTGTAGGAAAGACAGATCAAAGATACCCTATTCCAATCCCAAAACTCTTATAAATACTATGATCAAGAAACTTCATTAACTTATTTAAGAAAGCAGATTTGAATAAATAAAGTCAATAAAACGGGACGTTATCATTGCGAAAACAAACAAGAATGCGAAACTAAATCCCCGAAAGGTCAAAATTATTGACTGTACTTCATCAAATAATATCAGCGTAGAAGGTGTGTGGTTGTGTGGGTTTTCTTCGAACATGGATCTCCTTCTCGTGAGGATGTGCGAGACTATCTCTCTTTTCTCTCCCGGGTGGGATGCTTATATATCTTCCTGTCATCCGGTTGTTTCACGTATCACACGTCCAAAGCGCCGATGGGTCGATCACCTATTTACATATCGGGAGCCGCAACTTACATCCTGTTGGTCGTGAATATACACCGGGTGCCTATGAGGACACCTCCCTGCTGAATACTGTTATCCTCTGGTGTGATACTGAGTGTAACGTCTACGTTGACATCTATTAGGATGAGCCCGGTACAAACTGAGGTCACCATAGATCAACTTCCCTTTGAACAAATGTTCCTTATTGACATTAAATTTGATTCAGACCATTTGCTATGAATGATATGAACCAAATATTATAAAAATATATTTTCAATAGAAAATCATTGCATTTTATTTTGACATGAATCAGTATAATTTATTATTGATCATAGAACGTGAAATATTTGTGCTTTTTTCTTCCAAGGCTTTGGTTTGGTTTGTTTTACGGCATATCAACTTTAACGGGTTATTTAATGCCGGCAACTTTTTTTTTTTCCTGGTAATATTTTGTTTTGTCAAAAATCTATTTCTGGTAATATTTTTTCCTCAAAAATGTATAGCTGGTAATATTATTTTAAAACATGTATTGCTGATAATATTTTTTTTTCATAAACGTATTGCTGGTAAAATTTTTTTTCAAAAATATATTGCTGGCAACAGTTTTTTTCTTCAAAAATTTATTTGTGGTAATAATTTTTGGCAATGTCTTTCTGGTATTAAAATCTATTTTTACACTTTCATAATGCTTTTTACCTCAGTTTTGGGGTTAACTATTTGCCCATAGCTGGGACCCTAACAGGTGTTACCACCCCAGGTTAGGGTGGACCTGGGAACACCAGCAATTAAGAGGTGGTTCCACGCTCTTCAAAACCTCCTGATCAGAGGTCTTGATGTTGGACGTAGTTTATCGTTTTACCCAGGACGGTTTTCTTCTTCTAAGTTGTAATTCATAATGTAAGCCGATGACTGCACGAATTATATCCCACTTTTTCTTTCAAAAGACAGTTGGAATTAATATGGCAGGAGGAAAAAGGGCATGGAAAATTTGATACTCACAAAACATGTTGAAGGTAAAAGTGAGAAAGGAAAACAGCGCATTGTCTCCCAAACAAGCGTGTATAAATGGATGGCAGAAAAGGGTTTAAGAAAAATTCCAAACAGTTTACTAAGAGCTACAATTGACGGGAAATCGTGGAGAGCCTTGATCACCTATGTCTTGAAGTAACACAGTAGACAGAAGACGAAAAATGTTTACGCCTGCATGAACATGACCATTTATGGCGTATAGACAAAATCAACATTAACCCTGCCTTAGTCACCACGTATTTCCGAAAATGGATTGTCCCCTGGGGTGCTTACACACCCAAATCCAAAGATTCTTATAGTGTTACAATTATGTAAAATACATTCGTGCGGCTGAGAAAATATCATAACAAGAAATTCCCGTTACAAGAGACATTGAATCAAAACTTGAACTGAAGATAGAATTATTCACTGAAATGAAAATTATAATAAATTTGTTGTATGAACAGATACAGCGTGCGATGGATAAATTGTCGTCATTATATATTTTTTTTTAAAAAAATTTCGCGCATGCGTTGTCGACTGAACAGTTGGACACAGTCTGAGGAGAAAAAGAGCACCATGACACAATTCACTCCGCCAGAAATTTGGAAACGGCATTCTGTACTGCTTGGCATTCGCACCGGAAGCTCCAATACGAACATTTCAGAATGTGAATCTGAGGACAGTGCATATTATTCGGAAAGAGTTGGATGAGTCTAATGGTGATTACGAAGGTATGGCAGCTCGGAAAACTCAGTCTGATCGTTCTGATCAGAAAAGAACTCCCGAATTTGTTGGTGAGAGCCTCAGACTCAACACGGAGGCCTACGTTAAGTGCCTTGTGCAGGTAGTGCTGCCCTTGATCATGAGAGTGGCTGCTGGAAGCCCCTATCTCTAGAAACAGGACTTTGCACCACTTTGCACCATCCCACACAAGTAGTCAATGTTGTCAGACAATTTCTGCTACCACACCGCCCCCCTTACATTTTGCCACTTAATTCCCCAGACTACAATACCCTTCATTATTATGCGTGGGTCGCTGTTGCTCGAGAGACCAATAAAATCTGAAAAAAAGATGAACTGAAGCCAAGGATTATGGCAACATTCACCAACCTAAACAAGAAGAGAGTCCAGACGAATTGCAGGAGATTCCGAAATAGTCCGGAGGTTGTAGTTGAAGCCAATTGAATACATTTACTATTTAGTATTTCAAGATTATTTTTATGTAATTTTGGTAAATATATCTGTTAAAATGAGATGCCAATGTTATTTTCAGTTCCGCGTCATTTAGATGATAATTTATCCATTGCTCTCTGTACATTAAATCAGAAGTTTGAACTGAAGATATGATTAGTCAATGAAATGAAAATGATAACAATTGTGTCATATAAACAGATACAATATAATAACAGCGAAGAGTTTTATTCATCAAAAATAGGCACAATATATATTTACATGAATAGAATGATATTACATTAGACAAACGCCATAATTACGCGACTGAAAGAGTAACAATATATATATATATATATATATATATATATATATATATATATATATATATATATAATAAAGAAATAATCATACATTGAATCAATTAGCAATATTAATGCGATTAATGGCGAAATCTCTTCGCTAATAGACTCAATATAAGCATTAAACTACTAACAATTCACTAAATGATGCGATCCTTATGTATAAAATTGTTGTCAGATGGATCTAGTGTATTTTTTATAGAAGCAAGTACTTTCAAGGACTTCATGTCCTCATCATCAAGATGCAATTTTTTTCCTTTAAAATCAAAACTTGAAGACGAAATAAATGGATTGTACACAGAAAGATAGTTTTTTTTTAAGAATGTGTTATTTATTAACAGTTGTATAATATTGGAACGTGCAATTTTATATGAATTTTGTAATTTGGTAAATCCACGAATTTACCTGGAAAACATTTACAACAAAAGAATTCTGTGAATTACTTACCTGTGAATTACTTAATTATCTCAAATCATCCTTAATTTCCATCATTTATATATCCTTGCTTGAACCGGCTTCTAATACTCTGGATGTAGCTGCTTGGGGATAGTAGTCGTGGCTCTATGGGGCACAGTCCTATGGGTAAATGAAACTTGGATGAGTTCCACCACGGAATTTGTGAATTCCTGTACCTGTAACGGCATTCACCCGAGGTGGGTTGATCCGGCTCCAATATTGGAGTTTCATGGGAATTTGGAATTCACAAGCGGTCCCCAACCCGCATGTATAGCACATGAGATTTGATTATAGTGATGAAGGTTTCGTGCAGGACAATCCACACTTTTTGAAGGGCCGAATACAGAGACCTGGTTCACTAAGTGCCACACGGTCCCCAAACGACCCCCGCAGGTTGTGAATTCAAAGTTTTCCTTCTCCTAGACCAGTTGCCATCCAAGGCTATAGAACTCAGTCTGTCCTGCTATTTACCCATAGCTGGAGGGAGAAGAAGAGGATTCACAACTTTCCCAAGAGTGTTAGCACGTAAGTGAATGTAATGGATTCGACTAGAATTCGAACTTGGATCTCCGATTCCTCAATCCAAGTCGCTATCCATTACTCCACCGTAAATGATCGGCGCAATATCGAGTCTAGTTCGCTACCGAGGCCTGTTAGTACAGTTAGTATGACGTTTGCCTGTCAATGTAACTGTGCGGGTTTCAATTCTCGGTAGTGGATACGCACTGCTGATGAGTCCCGAATATAGGATGAAACGGCCGTCTAGTGCTTTCTGCATTCTGTTGAAGTTTCTCCTAGACTCGATGAATTACTTAATTTCTATCATATATGTATATTGATAGATTTGAATAGACACAATTTTTGGTGTGGCGACCTAGGCAACCTTTTGGCTAAATCTTCTTCAGGGACCCATCGTTGGCACAACTGAAGAAACATTTTTGTTTGATACCTCGAGAGCAGTTTATTTGAGAAATATCAGAAACCATATGTCTATCAACGTAATCTTGATGACACCTTCTCTATGTTTAACAACATAAATGAAGCAACTCTTTTTTTGTGAATCTTTAAATTCATTACACCCATCTTTGGTCTTCACAATGGAGGAGGACGAAAATAATTCTATCTCGTTTCTTAATGTTTTAGCTGAGCGAAAGAATGGTACTTTTATTACTAGTGTGTTCCATAAGCAACTTTTACAGGTCTAAACACTAATTGGAAGTCTTTTATTCCGCGTACCAGAAAAATAAATCTGGTCAAAACTTTGGTTCATCGGGCCATAATGATTTGTTCCTCTTGTTCACTTCAACAAGAGTTGATAAAAAAAAATTCGTTCTATTCTCATCAATAATAGTTTTCCAGCTAATACTATTGATCGTATAATGGAACGGAAGATAGATAATTTTAATATGTCTGCCAAATTTGACCCTAGTCTGTGTCCTATCGACTTGGCAGAAAATGCAAGATTTTGAGTGACAGAATTTCTAGAACTACCTCTGCTACTTTCTTTTCAGTCAAATTACGTGTTGGTTCTGGCACCCTTCCAGTGTTTCCTTCATTTACTAAGAGCCGTCTGTCTTATCTATAAGTTTAAATATCAGTGTGAAGCTGAGTATATAGACGGAGTAGTCTTTGATTGGAAGCAAGTATAGACCAACACTAAAAGACTTGAGAGAAACAAAACAGCAGAACAAAATGGGTTTGGTTTGGTTTTGATTTGTTTTACGGTATATCAACCTCAATGGACTATCTAATGCCGACAAAATTTTTATTGCTGGTAATATGTCTTTCTTCAAAAAATCTATTGCTAGGAATATTTTACCTTGAAGAAATCTAAAGCTGGTCATATTTTTTCCAAAGAATCTATAGCTGTTTGTATTGCTGGTACTTTTTTTAAAAGTATTGTTGATAATAATTTTTCCTTCAAAAATTATAGCCGGTATTTTTTATTACAAAGTTTTTCTGGTATTAAAACCTATTTTTACACAATTTTGGGTGTTAAATATTTGTCCATAGCTGAGACCCTAACAGTGCCACCACCCTGAGTCAGGGTGGACCTGGGAACGACAGCAACTAAGAAATGGTTCCACGATCCTCAAAATCTCAGATCAGAGGCCTTGCTGTTGGACGTAGTTTATTGTCTTACCCAGGACGCGGATGTAGTTTATGGTTTTACCCAGGACGGAGAAAAAAATGGGATCTTAATAAAAATGTTTTCAGCCTTAAACAATTTCGTGATCAAAAAGATTCCTGAAATATAAGACAGTGGTGAAATAACGGCTGATCTTAGTATACCCAGTTTCGTAGTAATGCGTAAGAAGTCAGGTGCAAATGAATGGGCAAATCGGTAGCAGAATCTTATCATTTGTTTGCCTCTGAAATTGAGTATATGACATTTGCTCCATATGTAATATAAATAAAAGATGAAATGTAGGTTCCTCCAAGATTTTTCAAAAAAGAGAATACCATGATGAAAAAAAATCCTCAAATTTGATAAAAATAAAGTTTTATCGTCAAATTATGCATGTTATTATTAAGGTGAAAAATCACAGTATTTTTTATTATCTTATTAAATTTTTTAACAGTATTTACATTAGTCGGACTATTGTCCTCATCTTTGTCGCCATATTTGTCACAACGTTTCGGCCGTTGTACACTCCGGCCTTCTTCAGGTGGTTGGAATTTCGAACTGAACCCTTTATTTCGATCACTGGGGTAGACAGTTCTAGTTCCACGTGCCATGTTTGATGGATGTCAGTTATCAGTTATCTCCTGTTAATTTCCCTCTGAAAGTTCTCCACTGCCTTAACCAGGTACTGAACTCACCTTCTTTGGGTCTGTCACTGGATCTAACCAACGCCTTTATCCACTGTGCCATGTGTCTTTGAGGACATATATATAGACAGACTCTAAATTTTTTAATTCTTTCTAACACGTTTAAAATTTTAGTTAAAAATCTTGTTTTTCTTAGGGCCAAAGCTTAGTATGGGAAATTTAGCGCCTCTTTTGCAGTTAAAAAACAACACATTGTTTTAGAAAATCAAATAATTGTCGGATTTTAATTTTCAGGACTTATTCAAAAATGAATGTAATCTTTTTTTTATGGAGGTCCCTAGTGCTATGTTTTAAGTATAGTCAACCCTTATTTATGTACAACTAGTATTTATTTGATCTATTAGTTTCAAGAAATAACCCAAACTGTGAGTTACGAATTGGGGACGTTCAGAATCAATCAGGTACAGATACTTATCGATCTGGGTAATGTAGTAACAGATACTAGAATATGGGGCATAGAAGTTGGAAGATACACTGGAAAAGGGAAAGAGGCATACACACAGTATAAAGACACTAAATTTCAGTAGAATGAAAGAGTGCTGAACTGCTGTGCCATATCTAATCTCCCGTATGACAATGAATGCTGCGTCCTGGGTATGACGATAAACTACATCCGGTAGCAAGGTATCTGATCGGGAGGTTTTGAGAAGCGTGGAAACACCTCTTAATTGCTGTTGAACCCAGGTCTACCCTGATCCGAGTTGGTTGCACCTGTCAGGTTCCAAGCTACTGTCTATTAGTTAACTGCCAAACTGGGATCAAAACATTTTTATAGTAAAAATACAATAAATATACTTTCAGAGTAAAAAAATAATTGCCAGTATTAAATTTTTATAAATGAAAAATAATTACCAACAACACATTTTGGTAAAAGAAATTACTAATGTTTCTAAGAAAATTAAATTTCGGCATTAAATGACCCATGAGTAGTTGATGTGCCGTAAAAAAAAAAAACAAGCAAGCAATGAAAGCTGGACAATTTCCTCACTATTAAAGAAGTGACAACGAGAGATTGTTTTTTGTTTAGCGGCATGAGGTGATTTAATACCTAATATTCTAATGTTATGGGTTATTTAATACCAAAATCCAAATGATTTATTTTTTACTGATACAAGACTTACTAATTAACCCATAGCTGAGGGAGAAGAAATGAATTCATGCTTTTCCTAAGTGTATTTACGCATAAGTGGATATAAAGATCCACACAGGAATTGGAACTTGGCTCTCCGATTAACAATTTTGAGTCATAATGCATTAAACCATCTGCATATCGAAGCTTACAGCACCAGATATTCCCAAGCTGTCACCCATCTAGGTACTGATCAGGCACGACGTTGCTTAACTTCGGTGAGCATATCGGAGTCGGTGTTTCAACATATGGCCGTAAGCCTGACAGCGAGAAAGATGTGGTCAGGCAGAAGGATGTCATAGAGTTTTAAAGAAAACAGAAAGGAAATATACTTACAATCAGAAAATATTGAAATTTCTTTTGGAACACATAATAAGGAAAGAAGTCTAGGAGAATTTAAGACTCATAGGACATATGAAAAGTAAAAAAAGGCAGAGGGAAACAGAGTAACTTACTTGCCGATGCTGTGCAAATGGATGACAGAGGGATGGAACGAGACAAAGATTACTTTTAGATGTACAAATGATAGGAAGGTGTGGAGATTTATTATATATTTCTCACCCACACAAGACAGACATGCTTACGGAGGTGTGGAGGCCTCACACTTATACACTTATACACACACCCACACGAATATACACACTTATATACATCATGCTCACTCACTCCCTAATGAGCCAAATGATAACACACACCCACAGCAATACACACGCTTACACATATCATACTTACTCACTCCCTAAGAACCAAATAACACACACACACAAACACTAAACAGAGACACATCCCCTCACCAGGTCCAATAAAACTGTCAAAATGACCAGAGAAGTCAGAGCAGCATGTATCTATCCAGCTCTTATCTCAAATAACAACTTAAAAGAGACTGTTTGACCAACACAAGGATTGTTAAAAGGTTCATGTTAAAAAGATTAAAAAAAAAAACAAATGAAAACTACAGACGAAAGTTCATTTTCTCCAGCAAAAGATACATTTCTGTAGTTTACTGCTACCAGCAAGCAGAAATATTTCTCCTCCCGATGATGGCCATTTTGGTCGAAACTAGTTGAGGAATCTAAATGAAATAATAATAAAAAAAAAAAACGAAAGAATATTAATCTACAACCCAGTGTGTCTAAAGATTTTAATTTTTTAATATTTTTTATTGTTCAATATATATATATATATATATATATATATATATATATATATATATATAGTCATCCACAGACCAACTGTTTCGCCATATCACAGCTCATCAGTGTGGCTTGGCATCCGATTGCCTCAAGCCGGGATCGAAATCCGACTAATTTGGCATCAATCTCAACACAACAATCTTTGTTTACAACAGTTCACTATCTTCCATGACCTTGTGCGTATTTTTGAGTATTTTTGCGAATTTTTGCATATTTTTTTGAATAAACACCCCAGTGAGCGATAGGGCTCAACTCATAGAAGAACTTTGTATTATCAGCAGTAGTAGTCACTGTTTACAAATTCGCGCTTTCTCTCCAGAGTGCTCGACCGGGATTAATTTTTTATATTGTCATCCCCAGACTGTTTCACTGTATCACGGCTCATCAGTGTGACTCTCATCCGATTGCCTCAATATATATATATATATATATATATATATATGTGTGTGTGTGTGTGTGTGTGTGTGTGTGTGTGTGTGTGTGTGTGTAAAAATATATAGAAAATAGGAAAGAACTCGTTAGGTAAATAATCCAAAGTTCTTTAGTATTTTGTTATTATTTTAAAAAATAGTGCTCGATACAAAAAGTAGAGCATAAATATAATTATTTATTTAAAAATATGATTCCAACGCTACATGAGAGTTCTCATGTTTCAAAACACGTAAATTTCAGGAATTAGTTATTCAAAAAAAATTTCGCTTGAAGATGGAACAGAGCTTGGTACTTTAATTCAATTTAATTCAAATAAATATATTGAAGTTTTCGGCTCTTGTTTTGAAACATGAGCACTCTTATATAGCGTTGGAATCATATTTTTAAATAAATAATTATATATATATATATATATATATATATATATATATATATATAGTGACCAAAGGAGATGAGCGGAGTAAGTATTGTGAATCATCGAAACGTCAGAAACTGTAAATTTCTCTGCGAGAAATTTCTTATTAAACATTGTTCCACGGTCTGCTTAGTCGCACTGACTTTGCAATCACATCATGACATTATTTCTAAATATAGGTCATGGAAGATAGTGAACTGTTGTGATGTAAACGAAGATTGTGTTGAGATTGGGTGGAAACACCTAACTGATTGCTCGTCCACCTACTACGGCGGGGGTTTTAGGCCGAGAGGGGGAAGCGACGGGTGAAACAAAAATAACTCTACTTCAAAACCCACAGTAACTTTAGAAACAAAGTTCCTACGGGACCGACTTCACAAGACACCGTATCTTCCTGATTGATGGTTTTCTCGTTGCTTTTATTAGTATGAGTTATCTTACAAAGATAACGGGTCTTGACCAGTTGCAGAGAGGACCGTCATTAGATATTCCAAGCTGTCCCGCTGCTAATGGGAAAAAAACGGATATAATTGGCCTCTTTTGCTTCTGTACCGACGTACGTTTGCCACACGAACGTACTCTAAATATTTAAATCAAATATTAAAAACCATTTGTTATCGTATTTCCTTGTTGAATAACGCTACTTAAAAACAAACTTTCATTTTTTTAAAAATAAATCTGACTGTCGAACATACATACAACAACATACAAGAACTTAAAAGGCAAGTGAAGATGAAGCAAGCGAAATAAAGCAGAACTAACCCCACCATAACCAATGTTGCACCTAAAGATGACGCTGTATATATGGACTGGAACAGAGTGCTCCTTCCGGTGTGTCAAACGATTGATTCGAACAAGTATTTCTCCCAATTAGACTAATTCAGATGAAGAGGCGATTTGAAAGATGGTTCTACAGGAGGATGCTGAGAATACCGTGGACCGAACATGTGAGCAACGACGAAATTTTAGAGAAAATGGAATAAAAAGGAAACGCATATTTAACATCAGGAAGAAAGAGTTGAAATTTCTTGGACTCATAATGAGGAAAGATAGAGGGGGAAATTTTCATATTCACGGGGCAGACTGAGGACAAGAGGGAAACATCGCATAACTTACCTAGAGAGCTTGAATATTCGGACGGCAGAGCAAGGTTTAGAAGAGATAACTAAAAGAGAAAAATTACTAAGAGCAGAAAATTGTGGAGAGCCATGATCGCCTACGTCCTGAGGGGACGCAGCACATAGAAGAATAGGAATGAGCTTGTCTAAATGGATGACGGAACAAGGTTTAGGAGAAATAAAAAGAGAAAATTTATTAAGAGCTACGAACGACAGGAAATTAAGGAGAGCCATGATTGCCTACGTCCTGAAGGGACATGGCACATAAAAGAAGAGTAGTAATCAACAGAAGTAGTCCTATGGCATTAGTTAATATATTTTTACGGAACACGACATTTCTTTTGTGAGCAAAACAATTGATCCCAATTGGCTGCAAAATCTTTCTCTCACCAACTGTCTTCCATAAATATTTCAACACCGAAATCAACTTTATTCCAGTGTTTTACAGAATCCTCTAAACCAGTCGTTCTTAACCGGGGCCTGGTGATTTTTATAGGGGCAATAGAAAAGTATTCAGATTGGGGGAGGGGACAAGTTCAATGGAAACGGGCCACAGTGTGCAACCCTGTTCCCGTCTATATTTTAGTTCTAATAAATTTAAATTATAAATATATATGAAATATATTGTTGCAAAAATAAATATATATTTACAAAATAAATATATATTGCTACAAAATAAATATATATTGTTACAAAATAAATATATATTGATACAAAATAAATATATATTTACAAAATAAATATATATTTACACAATAAACATATATTTACAAAATAAATATATATTGCTACAAAATAAATATATATTGTTACAAAATAAATATATATTTACAAAATAAATATATATTTACAAAATAAATATATATTTAAACAATAAACATACATTTACAAAATAAATATATATTGCTATAAAATAAATATATATTGTTACAAAATAAATATATATTTACAAAATAAATATATATTTTACAAAATAAATATGTATTGTTACAAAATAAATATATATTTACAAAATAAATATATATTTATAAAATAAACATATTTACAAAATAAATATATATTGCTACAAAATAAATATATAGTGTTACAAAATAAATATATATTTACAAAATAATTATATATTGCCACAAAATAAATATATATTGCTACAAAATAAATATATATTGTTACAAAATAAATATATATTTACAAAATAAATATATATTGTTACAAATAAATATATATTTACAAAATAAATATATATTTATAAAATAAACATATATTTACAAAATAAATATATATTGCTAAAAATAAATATATATTGTTACAAAATAAATATATACTTACAAAATAAATATATATATTTACGAAATAAATATATATTGCTACAAAATAAATATATATTGTTACAAAATATTTACAAAATAAAAGATATATTTACCAAATAAATATATATTTGTTACAAAATAAATATATTTTTACAAAATAAATATATATTTACAAAATAAATATATATTTACTAAATAAATATATATTTACTAAATAAATATATATATTTTTACAAAATAAATATATATTGTTACAGAATAATTATATATTGAGCTTTATTTACAAAATAAATATATATGAAATATATTGTTGAGTTTTATTTACAAAATTATTTCGATTTGCTTATTGAATGACCAACGCGTAGTTACCAAATCGCAATGGCCACTGATATTCATTTCTCTTTCTTTTCCGCGGTTCAAGCTGAGTTTTCCCGCCTATTTTTAATTGATTTTCATTATCAATTATACTGACTTGTTAATAAGAAATACCATCACAATAAATGAAATAAAATATTTTTCTCACATTGGTGTCCCCCAATTTATTGAACAGATGCACACTTTTCATTTAACTGGTTTGGTTTTTAAAACAAGCAGTTTTGAAACTTATATGGAATAACAGTTTTTTTTAAGCATTTCACCCCAAGCATAACGGGAGTGCCATTAACACGCAAGGGGTTACAGAGAGTGAAAGCAAAAGTAAAGAGAGGTGTTTGAGGAAAGGATATAGACAAGGTCATGGACCAGGATCAAGGTATCAGAAGATGTCGATTGGCATTATATTTAAAGTTAAAGGAAGGGAGTTCAACTGTCCGTAAATGCAAGAGAAGAAGCTATTGGAGTAGAAGAGGCAGTTATATTTAACTGTTTCAACAGTGAAAGGGTGGGACCTAGATGCCAACCAAGTAGCACGCTTAAATTCATGCAGTTAGGGTACCAGTGAAATTAGCTCGTCAGAGCAGTTGCCATGAAAATATTTGTAGAAAGGACAGAGAGAAGCCACAGCACGATTTTTCTAGAAATTGTAGAATGGACTTTTGTTAAATCAAATGGCTACGAAGAGAACATCAAAAAAAGTCATCACTCAAAAGGAGGCCATAAATAGAAAATGGTTGAGAATCTAAACGAAGAATCATTTCACTGGGAAATTTCAAAAGCAAGGAGAAGGGGGTTTCTGATAAAATGAAAAAGTTCGGAGAGAATTCATTTCTGGAATGACCTAAAATATGACAGAAGATAGATTTGGTTGGTTAATTTATTGACATTGACATTAATTTATTGTTGAGTTATTTAATGCCTTATATAAGACTTATAGGACAATATTAGGGAGGTAGATATAGGTAGGGTTTGTAATTTTTCCCGCCAGAATCTATCGTACAGATTTATATATCTAGCATTCATTCAAGTATTGAATATTGCTGTCAAATCTGATCTGGTGCTTCTGCTATGTATTTAGAGATTCTCGATAAAATTCAAAGAAGAATCTGCAATGCTGTCAGCCATGACCTGGCATTTCGGCTTCTGTCACATTCCCATCGCCGTAACGTCGATTCTCTGTGATATTTCTATAAATATTATCATGGTAATTGTTCAGATGAGCTTTACTCTTTGCTGTCGCGACTTCAGGAAGCGCAGTACTAGATTGGCAGCTAGGTTTCATTATTAGATTGGCAGCTAGGTTTCATTATTTACAGTTCAAACGGCTATATGTAACCGTAGGTTCTATGATAACATTTTCTTCTCTCATACTTCTCTGGAACTCCCTCATAATTCTCTAGTGGATTCTTGTTTTCGAGTCACATTTGATCTTCAAAAATTTGAATGGAATGTCAATCGTTATCGTCTGCTTTCTTAATTTCTCTTCTTTTATTGTTCTCTCTTCCTAATAATGTTTTTTCTTTCTCTCATATTCTTTCACTCAGTGACCCTTTGCATTTTACTGTGAAATGTTTTAAAAAAAATAACACAAAAGGTAGATACTGTTTCGGTTTACAGTCGAGTGAAATGTGACTGGAAGGTGACTCCTTTTGTTGCAGTTTTTATCCCACAGCAGGAGATGCAGTCTACTTATTTTATGCCTCGCCGACAATATAAGGAAGAAGATAGTGGAACAGAATGTTAATTTTTTTTATGAAGTTATCGTAAACAAGGACTAAACGACTTTGCGTGAATGGTTAGCAAAACAAAGAAGGGTGATTGTTAAAATGTTTGTTCAGTCAGTTATGTGCCATGTGTGATACACGCTTAGGCGATCATCTATCTTTCGATACATGACTGACGAGGCAGATTTTTTTCCTGCAGTAGGTTGCCATTTCTTTCTGCAACCCAGTTAGCATCCAAAGCTATAGAACCCGGTCTATCCTGCTATTTACCCATAGCTGGGAGGAGAAGAAGAGGATGCATACCTTTCCCAAGGGTATTAGTACGTAAATGAATGTAATGAATTCGACTGGAAAGTCAGTCAATCAGTTATGTGTCTTGCGTGATACATGCTTAGACGATCATGTATCTTTCGTTACATGACTGACAAGGCAGATTTTTTCCTGCAGTAGGTTGAAATGGCAACCTACTGCAGAACATAATTTTAGTAGACCAGTTGCCATCCAAGGCTATAGAACCCGGTCTGTTCAGGTATTTACCCATAGCTGGGGGGAGAAGAAGAGGATTAACACGTAAGTGAATGCAACGGATTCGACTGGAAAGTCAATCAGTTATGTGCCATGCGTGATACATAACTTTTGATACATGACTGACGAGGCAAATTTTTTCCCGCAGTAGGTTGCCATCTCTTTCTGCAGTAGACCAGTTGCAATCCAAGGCTATAGAACCCGGTCTGTCCTACTATTTACCGAAACCTTTCCCGAAAGAGAATTCGACTGGAATTATAACTCGGCTCTCCGATTCCTCAGTGGCGCTATCCATTACTCCACCGTGCCCCCTATGTTACTTAGAGCAACAAAAGACGCAAGTTGTGGAGAGCCATAAACAAACACACCCTGAAGGGACACTGTACATAGAATGTTGGAATTTTCTAGAAGTTTTTTACTTAAGAAAATGAACGAACATTTTTGGCCGATCTTAAAAACACACGCAAACAAAGAGACGCTTATAACATCTTTTAAATGCACGACTAGATACTAATTCTTCTGTACCTGTGTGCATTAATAGTGATATTAGTTTGATTACTTTTTTTCGTTTCTTTTCTTTACTAAATACTTCTAGACCAATATTGCATTTATCGCTTCGTAACATCACCAATAAATGATTTGGTTATATCGAAGGGGATGCCGGTTTTGGGTGGGGATATACAAACTACACGATGGTGAACAGTATGTGGGATGTGGATAGAAGGGTTGGGAGTTATTGATGATGGGAAGAGGAAAGGATCGAGTAGTGGGCGTGGGTGTGGGGCCAGGTTATGAAGAAAGCACGTTGCCATTCTATGACTCATTGGCTACAGAAGTCGTCGAGCCAAAGAATTCCCTACGGTAGTGTGACGGTTGAATGGAATTAAGGTATGGCAGAATAGAGGAATGTGTGCCTATTTCCGCCCCCCACTATTTCTACCCACCCCCAGCCTCTCTCCTCTCTCTCTCTCTCTCTCTTTGTTTTCTTTATCTCTTTCGTTTTTTTTTGTCTTTTTTTAGACCGTGGTTGTCTTCAGTTAGTTTTACTTTCTATCACGTCGATTCCTTTGTCCAGACTCTCCGATTTGCTTTTTCCTTTCCAGTGAAAATATCGTCTGCTTTCGATTTTACAGGATTTTACACGATTTAATTTTTTTAATTCTTTTTTTTTTTCCGTCAAACTGCTTTAGAAATTTCTTTTACAACTTCTTTCTTTCTTTTTTTTTTATATTTTTCTTCATATTATTTTTCTTTCTCTTTACTTTTAATCTTTCCGTCTTTTTGTTGTACTTGCGTCTATCTGTTCTTATCATTCTTCCTCCTCTATTTTCTTTTTCTTTCGCTTTCTTTTTTCTTGCCTTTGCTTTCTCTCGTTCTTCCCTTACATAGCTTTCTTTTTTTCTTCTTATTCCTTCAATTCTTTATTTTTCCCTCATTATCATCTCTTCTTTCTTTCTTTCTTTCTTTCTTTTTTATTCCTCTTCTTTTTACCATTATTCTTTTTCTTCTTCTTCTTCACCCTTTACTTTTCTTTCATTTTCTCTCTCTTACTTCTCTTCCTCTTTTTCTTCTCTTTTTCTCTTCTACTTTAGTCTCTCTCTTTCCTCTTCTTCTTCCACTTCTTCCTCTTTTCTCTTTTCTCCTCCTCCTCCTCCTCTTATTTTCTACTCGTTCTCTCTTCTCCCTCCCCCTTCATTCACTTTTCACTCCCACTCCTTTCTTATTATCCTTTCTTTCATCTTTTTTTGTTCATCTTTCATTTCGTCTTCTTTGTCCTCACGCTTTTTTCCGAAATCCTTAAACCTCTTCATTTAAGTCCCCTCCTCCATTTTCCTTTTTCATTTTATCTTCTTTTCCTCCTCTTCTTTTCCAAACGTTGAGTCATACAAATAATAATAATAATAATAATAATAATAATAATAATAATAATAATAAATGATAATGTTGATGATAATACATAATTGCTGGCAATTTTTTTTTTTTTTTTTAAAAAATTTATCTATCCTGCCGTCATTTTGTGATTTTGCCGTTTTGCAGCAAGATGCATCAAAATTTCGGAATACTTACTGGGGAGAATGTGAAGGGGCGGTAATATTTGACGCATGTGTATGTAATTTATTTATTAGTGATAAGGTAGTAAAGAGCAACAATGAGAAGTAATCTTCCCTCTGTGTGTGTGTGTGTGTGTGTGTGTGTGTGTGTGTGTGTGTGTGTGTGTGTGTGTGTGTGTGTGTGTGCGTTCGTTCGTTCGTGTGTGCGTATGTGCGTGTGTGTGTGTGTGTGTGTATGCGTGCGCGCGTGTGTGTGTGTAGGCGCGCGCGTGTGTGTGTGTGTGTGTGTGTCTGTGTGGGGTTGTATACAAGCATATTCGGTGACTGAAAATTTACGCCATTCTGCATGAATGCGTTTGATATGTAAAACATAGATAGATAGATAGATAGATAGATAGATAGATAGATAGATAGATAGATAGATATGAATAGATTCAGATAGATAGATAGATATGAAATAGATTCAGATAGACAGATAGATAGATATGAATAGATTCAGATAGATAGATAGATAGATAGATAGATAGATAGATAGATAGATATGAACAGACTCAGATAGATAGATAGATAGATAGATAGATAGATAGATAGATAGATATGAACAGACTCAGATAGATAGATAGATAGATAGATAGATAGATAGATAGATAGATAGATATGAATAGATTCAGATAGATAGATAGATATGAATAGATTCAGATAGACAGATAGATAGACATGAATAGATTCAGATAGATAGATAGATAGATAGATAGATAGATAGATATGAACAGACTCAGATAGATAGATAGATAGATAGATAGATAGATAGATAGATAGATAGATAGATAGATAGATAGATATGAACAGACTCAGATAGATAGATAGATAGATAGATAGATAGATTCAGATAGATAGATAGATAGATAGATAGATAGATAGATAGATAATGAACAATCCCAGATAGATAGATAGATAGATAGATAGATAGATATGAACAGACTTAGATAGATAAGTAGATACCAGATACACTTCACCCCTGATTGTAAGCCTTGCCTTTCTTTCCATTATTACCCTTTTCAGTCCAAACAATTATTTATGGTGATTTATCATCATTTGCACCAATCTCAACACAAGAACTGCAAAACAAACATGCATATATGACATCGCAACTTACTGGGCGCAATAGTGCAGCTCAAAACCAGAAGAAAAAAGAGTGATTTCCGAAAGGTTGTCTTGCTTCACTGGTGAACACGCCTGCCTTAAAAATCAGCATTCGAAATCTTGACTTTCACCTGTGGTTGAACACTGACCGCTAAGAAATCCGTAGTGCTCATGCATAAGTCGTGTCATGGATTGGCACATATGACAGTTTATTTTAAGGTATTTTTCTAATCTGTGGCAAATATATGACATCGCCGTTTTATTTTATTTTGCTGAACACAAAAATTTGCTGTCTCATTGTTCTTTCCTTCTGTCTATTGGTTTAAAAGAAACATCCTGTCGGCGAAATAAAGGGTAACTCTTCTGATTAATAAAGTCTCTTTAGTATTATCGCTATTTACATTGTTCGGATTGTTGACCTCGTCATCGTTGCTATATTCACGACGTTTCGGCCGTTGTACGATCCGGCCTTCTATATGTCTGAGATGGGGTATTGTAACTATTTACGCTATTGACACCGTTCGGACAGTTGTCCTCCTCTTTATTGCCATATTGACGACGTTTCGGCCGTTATACGCTCCGGCCTTCTTCAGGATCTCTCTATATGTCTGAGATGAGGTATTTTAACTATTTACACTATTGACACCGTTCGAATAGTTGTTCTCATCTTTATTACCATATTGACGACGTTTCGGTTGTTGTACGCACCGGCCTTCCTCAGAATATATCTGCATTTCTAAGATGAGGTATTGTAGCAATTTACGTTGTTCTGGTTGATGTCCTTATCTTTATTGTAATATTCACGACGTTTCGACCATTGCACAGAGCATGTAACTTAATTTCATCCATTGGAGTACATTGCTGACGTTCCATGCGCCATGCTTTTTTGAGATATATCAGTCTGAAAGATACTAGGCTCAGTAGAGAAAAGCAATGGTTGAAGTAGTGACTTCAAACGCCGAGATGTGAGTTCAATACCTGGTCACAACAGATGAAGCAAAAAATTGGAGAGTTCGGTTAGTAAAGTGATTCAACTGAAAAAAGAGAGATATCAAGAAAAGCAGGTAAATGATCAAAAGTTACTTAGAGCAACCGAAAAGAAGGCATGGAGAATTTAACAACCACACGACATATTGTAGACCATTTTTTAAATCTTAATCGTTATCTTCCCTACATATCCCCATAAATTGTGCCTTTTATTCTGTAATACTCTACCTTGAGTGGCTCAAGAGGATGCTTCCCCAATCACTACAATCTTAACTTGTTCAAGTCTAGGGTTAATCGTTATCTTCCCCACATATCCCCATAAACTCTGCCTTTTATTCTGTAACCCTCTACCTCGTGTGGCTCAAGAGAATGCTTCCCCGATCACTACAATCTTAACCAGTTCAAGTCTAGGGTTAATCGTTATCTTCTCCACATATCCCCATAAACTGTGCCTTTTACTCTGTAACCATGTACCTCGAGTGGCCCCTACGACTTGATGGTGAACATTGTTACAGTTTTTTGTGTATATACTGTATAACTAGGATATTTATTATGTAAAAATACATAACTGTGGCACAAGGCCGAAATGGGAGGGGGTGTAGGCTGGTCTTCACTAACTATCTTATACTTAGCTAATCTGATTCACGACCCATTCAAGGCTAGCCCCGGTCACACGAACCAGGCTTGCTACTTTTACCCACCTTTCGCTGAAGACTGTCGAATGCAATCGTTTTCTATCAGATCTAATCTTCATCTTGAGCTGATGCTCAAAGAATTGGATTAGATGCTGATAAGAAAGACGGTTGCCCCGCAAGACTTCCTCCATTCGCGTCGTCCAAATCACCATTCGAGCCGTGGCCATCAGCATCAGAAACACCATTCGTTTCTCCCCGGAATACGGGGGCGACACATTGTCACACGCGTATGCGCGATCCATGGACACTAGCTGTTCGGGAGCGAGACGAGCCGTCAGCTCGCCGACATGGTCCCATAAGGGGCGGACCCGGGGGCAATGGTAGAAGGCGTGCGCAGCCGTTTCTTCTAAACCAAGACCACACCGTTCACAGTCTGGCAAATCCGCCAAACCCCATATGAAAGCCTTGTCATTGAGAGGCAGCCGATTCCGAGCCAATCGCCAGGTAAGCGAAAACTCAGGGTTACTGAGGTAATCCGCCGCTGGCGCCCAAGACCAATAGGAGCGATACTCCTCCTCCGACAAGCCGAGCGTATCACGTAGTTTATCCTTCGCGCGACCCTCCACTAAACCACGATAGAAGACCTTCCTAGGCCGTGAAAGGTCACTGGACCGGGAATGGCCCTCAAGGCCAACCGACACTCGTGGATGAAATCCGACTCATCCCGGGCCTACAACGGCGCTCGGCCCCGCGAGATGGGGGGACTGATAGTAAGGCTAGGGAAGGCGTCCTAACAATCCCCTCCAGAATCGGATCTCCCCTAGTCAATGCGCGGCGTAGGAAAAGCCAACCTAGAGGCACGGATGTGACTCATAAGGTGCGGCATTCCCAGCCCCCCATGACACGGACGTTTGGTGCAGACTCGTCTGTCGACCCTGTTCACGCGTCCCCTCCATAAAATGGAGGATAGCGATCGCTCGAGCACCTTCCTGCGGTCTTTACAGAGAGGAAGTACGGACAACCGATAAAGAATCAGGGGAAAAAATATGTAACACACACCTCCGCCCTGCCCTTCACGGACAACCGCCGTCGATTCCAAGTCTGACCGGCAGAATCGACCTTTGCACGTACTTCAGACCAATTCTTCTCCAGCTGGAGGTCAGGCCCAAACCACACTCCAAGAATGCGGACAGGACCGTCCGTCCAACCGAAGCGGCCCGGAAGATCGACCCCCTTCCAGGCACCTAACCGCAAGCCGGACGACTTGTCGCGGTTTATCTTGGCCCCTGTCACCTTCTCGTACCGATCAAGCGCCTTCTGTACCGCCTCAATGTCGCTGCGGGACGACACGAAAGCAGATACGTCATCGGCGTACGCGGAAACCCTGGCTCGAGACCCTCCAGGCACGGCAATTCCGTATATACTGTATAACTAGGATATTTATTCAAAAATTATAATTGGCACAAGGCCGAAAAGGGAGGGGTAGAGGCTGGTCTTCACTAACTATCTTATACCTAGCTAATCTGATTCACGACCCATTCATACGTTACAATTAACCCATTCACCACAAGAACTTGTCCATCACCACTCAATCCTTCATGCACCATAATACCAGATTCTCACAAGGGGACCTACCAAAACGCGCCCCAAACCATAAAAAATTGGATGATGAAAAATATTCTATACATAAAAATCTAATAATGATACAATGAGAGGGAGGAGATGAACCCCGAAAATAACTAAAAATATACACAAAATACAAAATAAACATAACGTATGTTAGTAGGGACCGTCCAACCTCAAAACAGAGAGGCCGCTGTATTCTGCCCAGAGGACAAAATCAAGAAGCACTCTCGCTAAGGGAGTGGGAAAAGGGATAAAATATTATGCGGAATGGGTAATATAAAACTGATCCAGTCAAGATGAAAAAGGGGACCAAAACAAACTGGGGAGGTTGGGAATCTCGACTTGGACCATAACCAAAGAGCAGCCGGGATACAGGCCAGGAACGACACTTACTCACATTAACTAGGTACACTGAAGCTTGTCTAACCTAACCAAGGGAGGGTTCCACAGGAAGCCACCCCGATGTGCTATAGGTTGACTTAAAAAAGAAAATCAAGGCTAGCCCCGGTCACACGAACCAGGCTTGCTACTTTTACCCACCTTTCGCTGAAGACTGTCGAATGCAATCGTTTTCTATCAGATCTAATCTTCATCTTGAGCTGATGCTCAAAGAATTGGATTAGATGCTGATAAGAAAGACGGTTGCCCCGCAAGACTTCCTCCATTCGCGTCGTCCAAATCACCATTCGAGCCGTGGCCATCAGCATCAGAAACACCATTCGTTTCTCCCCGGAATACGGGGGCGACACATTGTCACACGCGTATGCGCGATCCATGGACACTAGCTGTTCGGGAGCGAGACGAGCCGTCAGCTCGCCGACATGGTCCCATAAGGGGCGGACCCGGGGGCAATGGTAGAAGGCGTGCGCAGCCGTTTCTTCTAAACCAAGACCACACCGTTCACAGTCTGGCAAATCCGCCAAACCCCATATGAAAGCCTTGTCATTGAGAGGCAGCCGATTCCGAGCCAATCGCCAGGTAAGCGAAAACTCAGGGTTACTGAGGTAATCCGCCGCTGGCGCCCAAGACCAATAGGAGCGATACTCCTCCTCCGACAAGCCGAGCGTATCACGTAGTTTATCCTTCGCGCGACCCTCCACTAAACCACGATAGAAGACCTTCCTAGGCCGTGAAAGGTCACTGGACCGGGGAATGGCCCTCAAGGCCAACCGACACTCGTGGATGAAATCCGACTCATCCCGGAGCCTACAACGGCGCTCGGCCCTCGAGATGGGGGGACTGATAGTAAGGCTAGGGAAGGCGTCCCAACAATCCCTCCAGAATCGGATCTCCCTAGTCAATGCGCGGCGTAGGAAAGCCAACCTAGAGGCACGGATGTGACTCATAAGGTGCGGCATTCCCAGCCCCCATGACACGGACGTTTGGTGCAGACTCGTCTGTCGACCCTGTTCACGCGTCCCCTCCATAAAATGGAGGATAGCGATCGCTCGAGCACCTTCCTGCGGTCTTTACAGAGAGGAAGTACGGACAACCGATAAAGAATCAGGGGAAAATGTATGTAACACACACCTCCGCCCTGCCCTTCACGGACAACCGCCGTCGATTCCAAGTCTGACCGGCAGAATCGACCTTGCACGTACTTCAGACCAATTCTTCTCCAGCTGGAGGTCGGGCCCAAACCACACTCCAAGAATGCGGACAGGACCGTCCGTCCAACCGAAGCGGCCCGGAAGATCGACCCCTTCCAGGCACCTAACCGCAAGCCGGACGACTTGTCGCGGTTTATCTTGGCCCCTGTCACCTTCTCGTACCGATCAAGCGCCTTCTGTACCGCCTCAATGTCGCTGCGGGACGACACGAAAGCAGATACGTCATCGGCGTACGCGGAAACCCTTCGAGACCCTCCAGGCACGGCAATTCCGTATATATAACTAGGTTATTTATTTGTAAAATTACAAATTGTGGCACAAGGCCGAAAGGGGAGGGGAGAGGCTGGTCTTCACTAACTATCTTATACCTAGCTAATCTGATTCACGACCCATTCATACGTTACAATTTACTCATTCACCACAAGAACTTGTCCATCACCACTCAATCCTTCATGCACCATAATACCGGATTCTCACAAGGGGACCTACCAAAACGCGCCCCAAACCATAAAAATTTGGATGATGACAAAAATTCTATACATAAAAATCTAATAATGATACAATGAGAGGGGAGGGAGATGAACCCCAAAAATAACTAAAATAAACACAAAATTCAAAAATAAACATAACATATGTTAGTAGGGACCGTCCAACCCTCAAAAACAGAGAGGCCACTGTATTCTGCCCAGAGGACAAAATCAAGAAGCACTCTCGCTAAGGGAGTGGGAAAAGAGGATAAAATATTATACGGACATGGGAAAATGTAAAGCTGATCCAATCGAGATGAAAAGGGGGACCAAAACAAACTGGGGAGGTTGGGAATCTCGACTTGGACCATAACCAAAGAGCAGCCGGGATACAGGCCAGGAACGACACTTACTCACATTAACTAGGTACACTGAAGCTTGTCTAACCTAACCAAGGGAGGGTTCCACAGGAAGCCACCCCGATGTGCTATAGGTTGACTTAAAAAAGAAAATCAAGGCTAGCCCCGGTCACACGAACCAGGCTTGCTACTTTTACCCACCTTTCGCTGAAGACTGTCGAATGCAACCGTTTTCTATCAGATCTAATCTTCATCTTGAGCTGATGCTCAAAGAATTGGATTAGATGCTGATAAGAAAGACGGTTGCCCCGCAAGACTTCCTCCATTCGCGTCGTCCAAATCACCATTCGAGCCGTGGCCATCAGCATCAGAAACACCATTCGTTTCTCCCCGGAATACGGGGGCGACACATTGTCACACGCGTATGCGCGATCCATGGACACTAGCTGTTCGGGAGCGAGACGAGCCGTCAGCTCGCCGACATGGTCCCATAAGGGGCGGACCCGGGGGCAATGGTAGAAGGCGTGCGCAGCCGTTTCTTCTAAACCAAGACCACACCGTTCACAGTCTGGCAAATCCGCCAAACCCCATATGAAAGCCTTGTCATTGAGAGGCAGCCGATTCCGAGCCAATCGCCAGGTAAGCGAAAACTCAGGGTTACTGAGGTAATCCGCCGCTGGCGCCCAAGACCAATAGGAGCGATACTCCTCCTCCGACAAGCCGAGCGTATCACGTAGTTTATCCTTCGCGCGACCCTCCACTAAACCACGATAGAAGACCTTCCTAGGCCGTGAAAGGTCACTGGACCGGGGAATGGCCCTCAAGGCCAACCGACACTCGTGGATGAAATCCGACTCTTCCCGGAGCCTACAACGGCGCTCGGCCCTCGAGATGGGGGGACTGATAGTAAGGCTAGGGAAGGCGTCCCTAACAATCCCCTCCAGAATCGGATCTCCCCTAGTCAATGCGCGGCGTAGGAAAGCCAACCTAGAGGCACGGATGTGACTCATAAGGTGCGGCATTCCCAGCCCCCCATGACACGGACGTTTGGTGCAGACTCGTCTGTCGACCCTGTTCACGCGTCCCCTCCATAAAATGGAGGATAGCGATCGCTCGAGCACCTTCCTGCGGTCTTTACAGAGAGGAAGTACGGACAACCGATAAAGAATCAGGGGGAAAATGTATGTAACACACACCTCCGCCCTGCCCTTCACGGACAACCGCCGTCGATTCCAAGTCTGACCGGCATAATCGACCTTTGCACGTACTTCAGACCAATTCTTCTCCAGCTGGAGGTCGGGCCCAAACCACACTCCAAGAATGCGGACAGGACCGTCCGTCCAACCGAAGCGGCCCGGAAGATCGACCCCCTTCCAGGCACCTAACCGCAAGCCGGACGACTTGTCGCGGTTTATCTTGGCCCCTGTCACCTTCTCGTACCGATCAAGCGCCTTCTGTACCGCCTCAATGTCGCTGCGGGACGACACGAAAGCAGATACGTCATCGGCGTACGCGGAAACCCTGGCTCGAGACCCTCCAGGCACGGCAATTCCGTATATACTGTATAACTAGGTTATTTATTCGTAAAAAATTACAAATTGTGGCACAAGGCCGAAAGGGGAGGGAGTAGAGGCTGGTCTTCACTAACTATCTTATACCTAGCTAATCTGATTCACGACCCATTCATACGTTACAATTTACTCATTCACCACAAGAACTTGTCCATCACCACTCAATCCTTCATGCACCATAATACCGGATTCTCACAAGGGGGACCTACCAAAACGCGCCCCAAACCATAAAAATTGGATGATGATAAATATTCTATACATAAAAATCTAATAATGATACAATGAGAGGGGAGGGAGATGAACCCCGAAAATAACTAAAATATACACAAAATACAAAAATAAACATAACGTATGTTAG
Source organism: Acanthosepion pharaonis (assembly GCA_903632075.3). NCBI lineage: Eukaryota > Metazoa > Mollusca > Cephalopoda > Sepiida > Sepiidae > Acanthosepion > Acanthosepion pharaonis. The sequence continues at coordinate 575,655 of CAHIKZ030000833.1, read as the reverse complement.
TAGGGACCGTCCAACCCTCAAAACAGAGAGGCCACTGTATTCTGCCCAGAGGACAAAATCAAGAAGCACTCTCGCTAAGGGAGTGGGAAAAGAGGATAAAATATTATACGGACATGGGAAAATGTAAAGCTGATCCAATCGAGATGAAAGGGGGACCAAAACAAACTGGGGAGGTTGGGAATCTCGACTTGGACCATAACCAAAGAGCAGCCGGGATACAGGCCAGGAACGACACTTACTCACATTAACTAGGTACACTGAAGCTTGTCTAACCTAACCAAGGGGAGGGTTCCGCAGGAAGCCACCCCGATGTGCTATAGGTTGACTTAAAAAGAAAAAATCAAGGCTAGCCCCGGTCACACGAACCAGGCTTGCTACTTTTACCCACCTTTCGCTGAAGACTGTCGAATGCAATCGTTTTCTATCAGATCTAATCTTCATCTTGAGCTGATGCTCAAAGAATTGGATTAGATGCTGATAAGAAAGACGGTTGCCCCGCAAGACTTCCTCCATTCGCGTCGTCCAAATCACCATTCGAGCCGTGGCCATCAGCATCAGAAACACCATTCGTTTCTCCCCGGAATACAGGGGGCGACACATTGTCACACGCGTATGCGCGATCCATGGACACTAGCTGTTCGGGGAGCGAGACGAGCCGTCAGCTCGCCGACATGGTCCCATAAGGGGCGGACCCGGGGCAATGGTAGAAGGCGTGCGCAGCCGTTTCTTCTAAACCAAGACCACACCGTTCACAGTCTGGCAAATCCGCCAAACCCCATATGAAAGCCTTGTCATTGAGAGGCAGCCGATTCCGAGCCAATCGCCAGGTAAGCGAAAACTCAGGGTTACTGAGGTAATCCGCCGCTGGCGCCCAAGACCAATAGGAGCGATACTCCTCCTCCGACAAGCCGAGCGTATCACGTAGTTTATCCTTCGCGCGACCCTCCACTAAACCACGATAGAAGACCTTCCTAGGCCGTGAAAGGTCACTGGACCGGGGAATGGCCCTCAAGGCCAACCGACACTCGTGGATGAAATCCGACTCTTCCCGGAGCCTACAACGGCGCTCGGCCCTCGAGATGGGGGGACTGATAGTAAGGCTAGGGAAGGCGTCCCTAACAATCCCCTCCAGAATCGGATCTCCCCTAGTCAATGCGCGGCGTAGGAAAGCCAACCTAGAGGCACGGATGTGACTCATAAGGTGCGGCATTCCCAGCCCCCATGACACGGACGTTTGGTGCAGACTCGTCTGTCGACCCTGTTCACGCGTCCCCTCCATAAAATGGAGGATAGCGATCGCTCGAGCACCTTCCTGCGGTCTTTACAGAGAGGAAGTACGGACAACCGATAAAGAATCAGGGGGAAAATGTATGTAACACACACCTCCGCCCTGCCCTTCACGGACAACCGCCGTCGATTCCAAGTCTGACCGGCATAATCGACCTTTGCACGTACTTCAGACCAATTCTTCTCCAGCTGGAGGTCGGGCCCAAACCACACTCCAAGAATGCGGACAGGACCGTCCGTCCAACCGAAGCGGCCCGGAAGATCGACCCCCTTCCAGGCACCTAACCGCAAGCCGGACGACTTGTCGCGGTTTATCTTGGCCCCTGTCACCTTCTCGTACCGATCAAGCGCCTTCTGTACCGCCTCAATGTCGCTGCGGGACGACACGAAAGCAGATACGTCATCGGCGTACCTCAAACCCTGGCTCGAGACCCTCCAGGCACGGCAATTCCGTATATACTGTATAACTAGGATATTTATTCTTAAAAAATACAAAATTGTGGCACAAGGCCGAAAGGGGAGGGTAGAGGCTGGTCTTCACTAACTATCTTATACCTAGCTAATCTGATTCACGACCCATTCATACGTTACAATTTACTCATTCACCACAAGAACTTGTCCATCACCACTCAATCCTTCATGCACCATAATACCGGATTCTCACAAGGGGGACCTAGCAAAACGCGCCCCAAACCATAAAAATTGGATGATGAAAAACATTCTATACATAAAAATCTAATAATGATACAATGAGAGGGGGGAGATGAACCCCAAAAATAACTAAAATATACACAAAATACAAAAATAAACATAACGTATGTTAGTAGGGACCGTCCAACCCTCAAAACAGAGAGGCCACTGTATTCTGCCCAGAGGACAAAATCAAGAAGCACTCTCGCTAAGGGAGTGGGAAAAGGGATAAAATATTATACGGACATGGGAAAATGTAAAAGCTGATCCAATCGAGATGAAAGGGGACCAAAACAAACTGGGGAGGTTGGGAATCTCGACTTGGACCATAACCAAAGAGCAGCCGGGATACAGGCCAGGAACGACACTTACTCACATTAACTAGGTACACTGAAGCTTGTCTAACCTAACCAAGGGAGGGTTCCGCAGGAAGCCACCCCGATGTGCTATAGGTTGACTTAAAAAGAAAATCAAGGCTAGCCCCGGTCACACGAACCAGGCTTGCTACTTTTACCCACCTTTCGCTGAAGACTGTCGAATGCAATCGTTTTCTATCAGATCTAATCTTCATCTTGAGCTGATGCTCAAAGAATTGGATTAGATGCTGATAAGAAAGACGGTTGCCCCCAAGACTTCCTCCATTCGCGTCGTCCAAATCACCATTCGAGCCGTGGCCATCAGCATCAGAAACACCATTCGTTTCTCCCCGGAATACAGGGCGACACATTGTCACACGCGTATGCGCGATCCATGGACACTAGCTGTTCGGGGAGCGAGACGAGCCGTCAGCTCGCCGACATGGTCCCATAAGGGGCGGACCCGGGGGCAATGGTAGAAGGCGTGCGCAGCCGTTTCTTCTAAACCAAGACCACACCGTTCACAGTCTGGCAAATCCGCCAAACCCCATATGAAAGCCTTGTCATTGAGAGGCAGCCGATTCCGAGCCAATCGCCAGGTAAGCGAAAACTCAGGGTTACTGAGGTAATCCGCCGCTGGCGCCAAGACCAATAGGAGCGATACTCCTCCTCCGACAAGCCGAGCGTATCACGTAGTTTATCCTTCGCGCGACCCTCCACTAAACCACGATAGAAGACCTTCCTAGGCCGTGAAAGGTCACTGGACCGGGGAATGGCCCTCAAGGCCAACCGACACTCGTGGATGAAATCCGACTCTTCCCGGAGCCTACAACGGCGCTCGGCCCTCGAGATGGGGGACTGATAGTAAGGCTAGGGGAAGGCGTCCCTAACAATCCCCTCCAGAATCGGATCTCCCCTAGTCAATGCGCGGCGTAGGAAAGCCAACCTAGAGGCACGGATGTGACTCATAAGGTGCGGCATTCCCAGCCCCCATGACACGGACGTTTGGTGCAGACTCGTCTGTCGACCCTGTTCACGCGTCCCTCCATAAAATGGAGGATAGCGATCGCTCGAGCACCTTCCTGCGGTCTTTACAGAGAGGAAGTACGGACAACCGATAAAGAATCAGGGGAAAATGTATGCGTAACACACACCTCCGCCCTGCCCTTCACGGACAACCGCCGTCGATTCCAAGTCTGACCGGCATAATCGACCTTTGCACGTACTTCAGACCAATTCTTCTCCAGCTGGAGGTCGGGCCCAAACCACACTCCAAGAATGCGGACAGGACCGTCCGTCCAACCGAAGCGGCCCGGAAGATCGACCCCCAGGCAGGCACCCGCCGCAAGCCGGACGACTTGTCGCGGTTTATCTTAGCCCCTGTCACCTTCTCGTACCGATCAAGCGCCTTCTGTACCGCCTCAATGTCGCTGCGGGACGACACGAAAGCAGATACGTCATCGGCGTACGCGGAAACCCTAGACCCTCCAGGCACGGCAATTCCGTATATACTGTATAACTAGGATATTTATTCCGTGAAATATGTGTGGCACAAGGCCGAAAGGGGGGGGGGTAGAGGCTGGTCTTCACTAACTATCTTATACCTAGCTAATCAGATTCACGACCCATTCATACGTTACAATTAACCCATTCACCACAAGAACTTGTCCATCACCACTCAATCCTTCATGCACCATAATACCAGATTCTCACCAGGGGACCTACCAAAACGCGCCCCAAACCATAAAAATTTGATGATACATAAAATTCTATACATAAAATTATAATAATGATAGGATGCAAGGGAAGGAGATGAACCCCGAAAATAACTAAAATAAACACAAAATTCAAACTAAACATAACATATGTTAGTAGGGACCGTCCAACCCTCAAAACAGAGAGGCCGCTGTATTCTGCCCAAAGGACAAAATCAAGAAGCACTCTCGCTAAGGGAGGGGAAAGAGGATAAAATATTATACGGACATGGGAAAATATAAAACTGATCCAATCAAGATGAAAAAAGGGGACCAAAACAAACTGGGGAGGTTGGGAATCTCGACTTGGACCATAACCAAAGAGCAGCCGGGATACAGGCCAGAACGACACTTACTCACATTAACTAGGTACACTGAAGCTTGTCTAACCTAACCAAGGGGAGGGTTCCGCAGGAAGCCACCCCGATGTGCTATAGGTTGACTTAAAAAAAAAATCAAGGCTAGCCCCGGTCACACGAACCAGGCTTGCTACTTTTACCCACCTTTCGCTGAAGACTGTCGAATGCAATCCGTTTTCTATCAGATCTAATCTTCATCTTGAGCTGATGCTCAAAGAATTGGATTAGATGCTGATAAGAAAGACAGTTGCCCCGCAAGACTTCCTCCATTCGCGTCGTCCAAATCACCATTCGAGCCGTGGCCATCAGCATCAGAAACACCATTCGTTTCTCCCCGAATACAGGGGCGACACATTGTCACACGCGTATGCGCGATCCATGGACACTAGCTGTTCGGGAGCGAGACGAGCCGTCAGCTCGCCGACATGGTCCCATAAGGGGCGGACCAGGGGCAATGGTAGAAGGCGTGCGCAGCCGTTTCTTCTAAACCAAGACCACACCGTTCACAGTCTGGCAAATCCGCCAAACCCCATATGAAAGCCTTGTCATTGAGAGGCAGCCGATTCCGAGCCAATCGCCAGGTAAGCGAAAACTCAGGGTTACTGAGGTAATCCGCCGCTGGCGCCCAAGACCAATAGGGCGATACTCCTCCTCCGACAAGCCGAGCGTATCACGTAGTTTATCCTTCGCGCGACCCTCCACTAAACCACGATAGAAGACCTTCCTAGGCCGTGAAAGGTCACTGGACCGGGGAATGGCCCTCAAGGCCAACCGACACTCGTGGATGAAATCCGACTCTTCCCGGAGCCTACAACGGCGCTCGGCCCTCGAGATGGGGGGACTGATAGTAAGGCTAGGGAAGGCGTCCCTAACAATCCCCTCCAGAATCGGATCTCCCCTAGTCAATGCGCGGCGTAGGAAAGCCAACCTAGAGGCACGGATGTGACTCATAAGGTGCAACATTCCCAGCCCCCCATGACACGGACGTTTGGTGCAGACTCGTCTGTCGACCCTGTTCACGCGTCCCCTCCATAAAATGGAGGATAGCGATCGCTCGAGCACCTTCCTGCGGTCTTTACAGAGAGGAAGTACGGACAACCGATAAAGAATCAGGGGAAAATGTATGTAACACACACCTCCGCCCTGCCCTTCACGGACAACCGCCGTCGATTCCAAGTCTGACCGGCATAATCGACCTTTGCACGTACTTCAGACCAATTCTTCTCCAGCTGGAGGTCGGGCCCAAACCACACTCCAAGAATGCGGACAGGACCGTCCGTCCAACCGAAGCGGCCCGGAAGATCGACCCCTTCCAGGCACCTAACCGCAAGCCGGACGACTTGTCGCGGTTTATCTTAGCCCCGTCACCTTCTCGTACCGATCAAGCGCCTTCTGTACCGCCTCAATGTCGCTATACGACACGAAACGTATCGGCGTACGCGGAAACCCTGAGCGAGACCCTCCAGGCACGGCAATTCCGTATATACTGTATTCCTAGTATAGTCGACCAATAATCTACCAATAGAAGGTTGACCAATCAGAAGTCGCAGAACATTGTATCCGTCGTGTATAAAGGCGGCCATCTTTGTTTATCCTACCGGAATGACCAGAGCCAACTTGTCAGGCGAAGGTGACAGAAGGAAGAACTACGCTCTGCTACTTTGCTGCGATACTGAACAACGCTTTCCTACTGTCTCCGAAATATTCACTGCCAACCTCTGGATTCTATACTCGAAGACGACCGTCATGAATTTGTAACAAACATTATTATTATTGCATATTTAAAGTCTTTTAATTTGATTTTCACTCCTCTTTATTTGGATGTGTGTAGCTTTATGCTTATCGGGACTGAAAGTTGGATTAATATGTCGAATTTAAACTCCTTTCGTCAAAATGCACTTAGATCCATTTAACTTCTTTTCATTTAGAAAGGAGTGAAATAGGAGCGTATTACCAGGCTTAATACCTTTGGATGTCAAACTCACTGGGAGAATGGCGACGCTGAATTCAAAACTGTAGACAACTTGACTAATTTCATGGCTAATGTTAAAAAGTACTTAATTCCTTAGTTCAACTAGTTCACCGCTAGGACCTTCCAGTCTACGTATATACGATCGAATCCTCCACATTACCTTCGTATTCTATTGGTAAGTAGAAAGTTCTACTGCGACAGATTCTTTTCCACAACTGTTACTTTATGTAACAGACTCCCGAGACAATGCTTTCGCGATCACTATGATCTTAACCTCTCTAAGCTACATGGATAATAGCAACACTTCTTACCTTTTCCTCTTACGCCCTTATAATAACATCAATTAATAACTATCTACCTTGAGTTGTTCCTGTGCTGTATATTGGGTGGACAATAGCATAAAAAACACTCTTAACATCAGAACATTTTCTGTTTGCGTTCTCTTCTTGTTTCTGTCCAACCCTTGGGCCTTAGGGTTCCAGATGAGAAAAATAATACTGCTTTCCAGAAAAAAATTACTTCGGATTACACTTCGAATCAGTTGGGTTTGCAAAATTTCGAAAGACAGATAGCACAAGACAAAAATGCTTGTCTTGGCGGGAAAAACGGTGAAAAGAAAATGATCCTTTCTATAACAAATAATAAGGCTGTCGAAAAAACACAAGTAAGAAAAGTCTTACACCAATTTCTTCAGAGCATTAAATCAAAACGGGCTCGTCCAAATATTTCATGTCTAACGACAATGTTTGTTTATTTAACTGCATTTCAACTTCTTATGGGACATTTAATAGCGAATTTGGGCACCTCGCGGTAGTGTAATGCTTAACAAGCTAGTCTCGCTAGAACGATTACAACTGAGTAGTGAGTTCGATCCTCACTGGGTACCCCCTACTTTAGGCCTTGTGCCACATCTAAGCTACGCTTGGAAAATCGCTATTTAATACCGAAATTTAATTCTCTTGGGAACATTAGGAATTTCTTTTGTTGCAAAAATGTATTGCTTTAATTTTTTTTTTTTTACAAAATGTTGGCTGGTATTTTTTTTTTCTTACAACAGTGAATTCCTGGCATTTTTTACTTTTTTGTTACAAAAATCTATTGCTGGTAATTCTTTTCGTTACAAAAACATATTGCTAGTATTTTTTTTATTACAAACATGAATTGCACGTAATCTTTTTGTTACAAAAATATATTGGTAGTAACTTTTTGTTACAAAAACGAATTTCTGTTAATTTTTTTTTTTTTGTTACAAAAATATATTGCTGTTAATTTTTTTGTTGCAAAAATGTATTGCTGGTATTTTTTTTTTAAAAACATGTATTGCTGGTAATTTTGTTTATTACAATAATATATTGCTGGTAAATTTTTTTTGTTACAAAAATGTATTGCTGGTAATTTTTTTTTTTTTTTTTTAAAATAGTGTTGGTATTTTTTTTTTTTTTTTTATTTTTTTTACAAAAAATGTATTTCTGGTAATTTTTTGATTGTTTTTTTTACAAAAATATATTGCTGCAAATTTTTTTGTTACAAAAATATATTTTTGATAATATAGTTTTTCCTTATAGAAATGTATTGCCGGCAATTTTTTTACTATGAAAATATATTGCTGGTATTTTTACTATAAAAATGTATTTTTATACTTCCATAGTGTTTGGGGATTCACTAATAGACCATAGCTGGGGAACTTAACAGGTGCTACCACCCCGGATCAGGGTGAACCTTGGAACAACAGCAACTAAACTTTGGTTCCACGCTCCTCAAAACCTTATGATCAGAGACTTTGCTGCCAGATGTAGTTTATCGTCATACCCAGGACGCTCTAAAGACATTTAAAACCGATCTTGCAAATATAAACATTCTACTTGACATTACAAATCCAAAATCTTTCCATCAACTGAAGAACTTAGCTTCAGAAGTGCAGTTGGAGTTATCATGAAATACTTTATTTTATGTACGAGTAAAAAGAAAAAGGAAGAGAAGAAACATTAGAAAACTTCCTAACAGTAGTGATATACTTAATGTATTTTGGGTGTGAATAGAAGAAGAAGGGGTAGGAGAAACAAGAAGAAGAAGAAGAAGAAGAAATTAATAAATTGTTATCAATAAATTTATTATTATTAAAATAATAATGTAATAATTCAACAAATATCTTTTTTTGTCTATCATCACTTAACTCAAAAACAACTATAACTATTTTTTAAATCATTTCGCCCCAACCAAGGCACACGAATACGCAGGGGTTTATAGGGAGTGAAAATGAGAGAAGAGACTGAGTATAGGGAGTGAAAATGAGAGAAGAGACTGAGTATAGGGAGTGAAAATGAGAGAAGAGACTGAGTATAGGGAGTGATAATGAGAGAAAAGACTATAGGGAGTGAAAATGAGAGAAGAGACTTAGTATAGGGAGTGAAAATGAGAGAAAAGACTGAGTATAGGGAGTAAAAATTAGAGAAGAGACTGAGTATAGGGAGTGATAATGAGAGAAAAGACTGAGTGTAGGGAGTGAAAATGAGAGAAGAGACTTAGTATAGGGAGGAAAATGAGAAGAGACTGAGTATAGGGGGTGAAAATGAGAGAAGAGACTGAGTATAGGGAGTGAAATGAGAGAAGAGACTGAGTATAGGGAGTGATAATGAGAGAAAAGACTGAGTGTAGGGAGGAAATGAGAGAAGAGAGACTGAGTATAGGGTGTGAAAATGAGAGAAGAGACTGAGTATAGGGAGTGAAAATGAGAGAAGAGACTGAGTATAGGGTGTGAAAATGAGAGAAGAGACTGAGTATAGGGAGTGAAAATGAGAGAAGAGACTGAGTATAGGGAGGAAATGAGAGAAGAGACTTTGAGTATAGGGAGGATAATGAGAGAAAGACTATAGGGAGGAAAATGAGAGAAGAGACTTAGTATAGGGAGGAAAATGAGAAAAGACTGAGTATAGGGAGTAAAAATTAGAGAAGAGACTGAGTATAGGGAGGATAATGAGAGAAAAGACTGAGTGTAGGGAGTGAAAAATGAGAAGAGACTTAGTAGGGAGGAAATGAGAGAAGAGACTGAGTATAGGGTGTGAAAATGAGAGAAGAGACTGAGTATAGGGAGTGAAAATGAGAGAAGAGACTGAGTATAGGGAGGATAATGAGAGAAAAGACTGAGAGTAGGGAGAAATGAGAGAAGAGACTGAGTATAGGGTGTGAAAATGAGAGAAGAGACTGAGTATAGGGAGGAAAATGAGAGAAGAGACTGAGAGCAGGGTGAAAATGAGAGAAGAGACTGAGTATAGGGAGGAAAATGAGAGAAGAGACTGAGTATAGGGAGTGATAATGAGAGAAAAGACTATAGGGAGTGAAAATGAGAGAAGAGACTTAGTATAGGGAGTGAAAATGAGAGAAAAGACTGAGTATAGGGAGTAAAAATTAGAGAAGAGACTGAGTATAGGGAGTGATAATGAGAGAAAAGACTGAGTGTAGGGAGTGAAAATGAGAGAAGAGACTTAGTATAGGGAGTGAAAATGAGAGAAGAGACTGAGTATAGGGTGTGAAAATGAGAGAAGAGACTGAGTATAGGGAGTGAAAATGAGAGAAGAGACTGAGTATAGGGAGTGATAATGAGAGAAAAGACTGAGTGTAGGGAGTGAAAATGAGAGAAGAGACTGAGTATAGGGTGTGAAAATGAGAGAAGAGACTGAGTATAGGGAGTGAAAATGAGAGAAGAGACTGAGTATAGGGTGTGAAAATGAGAGAAGAGACTGAGTATAGGGAGTGAAAATGAGAGAAGAGACTGAGTATAGGGAGTGAAAATGAGAGAAGAGACTGAGTATAGGGAGTGATAATGAGAGAAAAGACTGAGTGTAGGGAGTGAAAATGAGAGAAGAGACTGAGTATAGGGAGTGAAAATGAGAGAAGAGACTGAGTATAGGGAGTGAAAATGAGAGAAGAGACTGAGTATAGGGAGTGATAATGAGAGAAAAGACTATAGGGAGTGAAAATGAGAGAAGAGACTTAGTATAGGGAGTGAAAATGAGAGAAAAGACTGAATATAGGGAGTGAAAATGAGAGAAAAGACTGAGTATAGGGAGTAAAAATTAGAGAAGAGACTGAGTATAGGGAGTGATAATGAGAGAAAAGACTGAGTGTAGGGAGTGAAAATGAGAGAAGAGACTTAGTATAGGGAGTGAAAATGAGAGAAAAGAATGAGTATAGGGTGTGAAAATGAGAGAAAAGAATGAGTATAGGGTGTGAAAATGAGAGAAAAGAATCTCTAGATGAATAGCAGGAACACCAGACCAAATATGGCAGCAGTATTCAATGTACGGATGAATGGTAAATGGGCAAGATGGTTTCTGATGAGAAAAATTCTTTGACATGACAGCATTATCAAACTGTCTTTGCAGTAGATGCAACTATTGTTTTGGTGTCGTAGCTCCGCTTCAAATCAGTGAAATACGAGTTCCAGTGGCGGGAAGTTCGAGACTAGAAACTGTTGGGATTGACGACGTGGTGGCATTATCTATTTCAAAAGTAAACGGGTGGGACCTAGATGCCAATCGAGTAGCACGCTTAAATTCTTGTAGTCGGGGCACCATGGAAAAAAGTTTGTTAGAGCAGTTATCAGGAAAATACTTTTAGAAAAGACAGAGGGAAGTCACGTCACGTCGATGAGAAAGTGACTGGAGTCGAGATACCAGGTCAGTATCGATTATATTACAGATCCTTCTTTGGATTTTGTAAAGAATCTTGCGATATACAACATGAACACCAGACTAGACAAGTAACAGTATTCAATGCACGGACGAAAGGTAGATATATAAATGTGCAAGATTCAAATTTCCTTGCAGAAGATGCAGCTATTGATTCGATATAGTTGTTCTACTTCAAGTCAGTGGAAAACGTGAGGCCAAGAAGGTGCAGTGTGTTGCTCTCCAGGAGTCTAGCATCAACCATACTGATGGTAAATATAAAGGGTCCACTTTAAAAGATTTAAAGTTTTATTTTGGGGGCATTCAAGTTTACGAGCCATTTCTTGCTCCAGTTAACAACTGATTTAAGATCCCTTCCTGAAGAAGTTGCCAGGTTTGTCGGGTCTGTCGGACTTCTTACTCAGACAGGAGTAAATGGCAGTGTCATCTGCATAAATACCTGGTTGGGAACTCATGACATCGGGAATATCATTAATGAAGAGCAGAAAAAGTGTAGGTTTAAACCTTCCACACAAAATAAAATTAAATCCCCTTCGAAAGGTGGAATCTCAGCTAGTTATCAAAATATTAGTTTCTACGTGTCATAAAAGATGGCAGGCTCATATAAGTTTATAATATTTTTTAAGTACAGAGCAGTAACAAAATTACTTATTTTCTATTTACGAGTTAAAAATGTTTCCTTAGCTAAAAAATAATTAATGATGTTAAAGAATGTATTTTTATTTGTCATGTATAAATATCAGAAAACTATTTATATGACATTACCAGTACAGTCGAATATATAAATATAGACAATTTCAAATTTCTGTTTCGTGTAGAAAAGTATTGCACACACGCACACACAGATATATATATATATATATATATATATATAAGTGAATATTGAAGTCAACACATAGAGACTGTCACCTCTGATTGTCGACTTCAATATTCACTTTTATATTTACATACGCTCTATCTCTGATATTGAGCACTTTATCCCATAAAACTATATTTCTTCACACACATACACACACACACATATATATATATATATATATATATATATATATATATATATATATATATATATATATATATTTTTCAGCCTTTATCTGTTATGGAACTCCTTGTAGTGTTTTGGAGACAGAGCCCCCCCCATATAATATATATTCTGAAACGACATTACCTAGGCTAAGTATATTTCATTTTGATCAAAGGGCTCCTCCGGGGTTGCGGGCACAAAACCCCCGCTGAATTTTTCCCCTTTGTTTTTGTTGCACCGGCCTCTAACACAAGGGAATTACACCGGTTCTCACTATATATAGTGCCAGTAATACCTACCCGGTGTAAGCAGCGACAGTACTACAACTGCCTAGCTGAGTAGTACCCGTTTCCTACCTTTGTATCCGTGATGTTAAATACACTTGTTCTTTAAACCAACTTCGACTTGATTTTCTTATTTTTACTATTGTGCCACGGCACAACAGTTTTAAATTAAACTTAAATTTGAACAAGGGAATGACTCCTATCCAAAATATAAAAGGAGAAATCTAGAAGATGGAGGTCACATCGTCAAGACCATTTTGATCAAAAGGTGTCCCCGGTGGGCACAAACCCCACTTCTTAATTCTTTTCCCTTTGATTTAAATTACATTTAAATGTGAATAAAGTAATGACTCCTCTCCAAAATATAGAAGGAGAAATCCAGAAGATGGAGGTCACATCAGCATATATATATATATATATATATATATATATATATATATATATAAAGCTCAAGCTTTAATATTCCATGGTTATAATTTATTACTTTTTGAATTTGTAGGTCTGATGAATTGATAGTGATTACGATTCCAATGTAATAAATTATAACTATGGAATATTAGTGTTTAAGTCTTTTTATTGTGTGTATATATATATATATATATATATATATATATATATATATATATATATAAGCGTTTCACCACAAGCAAGGCGTGAAGCCACTAGCACGCAAAGGGTTACAGAGAGTTGGAGCGAGAACAAAGAGGGGTGACAGAGGAAAGGATGAAGAGAAGGATAGGGGATAGATCAAGGCATCGGGAGACGTTGATTGACATTACATTTGAATAGTTGGAGATTATAGCTATCAGGGAAACAAATATGAATATTCTATAAATCTTACTAAAAAAAAAATATTCGCTCTACGGTGGGATTCGAACTTGTGTTCCTATGTGCAGATAAAACAGACTTTAGATCTGACGTGCTCTAGACGGACTGAGCTACGAAGGTAAGGTTAAGCGAATAGAGACTTTACGCTCCCGAACTTTTCATGTCTGATCAGTTTCGTATGAAAACGTATATTGCATACAATAAAAGTTATAAAGTTATATTGCAGAAATACACAAGCGAGATATAAACAAAGCGTAATTGTAAAAGCGGTATTCGTACTAATATGGAGCCGTAACGTCGGCTGAAAGTGTGTTAGAATTTCATCATACATATACATAATATAACGTAAATCGTGAATTTTAACATTAAGAATTCATATACACTTCTTTTACCTTATAATAAAACAATTCATTTCTTTTGTATTATAAAAAGAATAAGAAAAACTTTTTTACAGTTTCCGTGTAACTTGTTTCTTTCAACTTAAAGGAAAACGAAGATTTTTTTACTTAATAAAATTATTTAAACGTATAAAGCCGTATTTGAAGATTATTTCTTTTCTTCGCTTTGCAAATACATTTTCTTCTACAAACTCTAACGTCTCCACCTAAACATCTGAATTTATTAAAAATAAGAATATCAAATAAGAGTTGAAGTGTTAATATTTCCCATGTTGCAACTTTAAATAATTGAAAGCATTTTGGGAAAAAAGTAGGAAATTGTTATTTACTGCATATAAATAACTATAAATGTTCTGACACTGATTTAATCATGGGCGCCGTCATTTTGGTTTCGATCGTATACAGACTAAGCTAAATGACAGCCACAAGCATACAACATATTTAAATATCTGCTTATATTTCGGAGATGAGGTATTATGTACACTATTTACATTATTCGGACTATTGTCCTCATCCTAATCCCTATATTTATTACAACGTTTCGGCCTTTCAGTATCTGTCTATATTTCTGACATGAGGTATTATGTAAACTATTTACATTATTCGGACTATTGTCCTCATCTTTGACACCATATTTATTACAACGTTTCGGCCTTTCAGTACCTGTCTATATTTCTGAGATGAGGTATTATGTAAACTATTTACATTATTCGGACTATTGTCCTCATCTTTGACACCATATTTATTACAACGTTTCGGCCTTTCAGTATCTGTCTATATTTATGAGATGAGGTATTATGTACACTATTTACCTTATTCGGACTATTGTCCTCATCTTTGTCGCCATATTTATTACAACGTTTCGGCCTTTCAGTATCTGTCTATATTTCTGAGATGAGATATTATGTAAACTATTTACATTATTCGGACTATTGTCCTCATCTTTGACACCATATTTATTACAACGTTTCGGCCTTTCAGTATCTGTCTATATTTCTGAGATGAGGTATTATGTAAACTATTTACATTATTCGGGCTATTGTCCTCATCTTTGACACCATATTTATTACAACGTTTCGGCCTTTCAGTATCTGTCTATATTTCTTAGATGAGGTATTATGTAAACTATTTACATTATTCGGACTATTGTCCTCATCTTTGTCGCCATATTTATTACAACGTTTCGGCCTTTCAGTATCTGTCTATATTTATGAGATGATGTATTATGTACACTATTTACATTATTCGGACTATTGTCCTCATCTTTGTCGCCATATTTATTACAACGTTTCGGCCTTTCAGTATCTGTCTATATTTCTGAGATGAAGTATTATGTAAACTATTTACATTATTCGAACTATCATCCTCATCTTTGTTGCCATATTTTTCACAACGTTTCGGCCGTTGTATGCTCCGGCCTTCTTCATGTGGTTGGAATGTCGAACTGAGCCCTTTATTTAGCTCGCGGGGGTAGACTCTTCTAGTTCCACGTGCCATGTCTAATGGATGTCAGTTATCAGTTATCTCCTGTTAATTCACCTCGACCGCCTTAACCAAGTATTGAACTCACACTGTTTTGGGTCCTGTCACTGGATCTAACTAACGCCTTTATCGAGTGTCCCATGTGTCCTTGAGGACACATGGCACAGTGGATAAAGGCGTTCGGAGTGTATAAAGGCGTTAGTTAGATCCAGTGATAGGACCCAAAGAGTGTGAGTTCAATACATAGTTAAGGCGGTTGAGAACTTGGAGAGGTGAATTAACAGAAGATTACTGATAACTTACATCCATTAGACATGGCACGTGGAACTAGAACAGCTTACCCCAGCGAGCGAAATAATGGGTTCAGTTCGACATTCCAAACACCTGAAGTAGGCCAGGGTGTACAACGGCCGAAACGTTGTGATAAATATGGCAAGATGAGGACAGTAGTCCGAATAATGTAAATAGTGAACATATTTAAAATACTGTAAATAAATGACTGTAAAAATACTAACTGTGATTTCTCATAGGCGCCGCCATTTTGATTTCGATCGGATATTCCGCAGTATAGAATAAGTTTTCTCGTAGGCGCCGCCATTTTAGTTAGAATAGTATAATCTGCAGTACAAACTAAACTAACGGCACCCACCAACATACAATTTAATAAAGATACTGCAAATAAATCATCATAAAGATGCTGACAGTGATTTCTCGTGGGCGCCGACATTTTGGTTTCGATCGGATACTCTGCAGTATGGTGTAAGCAAAACGACACTCACCAACATAGAATTTTATAAAACAAAATACTACAATTAAATGAATATGAAGATGCTGACAAGTGATTCTCCATTGGGACCGCCATTTTTGGTTTCGATCGGATATACCTCAGTACAGACTAAATTAAAGTACACCCACCAACGTACAATATGATACAAAATACCGCAAATAAATCACTATAAAGATGCTGACAGTGATTTCTCAAGGGAGTCGCCATTTTGGTTTCGATCGGATACTCTACAGTAGAGAATAAGCTAAACTATACACACTAACACACAATATCATAAAGTTACTACAAATAGATGGCTATAAAGATGATGTCAGTGATTTCTCAAGGGAGCCGCCATTATGGTTTCGATCGGATACTCTGCATTACAAAGTTGAACGACACAGAACTACATAGAATTTAATTAAAAAAGATACTGCAAATAAATGACTATAAAGATGCTGACAGTGATTTTTCAAAGGCGCCGCCATTTTGATTATGATCATATAGTCTGCAGTGCAGACTAAACTAAGACACCCACCAACATAGAATTTAATAAAAAATACTGCAAATAAATCATTATAAAGATGTTGACTGGGATTTTTTCTGAGCGCCGCCATTTTGGTTTCGATCGGATACTCTGCAGAAGAGAATAAGCTAAACGAAACACACAAACATACAATATAATGAAAATACTGCAAATAAATCATTATAAAAATGCTGACTGTGATTTGTCATAGACGTCGCCATTTTGATTTCCATTGGATACGTTCCACTACAGAATGTCAAAATCCTTTTACGAGTTTATCAAATATGTAATCAAAATATATACAATGCCAGTTTTTTTTTTTTTAAATAACTGAAAAAATTAATGATTTTAAAATTGTTACATTTATATAGAATTTAATGTAGCACAAAATTTGTGAATCTATTTTTTGTTTTGAATTCAGTTTAAAATATCTCGAAAACTTTGTGAATTGAGGAAATCGATTTTATTTCCTCAAAAGGCCAAGGAATCAGAGAAGCTTGAAGAACTCAATTTTTGGCTTGAATAGGAATTTCGACACAAATCAGACTATCGGCCCATTTCGGCCTCTTGGCCGGAATTGGACTTCTGGCCTAAATCAAAGTTAAACTGAGGTTTTGATGTTCCATGGCGTAAATTGAGGAATTTCATGTTATTTCTTCATAATTATCATTGGTGTTTTTAAGTAACCAGAGTTCTCTTTAGTTTTGGTAATTTGCCTTCTGCTGGATAGAGCTGAAAATCCACACGGAGTGCGGCTTTTCAGCTAGTATATAATAAAATAAACAAACAAAATATACACACTAAAATATGAGGAGTGATGGCAAGTGCTGAATTCAATCTGGAATAGTTTGGGTGTATGTAAGACACATGGACAGACTGAGATAGATAGATAGATAGATAGATAGATAGATAGATAGATAGATAGATACGAACAAGTTGATAGATAGATAGCTAGCTAGATAGATAGAAAGATAGATAGATTACGAACAATGAGATAGATAGATAGATAGATAGATAGATAGATAGATAGATAACAAACAAGTTGATAGATAGATAGATACGAACAAGTTGATAGATAGATAGATAGATAGATAGATAGATAGATAGATAGATAGATATAACGAACAAGTTGATAGATAGATAGATAGATACTCGTATATATCTTATTGGAAAATTGGAAAAAATAATTAAACAGACAGATCTTGTCGGTTGAATTTATTGGCGACAAGGTTTCGTCATTTTACAATTGAAATGATTAGATGTAACCGTAAGTTCTATGCTAGCAGTTTCTTCTCTCACAATTCACGCTTGTGGAACTCTCTTCCAGATTCTTGCCTCCCAGTCAACTTTGATCTTCAAAAATTAAATCCAGTTTCAATCGTTATCGTTTGTCTCCTTAATTCCTCTTATTTTATTGTTCTCTCACCTTAATAATGCATTTTTCTCATATTGTCTTACACTCAGTAACTCCTTTGCGTCTTAGTGGC
Organism: Acanthosepion pharaonis; assembly: GCA_903632075.3. Lineage (NCBI taxonomy): Eukaryota > Metazoa > Mollusca > Cephalopoda > Sepiida > Sepiidae > Acanthosepion > Acanthosepion pharaonis. The sequence continues at coordinate 557,754 of CAHIKZ030000833.1, read as the reverse complement.
TTTTTATTGCCTTTCTTGGCGTGAAATGATTAAATTTCACGCACGCACGCATGCATGCACACACACACTTATATATATATATATATATATATATATATATATATATATATATATATATATATATATAATAAAAAAGGCTTAAACACTAATATTCCATTTTGTAGGTCTGATGAATTGGATCTATATATATATATATATATTTATGTATATAAAAATAAAGATTGTTCCAATAACTTGGACCGATTTTAAATATGAATTAAGTTTAAGCGTCTAATGATTTTTTTTTCTTTCAGATTTGGCAGACATTTGGGTGATATTATTTTTCACACATAATTGCCATGACTTAAATAACATGATCCAATAGAGAAATAAATAGATTTTCACCAATAACACTGATTTATTTACTGCTGATCCTTTTTAATGAAACACCCTTATATATAATCCGTCTTAATGAAACACCCTTTACATCATAATATTTTTTGTGAGGTGGCGCAACATATTGCAACCATCACTTCCGTTATGAAATCTTCCAGAATAAAACAGGAAACTGTTCACATTCATCAAATCAAGAAACTCATTAACAACAAGAATAAAATTTAGTAGATTATGTCAGCATCCTTTTGCGAGATAACCAAATATATACAATGTCAGATTTTCATTTCGTGATAAATACTGTAATAAAAATGTGTCCTGGCCGTAGATCTTAGCAACTTGTGTCATAAGTTGGGCACCTCGAGGCGGTGTAACGGTTAGCAAGCTTGCCTCGCTAGAACAATTACGACTAAATAGTGAGTTCGATCCTCACTGGGTGCCCCATACTTACGGCCTTGTGCCACATCTAAGCTACGCTTGGAAAATCACTATATGAGAATCACTATTTGGGCACCTCGAAGTAGTGTAATGGTTAGTAAGCTTGCCTTGTTACGAACAATTACGACTGAGTAGCGAGTTCGATCCTCACTAGGCGCCCCATACTTTCGGCCTTGTGCCACATCTGAGCTACGCTTGGAAAATCACTATGTGGGCACCTCGAGGTGGTGTAATGATTAGCAAGCTTGCCTTGCTAGAACAATTACGACTGAGTAGTGAGTTCGATCCTCACTAGGTGCCTTTTACTTTCGTCCTTGTGCCACATCTAAACTAGGCCTAGAAAATCACTAGCCGGCCTTGTGCCACAATTCTGTATGATTCAGAATAAATATTCACCTGTGTCTTAGGTTTTTTTACTGATCGAGAACTAAACTAAAAGTGCTTTATGGCTTATATTTGGCATATCCAATTTGAGAGAATGGTTATAATTATTTTCGGACTTGACCGTGGTTAAATAAAACCAAGACAAACGAAACCGCGGATAAGAGAGAACTCTGTGATGGCAGAGTAGCCAATATTTTTGTCTAGAATATACATTTTAACCAGCTTCTTTTTATATTGAATTTGTAATTATTTTATTTTCTTCTTCCCATCTCGTTATTCTCAGTTCTTTATTTTTTGTTTAAGAGTTCCTTTTTTTCTTCCTCGTACTTTCAATTATTTTTTTTTGCTTTAATCACAAACTGCTTCAGTCCCTTTCTCAACGACGAGACATTGCTTCACTCTGACTTTCCTATAAATAACAACTATTCTGATGAGCTTTTTTCCCAGATGCCCTGACTACATTAATTTAAGCGTGCCACTAGATTGGCAATTAGGTCTCATCGTATTACCGTTGAACTAGCTAGATGCAACCGCTACTTCTATTCTAACAGTTTCTTTTACTCGTCCTTCTGACCTGTGGAACTCCTTACCGATTTCTTGCTTCCCAGCCAACTACAATCTTCAAAAATGTAAATGAAACTTCCCGTAACCACCTGCGTCGTAGTGACATAATCACCTTGATGCGGGGATTTTTTAAAATATTTTATTTTTATCCGTTTTCTTCTTTTTGGTTCTTCTTGACTTTTTCTTGAGTAAAATTCTTTTGCAACGCGCTGACTCGTGTTAAAATCCTCGCAATATTTAATTGTTGAAGTTATCGCTAATATTTTTGACACGTTTTTTGTCTACGCTTCGTTCAATTTCGCAGACCAATCGATGAAAGTTGAATAAGCTGATTTGTTTGGAAAAATACTTTGACAAAAACCATATTTCGCGGTTTGATCATTTCTTACATTAACTTTACAGGACATCCTGGTGAACAATATTTTAAAAAAAACCCTATTTTCTTTCCTTTTAACAGCGAAGAATAAATTCTTAAGATTTCTTACTCTTGAGCATGCAACATAAAACTGGCCATTCGTAAATATTTATTTCTAAAGCCAGATTCCAACTTTTGATGCGTTTGGCCTTGTTATTTATTTATAGTTCTCGCAAACGCAGTGCGAACTGAAAACTGGGTTCTTGTATATAAAAACTTAAAGAAAAGATATGTAAAAGGCAGTATTGCATTTTTATTAAACAAGTATTTACTATTTTATTCGTTAAATTGTTTTTTTAAAATAGTGAGTATTTTGTATGTTAAATAATAAAATTTTAAATTTTTCCAAAAATAAATTAATATAAATTTATTGTACTAAGCTACGCACCCTAGTAAAATCAACTGGACTTTGAATCTCAAAATTTGGTTTCAGTCAGTCAATGTATGGTTATTTTAGATCATGTGATTAATGGACGGACGGGCTGACGGAAGTCGCAGAATTATATATATATATATATATATATATACTCGACTTTCCCGTCGAATTCGACGTATGAGGGTCAAGCAGATCAGTTCCTAGGAAACCGACAGCCCGACACCAGCACATGAGATTTGATTATAGTGGTGAAGGTTTCGTGCAGGACCATCCACACTTTTTGAAGGGCCGATTACAGAGACCTGGTGCACTACGTGCCACAAGGTCCCCAAACGACCCTCCGCAGGTTTTGAATTCAGAGTTGTCCTTCTCCTAGACCAGTTGCTATCTAAGGCTATAGAACCGTCTGTCCTGCTATTTACCCATGGATGGAGGGAGGATTCACACCTTTCCCAAGGGTATTAGCACGTAAGTGAATGTAATGGATTCGACTGGAATTCGAACTCGGCTCTCCGATTCCTCAATCCAAGCCGCTATCCATAGCCACCGTGCCTCCTCTCATATATATATGTAAGTTAATGGTCAGAGTTGAATCAGACCCGGGAACAGTGGTATTAAAAATGTTCAATACACGTGAGAAAAAAATAAGTAAAATAAGTGAGAATATATATATATATATATATATATAGCTACTTTCTACTGTTTCTCTTTTTTTTTGTGTTTCACGTGTTTTTTTGTGTTTTGTTTTACTTTTCATATATATATATATATATATATTTTATTATATTCTCCTTTGTCTTTTTCGGATTTAATTTCTTTTTATTTTCTTTTTGTGTCCATTCACCCATTCCTGATATACTTTCTTTCATTTCGTTATTTTTTTTTTCTCTTTTCCTTTTTATATTTAATATTTTGACACTTTTTTTCCTGGTAAAGATCGAACTCACGACGCTGCGTTACTTGTTGTTCATCGTCTACTTAGGCACGGACTTTCAACACTGAACATATTGCCAAAGTGGCGAAGTCCAAAAGAATTATGAATGACTTTATCAACCTCTCATAATATATTCACCCAATACAAGGCTCAAGCTAGGGAGTTGCAGTTTGAAATTGTTATATTCTGTGCCAATAGGAATATATACTTGACAAACAAGGTGGATAAAATAAGTAAAGGTTTATTGTAAAAAGCCAGTACAATAAGAATAAAGGTAACAGTTACGCACTAGGTCCTCGTAAGTAAATCAAGTAGTGAGTTTTACTATTGGAGGGTCCATAATTCTCGCGTAAGTCCGAGTCTTACTCAACAGATCCCAGCTACTAATATTTACCAACCTCCCCACGGGGTAGGATGTGGTACAAGAACGAATTTAATGTGAGGCAATCCGAGCCCGTAGGCCCGGTCAAAAATTCCCCGTAAACCCCGCATCAACGGTTTCGGGTCCGTCTACCTCCCCGGGCGAGACTCTACCCTTCGGCAGAAAAGATTCCAGCTAGTCGAAATTTACCAGCCTCCCGACGAGGTATGATGTGGCACAAGGCCGAGTTTAACGTGAGGCAATCCGAGCCCGTAGGCCCGGACAAAATTCCCTGCAAAACTTGCATAAACGGGTTCGGGTCTGTCTACCTCCCCGGCCGAGACGCTACCCCTCGGCAGAGAAGATTCAAGCTAGTTGACATTTACCAGCCTCCCCACGAGGTAGGATATGGCACAAGGCCGAGTTTAATGTGGATTAATCCAAGCCTGTTGGCTCGGTCAAAATTCCCCGTAGACCCGGTGTCGCGTAGTTGTTTTGCGAGAAGAGACTCTGCCCTTCGACATAACCTCGCCTGGTTTGACCAGCACAGCTGGATACCAGCTAGTATATTTAGCTACCCCCCCACGAGGATTTCATGTGGCACAAGGCCGGTTTAACGTGGGTTCTCCGAGCCCGTATGGTCGGCCAAAAATATTCCCTTTTGAACCCGCATAAACGGGTTCAGGGGCAGTCTAGCTTCCCGGACGAGACTCTGCCCTTCGGCGGAGCCTCGTCCGGCGTTCCTCTCTGCCCGAAGGCAGAGAGTTCGACTGTTTATCTGGAACAAGTCTCAGCTAGTCTCTATAGTCCGTTGACTTGCAGATACTTATAGTTAGTTACTACCTATAGTGTAGTCATTCATGGGGGTGACATGTTATTCCATTACATCATAAATGATAATATTAAATTAGGTGTGGGATAGAAATGTAAGATGAGGTAGAACGAAGCTGTAATTAAGAGGATAAGAAGAACAGACAAGGATTGATCCTTGACTTGAAGAGGACAACGATCAATCTTAAAGAACTTCGGGGAAGCACACACGTGGGAGTCTGTTACAGAAATTAAAGTTTCCGGAAAAGAGCTGAGTAGAACTTCTTTTTTACATTTGGAAAGTGGGTGAAATCAAGATGATTCAATTCCGTGGACGTAGCATAACGTGTCTTGCAATTAAAGACTTGAGCGGGTGAAACAAGAGAATGGAGCTCTTCGGAACATTCCCATAAAATAGCACCAAAAGAGCAAAAATCTTACAACGTTCGTCTCTGTGTGTGTGTACAGGCGGGGGGGTATATGGTTATCGAGAGAAAAATACGTCTTCCTCTACACGGCTGCGTAAACGATTTTTAAGATTATCAAGGTTATAAAATAAGACTCGAGACCTCGCGAACCGCATGACCAAGTATCAGGCACTGAAGTGGATTTCCCGAGAATACAGGGTCGGTGGAAATAATCTACCTATTGAAAAGTACTTATAACTTTAGTTAATATCACCACATTTACATGAAAGAAATTTTATTATGATTGCTAAAGTGGTAGAATTTCATTGCCAATTTCTGTTTTTATTTCACAATGACAAGTGTCACCCAGTATTCGCACTGATATATTTCTTTTCTATCTAATTGCATGGTCAGTGGTGGTCAGTGGATCACCCTTCCTACCAATCATCTCTACTCGTTTGTATTTCGGAGTGTCAAGTATCACCGAGAATGGCACAAAACCTGACACTGCATAGGCGTGCACAGCTATCATCCTGTTACGAAGTGTGGCAATCCGTGTTATAAGTGCAAACATGGTGGCGCAGTTTTCATGGACCTCGTGCTTCAGTAGATGCCAAAATCATCAGAATTTCTCATTCCAAGTTGATGATACCCACAGAAGCAGTCAGACTTCAGCATCCCAATTGGAAGAAAAGGTGCAAACGGTAGCATTCTAATACTCTACTGTATTGAAATATTGAAAATAAAATATTTTTTTTTATGAACATCGATCAATAATTAGTGAAGTTATTAATAATCTTAAATACAGAGTTTCGTTCCATCACCCTATTTAAAAGTGAAAACGTCCGCGCCAGTATTCGCACTCATATCTTTCTTTCCTATTTAATTGCATGGTCGGAGGTGGTCAGTGGATCACCCTTCCTACCAATCATCTCTAATCCTTTTCGTTCTTCGGGGATAATTTCCAGTATTCACACAAAATGTAACTGATTGTCACTTTATCATTCTACGTCCAATAAGGTGAGGGCTATCAATTACCGTACAAAGAGTTACAGTGACTTTTTCAACGACTAACGCTATGGTGCAAGGACAATGGTCGTCACATAATCTCTTTATATTATTAAGTTTGATGCGTGACCATAAAATCCGTATTTTGCAATCAGCAAATAGAAGTTGCTAATCATCGTGTCACGCTCGGAGTCCCCAGCATTTTGTTCATGAAATTTGCCTAAAGTTTTCTTCTTTCTTGCAGAGAATGTATGCTAAGGAAGGGGAAGTGAGGAAATGCAGAGAATTTTAGTTTTATTAAGTATACACACGCTCGTGTATGAGAACTTAAAAACAGCGGTGAAAGAAAATGAAGGGAAAAGTTTTAAATAAAGCTGTTAATAAAAAGAGGAAAGAAAGAAAGCAGGGTTTATTTTTTACACGGGAATTGAGTAAAAGTAAGGCACATGGACTATGAAAACTTTCGAAGAGAGAATATAGGAAAAAAAAAGAAAATATGGAAAAAGAGTCAACCGTCATCTTCCCCCCTCCCACATTCATATAACCTACCCCTTAACGTATCCCTCTACCTCGAGTGGCCCCCGGGCCTTGTACAGGTGAACCTTACTGTAAAAAAAGAAAAAGAAAAAAAGGAATTAAAAAATATGGAGAAGAAAATAAAAATGGCGAAAGAGGGAAAATATGAAAAGATAGATAGATACGAAGTAACTTGCTGAATAGATAGATAGATAGATAGATAGATAGATAGATAGATAGATACGAAGTAACTTACTGAATAGATAGATAGATAGATACGAAGTAACTTGCTGAATAGACAGATAGATAGATAGATAGATAGATAGATAGATAGATACGAAGTAACTTGCTGAATAGATAGATAGATAGATAGATAGATACGAAGTAACTTACTGAATAGACAGATAGATAGATAGATAGATAGATAGATAGATAGATAGATAGATACGAAGTAACTTGCTGAATAGATAGATAGATAGATAGATAGATACGAAGTAACTTGCTGAATAGATAGATAGATAGATAGATAGATACGAAGTAACTTACTGAATAGACAGATAGATAGATAGATAGATAGATAGATAGATAGATAGATAGATAGATAAAAGAAATAGAGAAAGAGAGAGAGAGAGAGAGATGGGTTGAAAATATTCAGACAGTATAAAAATATGGCGAAGAAATTTAAGTATGGAGAGGGAATGAAAACTACTAAAATTAATCAATATATTTTAATATTAAGTAAGTATACTGAGAGAGAGAGAGAGAGAGAGAGAGAGTGTGTGTGTGTGTGTGTGTGTGTGTGTGTGTGTGTGTGTGTGTGTGTGTGTGAGGGAGAGACAGACAGGGGAGTAAATATTTAGAGGGAATTAAAAAATATAAAGAAGAAAATAAAAATGTCGGAAGAATGACAATATGGAAATAGAAAAAAGAGAATGGGGAATGAAAATATCTAAAAGGAATTAAAAAAAATATGGAGAAGAAATTAAAATATTGTGAGGGAACTAAAAAATGGAGAAAGAATGAAAATATGGGGTGGGGAGAGAGAAATATGAAGAAGGAATGAAAATATCTAAACGGAAGAAAAAGTATCAGGAAGAAATAAAGTATTTAGAGGGAATGAAAAATATGGAAAAGTTATTAAAATATAGAGAGGGAACTAAAAATGAAACAAGGAGAAAAAAGAGAGCAAATGAAAAATATGGTGTACGAATGAAAAATATATAGAAAGAATAAAAATATTTAAAAAAAATGAAGAAAAAATAAAATACGTAGAAGGAATAAAAATATGCATAAGGAATGGCAGTATGTGGGAGGGAATGAAATCATGGAAAGAGACTGAATTTAGGAAGAATGAATGAAAAATATGCACGAAAGGACTTCTTTGGGAATTTTTTCCACTTGTGATTTTTGAGTCCAAGAGTTTAGAATGGAAGGCAAATAAGTTCGAAAGGGGAACAGATTTTACGTTAAGGAAAAGAATGTGTGCTAATGCATTTACTGAATAGTGGAAGAGTCGGGAAGTTTATCTTTCGTCTTCTTCTTCTTCTTCTTCTTATTCTTATTCTTATTATTATTATTATTATTATTATTATTCCTCTATTTATTTTTTTATTGGATTATCTTTATTTGTTTGTTATACGAATTTATTTGGGCTTATTGTATTACACTTCTTCCACTTGCTCAACTCGAGGAGTGTGGTGCATTTGAGAAAATCTGTCTAGATTTTTACTCCAAAGAGGAGGAGAAAGGAGATGGTCTTTTAGAGGAAACAATTTTTTAAGTCCTGACCGATTTGTCGGGATGCAGCGAAGGAGATCTGATAGGACAGGGTTTGTAGGGGGGGGGTTCAGTCCCAAAATATGACTCACATTGTTGGTTAGGGGGTTAGTGGCTGGAGACGACTAGCGGATAGTTGTGATGGACAAAGAAGTGGATGAAGGGGGGGGGGAAAGAAAAGACAGAAGAAGGAGCAAACGACTTAGACACAATGAAATAAGGATAGGGGAGGAGAGGAGGAGGAGGTTCATGGGTGGGGGTGACAAGTGATGGTGCCCCGACTCCCACCAAAAATTTTACAGTGGCTAAGGGCAGCGGTGATAAGACCAGAAAAACTGGGACGACATGAGTCAGACTTTCCAGTGATGTCGACATCGCGAATGGCGCTAAGACAACGCTGGGACAACGATGTCATGGGCGTCGGCGCTCGGGGTTGTAAAGAAAACAGAGTGAGGCTGCCAGAAAGACGAATAGGATGAAGAACCTGGGAATCTGCTCGAAAGAATGGGAAAGGTGAAGTGATAGGGAAACAGGGTGGGGTAGGTCAAATGGAACAGGGTATTTAGAGCTTGAAAATACACATTCTTTTTTTTTAATGTGAAAACTGGATTCAAAACGGTGCGGGGTGACATCCATGTTAGCCAATGCAAGGACAAAAAGAACTTTAATTTTCCTGACTCAAAAGTACTATTATTTGAACTCGTCGTTTGAATGTCGATTTTCACTTTAAATAAAGTTACGCAAACTCTCCTTAATTATCCAGGACTGTCCCTAGTATTTTCACTAATTTTAGTACTTCTACCAGTACTACTTTTAGTAAAACTGGTTTCGATTCTTCATAAGATTTTTAATTTTTCCGAACTCTTTGCTAAGTTTTTCAATACTATTCCATGTGCTCCCATTACGATTGACAGTACTGTCTCTATCATGTTCTGGAAAATTGATACAATTATTTAGCTTTTTGCTTTTTAAAAAAAAAATTCTACTCCGATCTCCTGAAGTAGTGGCATCGATCAACTAGCAGGTTTCTCTGCTTGTTAACAGAAACTGGATCTAGTTTTCTGGATTGGATAATACATTGGAATCGTAAAGACATAGAGAACTTTATGTTCTTAATTCTTCAGGACAGATTTGATCCGTGTATATATCATTTATCTGTATGATCAAAACGCAGTCGCTGGAACAGTTCCCAAGGGATCACCCTTCCTACCTTTTTGTTTATAGCATAAACTGGATATATGTCTACCTTCTTCATTCTAGTGTAAACCTGAACCATGTCTAGGATCTGTTTGAAAAATTCTTATTTGATGCAATAAATACCAGCACCCCCTTCTCAAATCTCAATGCTCTGATTATTATCATTATCATCATTGCTACTATTATTATTATTATGGTCACAGTACCTACCAAGTCTGTGGGAAGACCTAAGGCAGGTAGTGGTATGTTTTTATGGCTATATTTCATGATTTGTTTTTCTAACTCCCATAACATCACTAGCATTACATGGACAAATTTCTTCAGCGTGAACAGTATTTATCAAGACATCTTTTGTATTTGACTTAAACTGGGATTTCCAGGGATTTTTTTTAATTTGTTGTTGTGTTCCTTTTTTATCATTCCAAGCGCACCTACTATGACCGGTACTATTCTTGTTTTCAATTTCGACATTTTTTTTTTTTCGATTTCCAGGTCTTTAAAGTTCGATAGTTTTTCAAATACCTTGTTACAGTCTGCTGGGCATGCCATATCAATCAGTAGGCAATCAGTTTTTTCTTTTCGATTTCTGACAGTTAGGTCCGGCCTATTTGCTTCAATATTCCGGTCTGTAAAGATGGTGTAACCCCATAAAATTGTGATGTCTTTTATTTCTGTAAACGATGCTGGGTGATGTTCATACCAGTGTTTGTTAATACCTTTTTTCAAAGTGTTTCCCATTGTCTACTATAAATATTGCCCCCACTCTATCATGACGATTTTTAGTTATTATTATTATTATTATTATTAAATATCCTCGCGGACTTTTAAATGTTTCCATCAGCGGAGAGACACATACTTTCCTCAGCATATAAGCTGTTCAAAGTAGTGCTGCCATCTGCACATTATGGCTGGTATCTCCAAGACGTCTTGTAGAGCAGAGAGATTCCTGGAAATACTCTCGATTGCGCCAACCACAAAAGGGGCATCTTAAGCTACTGCTTGGTATACTCCTCTGATTTGCACTGCCAGGTTTTGGTATCTCTGTATTTTCACCTGTTGCACCTTCAGAATGTTCTAAATCTCAAAGCACCACCAACATGTCAAGATCCATTCCCCGCTGCTCTTGTGCACAAGTGTGACATCAGGGCGATTGCTGTCAAAGCGCTTGTCGTATCCCACATGAACTTGCTGATTCTCGACTAATGCCGGTAGCGAACGCTTTTACTTCTCTACGCACTCGAGGTCATACCTCCTAATGTATTCAGTGGGCTACATCGTCATGGCGTCGGCTGAATGCAGCTACTGACAATGCGTCCTTTCATTGGATTTTCTATACGGCTGGCACAAAGGTACATAATCTGTTCTACCAATAGCGAAGGTGATAGAATTTGTTCTGTAAATATTATCTCTTCAGTTTCTTTCTTGCACTTACATTGCAGTGAAATCATCATCTCAGATCAGCCGTACATATGGTTTTTCTAACGTCAAACTGAGTTCAAAGTCTATTTTCCATGATCTGGCGGGTGAAGAGAAATTGTTTTTATGATTCGAATTTGAAAATATTTCTTAGTATATGCCATACTTCGATCCTTGTTGCATTCATCAGTTTCAGTGACTGTCTTATCCTTCCATGGATCCCGAGGTATACCAATTACACCGAATATTATTGGGTACTAGCGATACTTGTGTCCATTTCACAGCTTTCCTGTTTTAATTTTCAGATGAATCTTAATGTTTATTACTTCAAAGCTCCAACGAAAATTACATTTCGTCATCGTATGACTCATAAGGTGTTGATATGCCGTTAAACAAATGAATAAATGTTTTCTTTCTTTCTGAAATAATTAAAAAAAAAACAAACAATAAAGTCACTCTCAAAAGACATTAGAGAACCCGAACTATGTAATATTTCCAATACACCACAGTACGCGTTCCAGAAAAAGAAAAAAAAAACATATGAACAACATACCGTGCCCCGCTTGAGCTTTAATTCTTAGTAGGTGATCATGGCCCTCCACTGCCTTCTATCGCTTGTAGCTCTCAATAAGTTTTGTGTTGTGGATTCCGGGTTGAAATCCGGTACCAATAAATAACAAACGCCAGGAATGAATATATGAAAATAATGTATTAACGTAATAATACAAACTGGTAAAGCAGATTAGTAGTTCCAGGAATACGGGTTAGTAGCAAAATATATACAGTGTTTGGTATTGAAGTATCGCTGTATGACTTCTTACTGAGTCTACGTGCTCGCTCACTGTGACTCCTACAACGCTGTTACCTCACCCTCACTCTTCCGGTTACCTACAACCTTTTACTCTGTCACTCTGGACTCGACTCGTCTCTTCGGTCTGGCTCTCTCTTATTCTCATCTCGCTCTTGCAGTAGTATATGTATATACTGGGTGAGTCCATTTGTATAAAAAAGGATGGATCCCTCAACATTTTGTCCCTTTGCTACTTTCCTCCCAGGCTATATTCTGTCATCCACTTGCTTAACCCCTTGTCTCTCTTTCTCTCTATTCGGCCTGTGAGTATCAAATTCTCTAAGCCGTCCTTTTTCGTTATATGTCCCAGAAATTTCAGCTGTTTGTTCCTGATGTGAAGTATAAGCTTTCTTCTTGTTTGCATCCTCTCCAAAATCTCATCGTTGCTCACATGTTCGGTCCATTGTATCCTTAGCATCCTTCTGTAGAACCACACCTCTGTTGAGTCTCTTCTTCATCTTTGAGGAGACTGTCCAACATTCCCTGCCGTAAAGGAGGACAAATATCATGTAGCAGTTCAGTACTCTTTTCTTTGTTACGAACGAAATCCTCCTGTCTTGTAATATTCTACCTAAATTTTGGAATGCGTCTTTGGCCATCCCAATACTTCTTCGGATCTCAGCGTCGCACTTACCGTCCTCTGTCAGAACACTTCCTAGATATATAAATTTCCGCACCTGATTGAGTTTAGTGTCCTTGACCTGTAAATCGTAATTCGGGTTCATGCTTTTACTGATGATTATGCATTCCGTCTTGTAATTTATGCTTAGTCCTTTCTTCTCGCTCTCCTTTACGATTTCCTTAGACGATATCAATTGCAATTGCGACGAAAAGCGAAATAAAAAATAAACAATCAATAAAGAATTGTTCTTTAAACCTTTAGAACTTTTCGATATTTAAATTTAACTTTAAATAAGTTTATTTCTTTAATTTTTAAATCCCCTCTAACTATAGTAGTTACTACCTTCAGATTATGATTTACCAAGATCGAAAAACGGACGGACGGACGGACATACGTACACTGCGCTTTATTTGTATAGATGACTTCGAAACTATTAAAAACTATTTTATTACACTAAATATTTCACTCTAATAATATTTTTTTAATAGCCATTCGTTGGTCCGTCGCCAGGTTAAATTACGCATTCACCTAAAAAGATGAGCTTGCTAAGTGTTGCTATTCGAAGATACTTGATATATTCACCTGTTTAATCCATTTTACCTGTGTAATTCAGGAGTATTTACCTTTTTAAAGTTTACTCAGCACAAGGCTCAAGATTCACCCGAAGTAGAGCTTTATAGAATGAGGTTTGTGATATGAATATAACGTGTAGCAAGAATGGAATATTATCAGGATAATTCAGATATACGAAAAAGAAAAGTTTTTAGCCAGGAGAAATAAATGACATCCAATTTCAAAATGTAATTACGTTAACCCAACTCAACATAAATTAACAGTATTTGGAACTAGTATAGAGTAGGTCCTCCATTTGCTAGTTTCAGTACTTGTATTTGATTTTTCTTAGATTTGATCAAATTATCAACAATTGTCTGATCCATATTTTGTCACTTTTTTAGCAATGTTCCTTTAAAGGTTGTCATTGATGTGATTTTCGTTGCACGCTCTCAAAGTCTTCGGTCAAGGTGCTCTGAAATGTGTTCTATTGGATTCATGTCAGGATTTTGGGGCTACCCATGGCAGTGACTTGATTCCTTGTGATTCTTTCCAAATCTTTGCTACTTTGCTCGTATGACATGGCACTCCATCTTCTTGAAAAAGGTAGACATTCTTTTCAGTCTGATTGGTTTCAAATAATGGGAGTTGTCCTTTCTCTAACATCTGACAGTATTTTGAACCATTCAATCGCTCGTCAACAAAAAATCAGCTCAGATTTCTCTCCAAACAAGACAGCGCCCCACACCATTACTTCAATCACTCCATGTTTCATGGTTGCCTGCAGACATTCAGTGTTCCAAGTCTCATTCTGATTTCTCGAATTCGAATATTGGCAGAATTTACTTTCATCTGACCAAATTACAGACTGCCAAAATTCATAATCGCCCAGTCCATACGCCTGTTTCTGTTAACCTCTGAAATCAAGGGCTTCTTTCTTGCAACTCTTTTTTGATAGGCTAGCTCTTTCAGAGTCTTTCACACCACATATGGCGATATTTCCATACTGTTGGCGACATCTTTGACGCTCTGACGATGGTTTATGATGACATCTCTATTCAGCGCCCTTTTCGTTCGCTCAGACACGATGCTTGGTCTTCCTGAACGTTGTTTCACACAACAATGGCCTTCTTCATTAAATATCTTGACAATATTATTAACCGTTTGATGATTAACCTGGAGAAACCTAACAATTTATCTGTTTGACTTGCCACACTGATGCCATCCTATTATTTGCCCTTGTTAAAATTCACCAATTCCCTTACTTCCACGAACTTTCATTGCAAAATATAAGTCAACTTTCCTTCATAGATGAGAGTAACTTGATACTAACATGGTATTGTCTGAAAAAAAGAAGAGACGTTATTACACAAGCCAAAATTGCTGAAATTAAGGGTGGTTAAAAACTTATCATAAGCCACTGTATAAGCGATTGACCCTTGACTTGATAAGGATAAGATGTTGGCGTTCAGGGATACATTGACGCGGAATCTTGTTTCATAAAATAACAATTGTTGGGTAAAAGCTGTGAGAGTAGAATACGGGCGAAATGTGGAGGATTCAACTTCGCGGAAGGAGCATGGCATGTACTCACTCTATAAGGTTGGACATATATATAATGAATACTAATATAAATTTTAACTGATTGGTATTAGCTGCAGCATTCCGACTTTAGAGTTTCGTAGACGGACCCTCCAGGAATCACTCCGTCCTTTCGCCATGGGATATCAGCAATATATATTTAATTATACCACCCTTCGGGATGGAGGTGTTTATGGCTCTCAGCAGATTTCTCTTCTTTATTATCTGGGAATTGCAATACCTTCTGAGGAACGATAGTGGAGTGGTTTCGTGTTGTTGTTCTAATTAAGTCTGCTTTGCTATCTAACCCATAGCTGAGAGTGGAAGAAATGGACTTATGCCTTTATGCTTTTTGCTCAGTGCATAATCAGAAGTGAAGATAATGGCTACGGCCGGATGTTGAACTCAGTTTACACATCCATGATTTTTTTTACAATGAAAAAAATTTACAATGGATATAGATAGTAAATTCACTCAGTCACTCTCTACCTTGATTGGCTCTTCGGCCTTGTATTGGGTGAAGAATTATAAATTCTTCACCCAATACAAGTGTGATATTCTTTATAAAAAAATACAACAAAAATAAAATTTATTTATAAGCCAATTCTTTAGTAAATGTATCAATAGTTAATATTTTCATGTAATTTGTTTCAATAATCCAACGCGTGATCTCACGGGTAATAATTTCTGTCCTTTATCTCACGAGTGATGTAAACGGCTGTTTGCTATTTAGACAATAAAGTATTTCAATTTCAGTTCTATATCTTAACAAAAGTCACAGACACAACAGCTCCAACAATATCAGCTCCACAATCTTCAAAGGTCAATATTTGCTTAAAAGATTACTTAAAAAAACGCCACTAGTTTTATAACATTGGATTTACAACACTGATCGAAAAGGTCCTCTTTAGACGATAAAGAGGTTGACGGATTTTAATTAAATTTTAAAATTTAACGCTTTTTTTTTAAATTGAAACTCAGAGAAAACGTAATATGATTTGTATTTTTGTTTTTTTTTTCCACTTTTTTCTTTTTATTTCGTATTTATCAGCATTTATTGATTTATTTACACATTTTGTCTTTCTGTTTTTGGCGTTGATGAAGAATTTTTCTAAGGTCGGATATAGAATGAGTCACTTCTGGAAAATTTGGGTAACTTATTGTCATATATATTTATTCATCGGTATATATGCAGGGTTAATAGATGAAAAGAACATACGTGCATAAACCGGCACAATCCACACACACACGCACATATATATATATATATATATATATATATATATATATATATATAAAATACATGGTGCA
The DNA here is from genome assembly GCA_903632075.3 of Acanthosepion pharaonis. NCBI lineage: Eukaryota > Metazoa > Mollusca > Cephalopoda > Sepiida > Sepiidae > Acanthosepion > Acanthosepion pharaonis. The sequence goes on along the minus strand of CAHIKZ030000833.1, from coordinate 541,864 downwards.
GTTCAATTTATATTACAGTGTAACCCGGATATAAGAGACACGGATATAAGAGAAACCCGGATATAAGAGAGATTTTCTTTGGTCTCAAATTAGAGCCTTTGTTAATGTATATAAATTAGACCAAACCCGGATATAAGAGAAACCCGGATATAAGAGACTTCTTCTTCAGTCCCGACAACTCTCTTGTATCCGGGTTACACTGTACAATGAATCATTAATACAAAAGGTAAATTAGTAACGTTAATGATATAAAATGGCGAAATCCCTTCGCTAACTAAATTAAATTTTATAGATGCAATAAACTACTAATCACTTGATGAATGGTATGATCCTTGTTTTGTACATTATAAACTGTATTAAGTCTTCCTTGAATATGCAAGTACTTTCGACGATTCTTCCGGTCATCATCAGGCATGGAATCTTTTTTTGTTTTTGGTAAAATTCAAGTAGCACCCGAGACGAAAAAATATAATGCAAATCGAAATAATTTTTTTTTTTTTTATTTTATTTTTTTTTTTAATGTTATTGATAATGGATACAAAGTTGTGGAGCGTGTAGTCGCAACACTAAGGTTGAAATTTTGAAAATTTAAGTGAGTGGGTTTTTTTTACTAATATGGCAATTTAGCGAAGGGATTTCGTAATTTCAAAACGATCAACAACAACAAATATGACGTCATCATCACTGAGATACTTGCCCCAGCCAATATTTTTTTTCATGTTGGAGAACAGATGATAGTCAATTCAAGGAAACAGTGGGTGATCAAACATTTTAGAGTTACAGTCACACACAACAACCATTGAAGCCAATGACTTGTGTGCTGGATTATCTGCATGCGAAATGTCCTTGGCTCTTTTGGAGCAGGTTTGGAGATAGGTTTTTACTGCATGGATTGTCTCTTTGTCTCTGGATCTAAGTGATGAATCCAACACTCATTTTGTATTAGGAAACGTTCAAAGTAATTAGCTGGATCTGCTCCAAAGTCATATTTCCCCGTGATGCGATCAGCTAGGCGCTTTGGATCAGGTGTCAGAAAATGTAGCACCTAGCAGAAATTTTCGTCATGCCAAATCTATTGTGCAGAATATTCTCAACACTTTCACAGGATATTCTAATAGCAATAGCTTTGGAGAACGGTGATTCTGTTAGCAACGTACACAACAAATATACCAAGAACTCAAAAGAAAATGGTTGAATCCGTCAACACAACAACAACACAAACAATATTTCTACACGTAAAAATATTCTTTTCCAACATAAAGTAGGCATTTACACTATCTCCCCACTAACACGAATTGTGAGACAGAATCTTTTTTTAAGGTAGGGACCCGAGCGCGTACACCCGGGCAAGGAACAAAGATTTCCTACAGCCCCCGCAACCGTCGGTTGCGCTGGCCTCGGTGCGAACACCTTTCTATGGTGCAGTGAGAGGGCGCGGCCTCGGGCAGCTATTCTCCAGGGCTGGGAACCTCTCAGTATAATTTTCTTCAGTTGCGACTCTGTCCTTTGACGGAGCCGCTCCTGAGTGCACTTTGCCCAAAAACGGAGAGGCAACTGAGAGATGATGAATAATGTGTTACAAACAACTTGAAAGAGCAATCCAAACATTGCCGTAATTTTTAAGTTGACCCTACGAATATACAACAGCGTTTCTAAATTCTTCTAGTTGCTAACGACATTTTGTTGTTTATAGATACTTTGTTTCAATAAATTCACTTCGTTTTTTTTTGCCTCGAAAATGTTCAGATTGAATGAAACGCGTCGATGTATTTTTTCAATTGCTGGACAATGGTCATTGTTTAATTGTTTTTCTCAAAATCGGTTATAATCGTTAATCGTTCCATTATGGCAAAGTGAGTCAGTATGATGTGCGGTATATGAGAGAAGAGATAGAGACGAACAAAGTTACAGTTTTCATGTTGTCTTTATTTCCTTTGTACAAGTTAATTCTGAGAAATGCATACAGATGACAGTGTTGATAGCAGACACGGAAAGTAGACTACTAGAAGAGAGTAAAAGAAAGAGAGAAGAAAGGTGTAACCATCGACTATAAGACAGAATATATGGCTGCCAGCTAAAAGAAAAACCCAAGATACAAACTACGAATAGGAAACACCAAATCAAGTACAATATAAATATCTATAAAGTGTTTTAACATAGGACGGAAAAAGCGACACCGAAATTCCAGGGGCGAAAGATGCCTTCCAAAAGCTAAGCAAATAAGAAACATGACAATTTTCATTGGAAATAAAGAAAAAGACTACTAGAGTGTTACGTAATATCGACACTTCTATATGGCAATGAATGCTAGAAAATGTCATCAGAAATGAAGAAGAGACTTGAGGAAATAGAATTAGGATTCTACGAAAGTGTGACACTGAAATCCAAAGGCGCACTGGGTTGGCGAAAGGTGCCTTCCAAAAGCTAAGCAAATTATTTAGAAACAGAAAAAATATCACTAAAAACAAAGAAAAGATTACCGAACTGTTACGTATGGCAGTGAATCAATCTCCTCAGAGATGAAGTAGAAACTTGAAGTTCTACAGAAGGATACTGAGAATACCATGGATTGAATATGTAAGCAACGACGAAGTTTTAGAGAAAACAGAAACCAAAAGCAGAAAGAGATCATTTAAAATTTCTAATGAGGAAAGGGGGTTTGGAAAATTTATCACTCTCAGGACATGTTGAAGGCAAGAGAGATAGAGTAAAGCACGGAATAACTTGTATAAATGGTTGGCAAAACAGGGATTAGGAGAGATTGCAAAAAGACATAAAAAGCTATAAAGGACAGGAAGTTGTAGAGAGTGATGATCACTCATGTCTTGAAGGGACACGGCACATAGCAGAAGATGTATTTTTTCAATTGCTGGACAATGGTCATTGTTTAATTGTTTTTTCTCAAAATCGGTTATAATCGTTAATCGTTCCATTATGGCAAAGTGAGTCAGTATGACGTGCGGTATATTAGAGAAGAGATAGAGACGAACAAGAATAAAGAGAGAGAATCTGAGGAAAAAAGCAGAGATAGAAAGAGAGAGGCAGACAAAAACGAAGAAAAAGAGAAAGATAGAGAGAGAAAAAAAGAAAAAGAGTGTCGGAGTGAAAACAGAGATAGGTTGAGAAAGGTAGGAATTCACTGAAGACAGGGACAGAGAAGAACAGAGAAAGAGGCGAAGAGAAGATCAGAGAGAGAAAGAGACAGAGCGAGAGAGACAGAGAAAAAGAAGTGAGAGAGAGAGTCAGAGTGAAAAGCATAGACGGGAAGAGACAGACAGACAGAAAGGGAAATATATAGAAAGAGCCAAAAACAAAGAATGAGTTGGATAAAATAGCCGAAACGTCGTGAAAATGGCAATACAGAATAATGTAAATAGTGTAAATAGTTACAATACCTCATCTCATTAATTCTAAACAGATCCTGAAGAAGGACGGAGCGTACAACAGCCGAAACATCATGAATACAACAATACAGATGCGAACAACAGTTCGAAAAATATAAATAGTGTAAATAGTTACAATACCTCATCCCAGAAATACAGACAGGTCCTGAAGACGACCGGAGCTTACGACGGCCGAAACGTCCTCAATATGGCAATACAGATTCGAACAACAGTTCAAACAATGTAAATAGTATGAATGGTTACAATATTTCATCTCAGAAAAATAGATACATCCTGAAGAATGGTGAAGCGTACATCGGCCGAAAGGTTGTGTATATGGCAATAGATATGAGGACAACAGTTCGAACAATGTAAAGAGTGTAAGCAGTTAGAATACCACATCTCAACAGTATAGATAGATCCTAAAGAAGGCCGGAGCGTACAACGACCGAAACGTCGTGAATATCGCAATAGAGATGCAGAAAACTGTTCGACCAATGCAAATAGTGTAAATAGTTATAATATCTCATTTCGGAAATAGAGACAGACATTTTCCCATATTTGGATTTTTTTTTTTTTTTTTACTAATCATTCACAACCGTCCTGGGTATGACGATAAACTAAATCCGCGTCCTGGGTAAAACGATAAACTACGTCCAACATCAAGGCCTCTGATCAGGAGGTTTTGAGGAGCGTGGTGTTCCCAGGTCTACCCTGACCCGGGGTGGTAGCACCTGTTAGGTTTCCAGCTATGGGAAAATAGTTAACACCCAAACTGGAGTCAAAACACTATGAAAGTGTAAAAATAGGTTTTAATACCAGATATAGTTTTTGTAAAAAAATCATTATCAGCAACACATTTTTGAAGAAAAAATTATTACCAAAAATACATTCTTGAAGGAAAAAATATTACCAGCAACAAAATTTTTGTCCACTATTTTCATTGTTCGGACTCATCTTTATTGACATATTTAATAACAACGAAAATTGCAATATGAACCCTGGGAAAAATATGCAATGATAACAGCAAAAATTGCAATATGAGCTCTGGTAAAAATGGTTTTGAAGACATTAACTTTTTAAGTCCCAGAAATTCATACACAGACGTCCTAAAGATACGTTGCACAGTGGATAAAGATGTTAAATCCAGTGACAGGACCCAAAGAGTTGTGAGTTCAATACGTAGCGGAGAATTAACGGGAGGTAACTGATAATTGACATCCATTAGATATGGCTTGAGGAAATAGAACAGTCTAACCCAGTGAGCGAAATAAAGGGTTCAGTTCAACATTCCAACCACCTGAAGAACGATGGTACAACGGCCGAAACATGGCAACAAAGATGAGGACGATAGTCCGAACAATGTAAATAGTGTACATAATATCTCAGCTCAGAAATATAAACAAATACATAAAAATAACCAAACCAAACCATAATGATTCACAATATGAGAGAAGTAAATGGTGGCCTTCACTGGAGACTAACTGTACACTCTGTTCAATAAACTAACACTCTGCTCACTAGTCAAACTATTTATAATAATAGCGGTTACGTCCAAATCACGCTGTAAACTCCACTTTTCGTTTGATCACCGACTGGTTGTCGAACGCGGTTAGTATTTAGATGGTGGCAGCTTGGGAACACAAGGTACTGTAAACGACCTCCTCTACAATCCGAAAAATATTTCGGCTTTAAATAACCCACAAACGGTTAATAAGCTCTAAAAAAGCAAAATAAATCGGCTTCAGTCACTTTCCTACCGCCGTAATTTGTAGCTTCCATATATGACTTGTCTATAAATATTTTCATAAGAATTGTTCTGATGAACATTTCTCCTATTCCCCTTTAAATTGTACATTTGGGAACTCGTTAGGACTTCATAGAGACTTCAGGTATTACGATGACTGTAGTAAGAATGTGGTGTTTTCTTTTAAGGAATACTCTTGTATGTTTAGGTCAGTAATTGTGGCTAGCTAAGTTTAAGATAAAATAGATTGAAGACCAGTCTTCCCATATCCTCCCTTTTGGCCTTGTGCCACATTTTTGTATTACGCAAGATAAATATTGCTTTTGTGTCTAGTTAGGACTTCATAGAGACTGTGAGGTATTATGGTGACTGTAGTAAGAATGGTAAAAATGTGATGTTTTGGTGTAAAGAATATAGTGATATGTTTCGGTCCGTAATTGTTGCTAAGTCTCAGATAAGATAAAGTGAAGACCAGTTTTCCCCTATCCTCCTTTTGGCCTTGTGTCATATTTTTGTATCACACAGAATAAATATTACATATATAACACTAGCTAGAACTTCATAGAGACTTAAAGGGATTATGGTGATTGTATTAAGAATGGTAAGTAAGAACGTGATGTTTTGGTGGAAGGACTATTGTATAGTTTGTTTGGGGAAGTGACTGTGGCTAGCTAAGTTTAAAATAAGACCAGCCCTCCCCGCTTTTGGCCTTGTACCACATTTTTGTATTACTCAAAATAAATATTACTTTCCTGTATGTTACCTAGACTTTAAGCGCAGTTCATCTTAACAACATAAAGTATGCAGATGACACAGTGTTGATAAAAGAGACATAAAGAAATCTACAAAAACATTCCTAGAGAAGGTAGCGAAAGAAATCGAGATGAAATGGCCGATTTATTTTCTTAAGTCACGAGTGACCTGAAAAAAAACTTTTTATAAGCAACCACCATCATATGCCACGAATAATAATAATAATAATAATAATAATAATAATCACCCAGATATTGTTACCACAAAATAAAGTTGCCTCATTATTGACATGACAGTCCCTGTAGACTGCAATGTATCTTTGAAGATATTCAAAAAGCTGTCATAATATAAGGACCTTGAAATCGAAATCTCAAAAATGTGGCGATGAGGAACATCAACAATCCCTGTTGTAGTTGGATCCCTAGGATTGGTTGGAAAAGATTCCCGTAGAATAATTGAAGGGATTCCTGGAAGTCCATGCCTCAAAGAGATACAAAAAATTGTTCTGACAAATACAGCCCACACTTTACGAAGGGTTTTATCTATGTAATTTTTTTTTAATTTTTTTTATTTTTTTATTTTTTTTTTTGTCAATGGAAAGTGTCATGATGCCATTTCTAACCTTAGGTCCCTGGGCGGGACCCGGAAAGAAATGTGTAAACGCTAGAAATCAAAGGAAATAAAAACAATAATAATAATTATTATTATTACTATTATTATTATTATTATGAACACCCAGACCGGTTACAGAGACAGTACCTGTAATAAATTGATAGTCCTTCTCAACTACAAGAAGACTTAATGCATGGTTGTTAGAAAAAGGGTAAAATCAACGTGCGAATTGCAAATCGGGGATATCAAAATCAAAAAAGTGAAGAAATGTAAATATATGGGAAGTGCTTTAAGAGAGAACGGAAAGAGCGACACTAAAATCCGATTGATTGTGATTTCTTGGGGCTTGTATTGCATCTGTCAAATGACTTAGTATTGACCATAATAGTTGTTAAATGGAATAAACTGTAAAGGGAAGGCATGACGCAATTCTGTCCTGGGTATGGCGATAAACTACATCCGGCAGCGAGGCTTTTGATCAGAATGTTTTGAGGAGCGTTGAACCACCTATTAATTGCTGGTGTTTCCAGGTCCACTTTGATCCGAGGTGGTAGCACCTGCCAGGGTCTCAGCTATGGGCAAATAGTTACCCCTACAAAAAAATAAGGGTTTAAAACTCTATTAAAGTATAAAAATAGATTTTAATACCAGCAATAAAAAAAATATTACCAGCAATAGATTTATTGAAAAAAATAAACCATTTTTTTAGCAATACTATTTTATTGAAAAAAAATAGAAATTCTGTAAAAAAAATGTTATAAGTTTAATGCAATACTTTTAAAGCTAAAATAACTGTGATTTTAGGCATTACTGTAAATCAAAAAAATCAATAAAAAATGATGGAGGACATATGGAAACTTAAATAAAATTTCAATAAAACGGAAAATACAAATAAAGTTATTTTTTCAAAGTGCTACGAACTTTATGGATACCTGTATTTAAAAAAATATTAAAATATATTTTAAAAAATATTACCAACAATATATTTTTAAAAAATATAAACAATATATTTAAAAAAATATTACCTACAATATACCGTAAAAATAAAACAAACAATAAACCAAAACAATCACACTTTACCAACAATATATTTAAAAATATTGCCAACAATATATTTAAATAAAAATTACAAACGATATATTAAAAAAATATTACCAATAATATATTTAAGAAAAATATTACCAACAATATATTTTAAAAAATATTGCTAAAAAGTGTATTAAATTATTGAGGTTAAAAAAACCAAGTATCAGGTAGAATGTTTACACACCCACTTGCTACTTCTTTTTTTTTTTTCTAACCTGCCCTTGGAATACTAATCGATATGAATCCAAATCAGTATTTTTTTTTTTTTTTCATATTTTGTAATTTCCTTAGAGTTTTTCTTACACTTTCTGGGACTGTTCCCAGTATTTCGATAATGACTGTAAAGTCACTTTCACGTTCTTCCTTCGTTTTCTGATAAAATTCGAGACACTTATTATATATCTGTTTTTTGTTTGAGGTTGTTCTATCGTCTAGATGGTGTCGGTCGTTTCCTGAATTTAAAATCTTTCCGGCCTCTTTGCTAGACCTTTCATAACTGTTCCCCGTTCTCATATTACAACTGGCACGACTGCTACCTTCGGCGTATTCAATGTCTTTAGATCTCTGACAATGTCTAACAATGTAATCGATGTATATGATTTCTTATTACATCACACGTTACTTTTTTGGATTAAACACGTTTAGCCACAAAAAATTGACGTTTAGAGTTATAAGAAAAAGGAGAGGATTCAAAATTAAATCCATTCATTCCTATGAAATTACTAAATAAAGGGTTCAGTTCGACATTCTAACCACCTGAAGAAGGCCGGAGCGTACAACGGCCGAAACGTTGTAATAAATATGGCGACAAAGAGGAGGACAATACTCCGAATAATGTAAATAATGTACATAATACCTCATCTCAGAAATATAGACAAAATAAACCAAACCAATTATTATTATTATTATTAATATTATTATTGTTATTATTCATGGCATATGACATATGATGCGTGTTGCTTATAAAAAGTTTATTTTCAGGTCACCACTCTTGAGAAAATAAACCGGCCATTTCTTCTTTTCATCGACAGTCAAGTTTCAAAACTTTCCGAAGTATCTTCGCTCTTCTGAGCAAGCAATATTTTTGTAATGGCTTCATTTCCAAATCCCAATCCATTATCTGCAAGATTTTCCCCATGTTTTTGATACAACATCCCAGTGTTCTGATTACTGGCACTGTAATTACTTTCTTTGCTAGTCCTTCCCATATTTTCAAAATTTCATCCTTTAAATCATAGTAGTTGTCTATCTTTTCTTTGCATTCAGTTCTCGTGTCAGACGGACCGGAAACTTCTATCAGGTAGCAAATCTGTTTTTTTTTTTTTTTTTTTCTGTTTGTCCAGCAGGTTTATTTTAGTCTAAAGGTGTCATTTTCTCTATCGGAATATCCCACAGGATTTCATTTTCGTATTTGCCATAGATTTCTTCTCATTTGTAATCCATTACTTATAATACTTGTCACGGCATTCAAATGCTTACTTTTAACAGTTTTCAATGAATTATCATCATCATTGTTATTATTATTATTATTTAGTCATTCAGTCTTCAAACCAATAAAAGCAAATTTCTGCAATATTCCAGCACTTTCCTCAGTATTCAAGCTGCTTGTAAGCTTATTGTCTGCGTCGTTACAGCGTTAATCCCCAATTTCATCGAGCTTGGTTGTTAGGGATCATTTTAAGAGCTCCGATAACAACTAGCGCAACTGTCACCTTCATCTTCTGCAAGTACCCCAGCCCAGGTACTTGATATGTTCCAGATTATTTTGTTTTTATTATTTCACTTTCTTTCACATCCACTCTTGGCATCTTTTTGTTTACGACTCTTACATCCGGTCTTTTGACCTGGTTTGGCTCATTTGTTTTAACTCTAAAAAAATAAACCGAAACTTTATTCTTTTTCTTGTGTTTTTCCTTTGTTTTGTGTAGCACGAGTTTTCTCCCCAAGTTTCAACCAGAGACTTCTTCAGAAGATTCAAGCAGATGTAGTGCTATACATCCAGAAAAAAAAAGGATAACTGTGGTCATTGCGGGAACATAAATTATGGAATGGTTAACCATGGTCAAATGCAAAATAAGTAACAGAATTGTCCAAGAAACAGAATTAACAAAATTTGCAATAAGCAATAAAAAGAAAAAAAAAGAAAAAGGCTAAAAAATAATAAAAATCAAGCAAACAATATAGTGATTTTCCAAGCGTAGCTTATATGTGGCACAAGGCCGAAAATATGGGGCATCCAGTGAGGATCGAACTCATTATTCAGTTGCAATTGTTCTAGCGAGGGAAGCTTGCTAACCATTAACCAATCAAGCAAGCAATATATTTAAGGCAAAATAACATTAATACGGCAAATTTTTCACAAACTAAGAATTGGGTTTGACACACACAAGCAAGTTTGGACAAACGAACTTAGCGTTCTGACTTCAAGACCGGGACTGAGTTAGATGAAACTGCGAGCCGGCCTATTTTATTGTCTAGGAAAAAATCCCAGCATGCATTTGTGTGCTTCTGCCTATAAAAGGTGAGGGGAAAGTCTTTTGCACTCACTCAAGATGTAAGAATTACCCATGAGAATGATTTTTTTCTATTCATATATTTTAGGACAACCAGGAATTTCATCCACGTATTTATTTGCTACTTTTCCTATGTTGTTATCAGATTAGGTGCTGTCGTTTGAAGTTGAGAAGGCGCCGGGTGTTACTGAACAAATACTAAAAGTGTTGAATTAGTTCAATCAAAAATGAAATGTCCCCATTCACATAAATATAATAGTAAATACTGTATGTCGGTCTGCAGTTGGAGATTCGTCTCCAGTTGAGCTGGTCAAACTCTCTGGCTCCGGGTAGTGACGATCCTCAGATGAGCCTATGTCAAAGGGCAGAGTATCGTCTCTGGAAACAACTACCTGACCCCGTTTTATACGGGATCTACGGGGAATGTTTGACCGATCCTACGGGCTTGGATACCCCACATTAAATTCGGTCTTGTGCCACATATGACCGCGTGGGGCGGTTGGTAGATATCTTGCCGCTGGAGATTCGTTTCCAGCTGTGCTGGTCAAACTCTCTGGCTCCGGGCAGAGAGGATCTCCAGACGAGGCTATGTCGAAGGGCAGAGTCTCGTCACTGGAAACAGCAACTTGAACTCGTTTTATAAGGGGTCTACGGAGAATTTTTGGCCGGTCCTACGGGCTCGGATAACCCACATTAAATTCGACCTTGTGCCACATCTGACCGCGTGGGACAGTTGGTAGATATCCTGCTGTTGGAGATTCATTGTGGAATTCACTTGACTCACTTCTAGCAGTTGACTACTTCTACGCACCGCTGGCGAATCTTATATGTGTTGTTCTTGTCCCAAGTATTATCGTTCATTACCAACCTTCGTTTGATTATTCTATTCAGTAACCTTCTCTAGGTTACAACATTAACATAAATCAAAAATATCCTGAAATAACCATAAACATATCAACCTACTATACTGTAATCAAATGCATTCTAACTATAAACAAGATAAAAATGTCCAAAATAATTTCATAAATACTAATATATTCTTCACTGATTCTAGTAAAATTAAGACTAATTATATAATATACTAAATTTAACAGAACCAACTTAATGTCGCGCAATAACTCTTCCACCTCAGTTAGTGTTTTGGAAGAAACCAACATTGTATATCAGTTTAAATGTCCTTTGGGACATTGTATTGCAGAAAAAAAAATGTAAGTACACATGTTGGTTTGACTACCACAACATTATGAAGATGTCTTACACTTCATTTGTAGAATACAAGTTCTATTGCACAGCATTTAAAGACACATTCCTGTCCACCTTCACAATACAGGAAAATATTTGATTAACACCAATATACGACACCACGAAAATAATAAACAAAAACTTCAAATTCTCGAGGCCTCTATATCAAAAGCAAACAACAAAAACTCGACAAAATTTATTACGAGTGTGGCAGCAACATGTTGAAGTGCTTTTAACAAACATTTAATGACATTTTGCATCCCTATCAATTTCTACTCAGCTCCTTTATACTGGGACGCTTGTTTTACAAAAAATTCCACAGTTACAACAGATAAATTTTAAAATTTAAAATATTCATAACAGAGCGCGTTCACGAGTGTTTTTTTTTTTAAATTACCATTACAACGATATGCAGATTTCATCACACTTACAATAAGTGTGTCTTTGTAATTCACCCATGGAGAAGATCTTGGAACAGAAACAAAATTACTTGGGTAGGAAAAAAAGTTCCTTAATGAATTTCATCTGAACATCAAGACACTGCTTAGAGAATTTAAAAGGATCATTATGAAAAGATATAGACATATTTTATCTATATTATTCAATGAAAAATGCTTGAATGACTATATATATATATATATATATATATATATATATATAGAGAGAGAGAGAGAGAGAGAGAGAGTCATTCGGTAAAGACAAGACTCTTCGGTAAATCGAATTGAGTTCTCTCTAAAAATAAATACACTTAAAATTCACCTTCGCCAACGGCTTAGTGGTAGAATCCCCGACTGACGCCAATTCAATCGGGTTTCGATCCTAGCTAGAGGCAACCGGATGTTGATAAGCTGTGACACAGCGAAACAGTCTGTCTGTGGATGACAATATATATGCTCCTGAAAAATTTATTTCGGTTGAGCTCTCTGGGGAGGAAGTGTGAGTTTGTAAACAATGACTATTAATGCAAGACTCTTCGGTAAATCGAATTGAGTTCTCTGGGTGTTTATCTAAATATAAATACACTTAAAAACGGCTTAGTGGTAGAATCACCGACTGACACTAATTCAATCGGGTTTCGATACTAGCTAGAGGCAACCGGATGTCTAGCCACACTGATGAGCTGCGAAACAGTCTGTCTGTGGATGACAATATATATATATATATATATATATATACAGAGAGAGAGAGAGAGATGATAATGATGATGATGATGACATTAATTGGATATATGTATAGATAATTTCAAAGAGGATATAGATCCAGAGAGAGAGAGAGAGCAATATAAGAACAATTGCAAACATAATAATAAAGAGACTTTAGATACCCATCGTAATATTTTATTTCGCAAAACCGATACTCCGTTTCGTCTCATCAGACCAAACAGTCTCAACCTTTGAATGAGACGAAACAGAGTGTCGTTTTGCGAAATAAAGTATACCATGGGTATCTAAAGTCTCCACTTCATAATTATATATATATATATATATATATATATATATATATATATATATATATATATATATAAATACAAATATAGGTAACTGTACTCGTTTTGAAAAACCATCGAATTTTTGATTTGCCAATAATCAAATCAATCTCGATGGGAAAAAGGTTTTAAAAAAAGAAAGAGCTACAAACATGAAAGTCTGTCGAAAAAAATTGCACAGATACAGGTTTAAAGCCGATACGAGTAAACAACTAACTAACAAAAGAGCTCAATACAACCGTAGAGCAGACCTACAGCTGGCTTTCCCTGACGATCCGCTTAGGTGAAACCTGGGTAGGTTTGTCTGGCTCACTAGGTTTATATATATATATATATATATATATATATATATATATATATGTATGTATGTGTGTGTGTGTGTCTGTGTGTGTATGTGTGTGTGTGTGTGTTTAGGCAGCATATTTTCATTCGAATATTTTTTTAAAATCTTTTTAAAAATCATATAATTTACCTCTCTTGCATAAAGGTAAGAAATATTTTGAATTTTCCGTGTAAACGCATAGCACATCCATGGATATGCAACAGTTGCCAATGGTCTTAGATTAAATTGAAAGTACTTGGGGGGAAAATAAAAATTATTTGAAAGAAAATTTAGGAATTTTTCCTAATCAATTTTCTTCAGCCATCAAGAAATTAATTCGTGGACTTGAAAGGATTAAAACTAAAATAAATAGATATAATACGTCTAAATTATTTAACCAAATACACACACACACACACACACACACATATATATATATATATATATATATATATATATATATATTACAGAAATTTGACAAATGGAAAATGCTTCAGTGAATATAGATCTGAATGAAAATAGATTTGATTACGCGTTTTACCATTGTACGCTTCATCTTTAAAAAAAATCCATTAATATTCATTGCGTATCTTTTCTTTATAATTCTCATTAAATTCACTTTCTTTCTTCTTCTTGATTTAAGCTTTCGACTCACATGAGCCATCTTCAGAGTGGTTATCCGGACATTTAAACAAACATATTCACCATCAAAGATGATATTTTGTTATGTCGACGTATAAGATTGCTATGAGACGATAAGGGTCGCGGAATAGCAGACGCAGGTTCTATGACGTCATACCACGTGAGTGACCGAAATATGAACCACAGAGCCATATGTCTAGATGCAATGTAAAGTGTTGTGACTAGTTTGAAATGTAAATTTGTTGAGTGTGGGTTGCTTTGTTTCAATGTAGATGGCCTCCATTATCTGAAGGTCCTTTTTGCTGTGTGCATGCGTGAGTATTAATGTGTTACACACACACACACACACACACACACACACACACACATATATATATATATATATATATATATGAGTGATTATTTTGGGGATTTTAGGTTAATCATATAGTAATTCGAGAATCGAAAACGGTCCGGGTTCGATTCTCGGTAGAGGATGCACACGGCTGATGAGTCTGAGATAGGACGAAACGGCCGTCCAGTGCTTTCTGCCTTCTGTTGAGGATTATTCTAGGCTCGACGAATTACTATATATATATATATATATATATATATATATATATATATATATATATATGACTTATATAGCACTATGTCAGTGGCATGCATTATAAAACCTGTTTTCAAATAATATCAGCAATGAACCTATGTACATATTATTGTTCCAACGAAACTATTTTTCAATGCTATATAAGCATTTTGGGTGGGGGCACCCCCAGGCGGTATAATGGTTAACAAGCTTGTCTCACTAAAACAATTACGACCGAGTAATGAGTTCGACCCTCAGTTTCCCCCTACTTGTGTCATATTTAAGCTATGCTTGGAAAATCGCTATAAGCAATTAAGAAAAGTTTACTAATAAATCTACAACTATTAAACACAAAAATCTATAAAAAAAGAAGGAAAATTTGCAAGTTTATTGTCGGCAGGATCGTTTACAATCGACAAAATAAAAGAAAGCCAGATACGCGTGAATAATTCTATCGACACAGGTTCGTTTCATGCGTGATTACTGGAAGGGCAAGCAATGACGTCAGAAAACAAAGATGTGAAACAGGTGAGAATTGAAACAAAGACAATTATGACACTGAATGAGTCATATTCAGGTAACAATTTAATTTGATATTGACAAGGCACTCAAAAATGCACACACGCATTAACGAAACTATCTTCTTTTCCTATGCTTCGTGTTCCTTCAAGGGCTGGACGATAATGGATCTCCACAACTTCCTCTACTTTGCAGCTGCTAGCAATGTTTGCCTTTTTTGCTATCTCTCCTAATTCCTGTTCTGCCAAACAAAATATCAATCTTTTTTTACCATGATATTTACACTCTGCAAAGCGCAAGAGCCACTCGAAGTAGAGGGTTACAGAGTAAGAAGTACAGTTTACGGTGATATGTGGCGAAGATAACGGTCTAACCTAGACTTGAACAGGTTAAGATTGTGGAACAAACTCCTAAAAATCGGTTCGTAGGAGAAAGAAGCTTGTGTGCAACTTACATATCACTCTCTACAAGACTCAAGAGCCACTCGTGGTAGAGGGTTATGAAGTAAGAGGTAGAGTTTATGGGGATATGTGGGGAAGGTCACGATTAACCCTAGACTCGAACGGATTAATATTGTTGTGACCATGTAAGCATCCTCTTGGGAGTCTGTTCCACAAAGCAGCGGTTCGTGAAAAGAAGCTGTTCGAGTGGAACATGCATCTCACAAATGGAATACGAAGAGAATGAGAGAATGGTTCGCTACAGTGGGCGTGGCACGGGGGGGTCTTAACCGTGAGGGTTCGAACTGGTGGGGCTAAGAAATGTAGTTCGTCTGAACAATTTCCATGGAAATAGCGACAGAGTGACAGAAGCATCCGACGTTTCGACTGTAGGAAAGGGGTTGTAGGGTGGAAAATGATTCATCATCCACAAGGACGCGGAGACGCTTTTGGAGTCTATCAAATCTTGGAAATGAAGACTGGACATCTGTCCATATATAGCAGCCAGTACCCCATTCTTGGTCTGACCCGGTTCTTGTAAAAGTAGAGGGTAGGGGAAGGCGTCAGATACTTGCTGGAACGGTATCAAGAATCGACCATTTTACAGAATTTCTAGCGATGGATCGTATGCACGAATTCCACTTGAGGTCTGGGTTGAGTTTAAGGCTTAAGAAAGTATTATATATATATATATATATATATATATATATATATATATATATATATATATATATATCTTTAGATAGCCTAACAAATGCGTTTAACCATGAAACAAACTGTCGTCGCTGGTCCTTAACCTGTGTCCACTTTTGCATTTACATAGGCTCTATCCCTGATATTGAACATTTTTGCCCATAAATAAAGCATACCTGTAAACTATGTCTATGTTTTATTATATATATATCTTGGACAAACCTTAATTGTTTTATGACCCTTCGCGCAGAACTCTTCATTGCCAATTCAAGAAAGAAATTCGGATTACTAACACAGAAAATGTCTCATATCGAGAATATTTAACATTGAAAAACAAAAGAAAAAATTAATTATTTTTAATAATATGTGGAAATCTCCGCTTTTACCTGAAGACGGTCACGAGACCAGAAACACGTGTAATAAAATTATGTAAAACAAAGCATAATATTTTTTCTAAATAAATCCACATTACAACCAGAAACGTTTGCGGCACCTCTCCTCTCTTTTTTTTAATATACATACTTTTCTCTCGTCGGAACCACTACAACCTCTTTCATTTATATATATACATATATATATATATATATATATATATATATATATAGATAGATAGATAGATAGATAGATAGATATTTCATTGAATACAACAGACAAAGGTGTTTTATTTAGTTTTTTATACAATTTCTCATGCGATCTAATATTTTTTTCTTTATGGATGATAAATTATGTAAAAACTTTCCGAATGTTCTTTTTATCCGAGCGCTTTCGGCTATACATTTAGCCATTTTCAAGGATTAAATATTTTAACAGTTAAATAAGAAATAGTTTGTCGTATTCAATGAAATGTGCATGAAAAAGAAGGATTGCTGCCTAAATACACAAAAATATATATATATATATATATATATATATATATATATATATATATATATATATATACTAGATTAAAAGCTGCCCTATCGAGCGGCATTTAAGGTAGCTCCTGCGAAGGGCTTTTCATTTGGGCCTTCATCACAATAGGTAGGGAGGAGAAGATGCGATAGGCATCAATAAACTACAGACGAACTCAAAATTGATCGCTGCATTTAAATATTGCATTAATATTTAAGCTTATCTTTTTAAAAGTCCAACGATAATTCTTCTGCCGACACAAAATTTAAAGTCAGTTTGATGTACGTAGGTCCTTACTTTTCGCACAAACAATTCTTTTTTATTTCAAGGATGACTTTCACTGGATTTCGCAATTAATTTTCGATTATTCCCAAATTTATTTTCAAGTCATAACAATTATTATCGTACAAAACAATTTGGTGCAAAAGATCACTTTTAAAAAAATCACCAAAAACCATCGCAGAAATGAAAAACCTGGGAATCCAAAATTTCAGGGTTGCAGGTCCGGATCCTGCTTGGAATGGTTTCATCTGCTCACGGAGTCAGCATGATGTCAAAATAGTATGATATGTCGGGTTAAGGGCCTCAAGGACTAAAGTTGAAAAAGTGTAACACAAATGTAAAGAATTAATTATTAATGTTAGTAATGTTAATGAGGTTAATAATGAAATCACTTCGCTAACAAGACCTAATAAGACATTAACTTACTATCAATTCCTTGAATAATACCATCCTTATCTTTGAGCTGTCGTTTATTTGAGTTGTTGTCAGATGGAATTGATGACCCCAGTACTTTCGACAATTTCAAATTCTCATTTTCGAGGCGCAATTTCTTCTATATAGATAAGGTTCTATATTACATTAGGATCTATATACATAAGGATCTATATACATAAGGATCCATATACATAAGGATCTATATACATAATGATCTATATTACATAAGGATTTATATACATAAGGATCTATATTACATAAGGATTTATATACATAAGGATCTATATACATAAAGATCTATATTACATAAGGATCTATATACATAAGGATTAAATATTACATAAGGATTTATATTACATTTGATCCATATACATAAGTATCTATAATACATAAGGATCTATATTACATTAGGATCTACATACATAAGGATCTATATACATAAAAGAGTTTTTGACTTCGTCTACCTTAACTTTCGAGAAATCTTATGAAAGAAAAATACGCCCTCTTGCAGGAAAAAAACTGTCGTTAGATCCGACTTGCTCTAAACTCTCAGCTTCTAAGATCGTCGTGATTAGGGGGAGGTTCTGCTTTCCCGTTGAGTGCATCTTACTCGTTCGTTTTATATCTGCAGTTTCGTATCCGTATGGATTTTAATTTTTTATTCATCGGCCATATTTTTATTAGCTTAAACATGATTTTTAGTGAAATTAAAATTTACACTTTTGACAAAATTATCCCTTCCCTCTCTAAACTCGACCATGTCTCTCACACCATTCCTCGCCACCTTCTATGTTAACTTATATAAGCTTAATACAGTAAAGTGTAAATTTTAATTTCATTTTTCGTTTCACCTTTTGAAAGTGATGTCTGAAGATCCAGGGAATATTTAAAGCCCCTGGTTAAAACATATATATATATATATATATATATATATATATATATATATATATATATATATATATATAGAGAGAGAGAGAGTGTGTGTGTGTGTGTGTGTGTGTGTGTGTTAAGTTGAGAAACTGTTTTTGAAGCTAAAATTACTAATTTTTCAGTAGTTTGCTCATAAGAAGGTATTTAAGACAAGCAGGCTTAGTGGTCGAGTACTCAATAGTGAAGACAGAGATAGGGCGTTAATAGAATCAATATGAAAAGGTTTTTTTTTTCACTTAACTTATGTTTACTTCACAGTTTCATGAACGTATACTGCTTCTAATGTAAACATGAATTAAGTCAAAAAACTTTGTCTATACTATATATATATATATATATATAAACTTTTCAGCATCCATACAGAGACACACACATTATATATATATATATATATATATATATATATATATATATATATATATATATATATATTTATTTGGTTGGATATCCAACCAAATATGTTAGCTCTATCTCTGATATTGAGCGCTTTCTAATAAGTACCATACATATAATATATAAATAATTATACATATATATATTTATTTATATTTATATACACTTTTTCACATATATATATATATATATATATATATATATATATATATATATATATATATATATATATATATATATATATATATATATATATGATGCAGAACGCGATAAAAAGAAGACATGGTAAACGATATTGGTACTGGTTTTTCTTCAGGTATTTTTTTTTTTTTTTTTTTTTTACGAAGAAAAAAAAAAGAAAAAAATATTAAGCCATGCCAGTTCGTCCACTCGGACGCAGGATGACAATCGTCATGACGTAATTAGTCACGTGAGAAAATCGGTGGGCGGGCCTGACCCATTTTGTTGTCCGCTTGCAAAACAGAAGTCGACAATTCTTATATAGTTACACATGCTATGACGGCCCTTTTCTCTCTCTCTCTCTCTCTCTCTCTCTCTCCCTCCCGCCCTCACCCACGTCAGTAACCCTAACATTTTTAACACCAGCATCACTGAATCCCAACAATGATTACAACAATGACAAGAAAAAGGAGAAACATTTTTCATTGGAGGAAGTGGTGGGACCAATGACGCTGAGGACCGATCGCTGACGGACGTTTTACCGCTGACGTTAGGTATGTGGCCTGAAGCAAGTTTGGCGGATATTTGTGCAAAACTGGAATTATGGGTAGTGAAGAGAAAGGAAGAGGCTGATCGTGAATGTATCCGCAAATTGGAAAGATGTGATGTATCATTCTTGCTTTTTCTTCATCTCTCTCGCTTTGCTCACCCGTGTCTGTCTGTGTGTGTGTGTGTGTGTGTGTGTGTGTGTGTGTGTGTGTGTGTGTGTGTGTGTGTGTGTGTGTGTGTGTGTGCGCGCGCGTGTGTGTGTGTGCGTGCGAGCGAGTGCATGTGGGTGGGGGGTTATTATATGGGAGTTGCTGAGAGAAAAAAGTGAAAAGTTAGGAGTGGAGAAGAGAGTGAACAGAAAGTAAAGTTCCTGGAAACAATGGAAAAATAAGTCGAAAAAGTTTCAGAATGAAAAGTAAAAGCGAAAGGGAGTCAAGAAAGAGAGAAAGAATGAAAAAGGGAAATAAAAAAAAATTAATAAAATGAGCGAATAAATAGAAAAAAGAAAACTTCGTACAGAAGAAGGAAAACTAAAAATAAAGCAAAGAATGAAAGCAATAATCGAACGATTCAATGGAAGAGTTTTGTAAAAAGATTTAAGAAGTTTTGAAAAATAATAAGTAGAATGAAAAAATACTAAAAGTAACAGATGAAAGAAGAATGGTGAAGAAAAAACGAACAAATTATAAAAGGATGAAGAAAAAAGTTTAAATGAATATACAAGAAAAAAAAATAACTAAAAGATGAATGAAAATTAATCGATGAAAGACGAATGAAAAGTGCAAAGGAAAATACAAGTTTGAAGGTAAATGAAAAAGGGAAGGTGAAGAAAAATATGGAAAGAAGAACGTTGAATGAAAAGAAAAATATGGAAAGAAGAACGTTGAATGAAAAGAAAAATATGGAAAGAAGAACGTTGAATGAAAAGAAAAATATGGAAAGAAGAACGTTGAATGAAAAGAGATTAGAAAAAAGAATCAAATTTGAAATGAGAATAAAAGTCGAAATACTAAAAATTTTAAGAAGAAAAAAAAATCAAATCTGAATAAATGATAAAGGAAGAATGAATGAAGAATAAAGGGTGAACGAAAAAAAATTAATGAAGGATAAAAGATGAATGAAGAAAAAAATGACAAAAGAATGAAATATATTAAAAGATGAAGAATAAAATTTGAAACAGGAATAAAAAACGAATGTAGAATAAAAGTTGAACAAAGAATAAATGAGTGAATAACAAGAGACAAAGGAAGGAAAAAGTTGAAAGAAAATTAAAAGAATAACGAGTTACGAAGAAGAATATTTTGAGAAGAAAATATTTAAAGAGAATAAAAGATAAATGAAGAATAGAATTTTAATGTATAAAAGATTGACATTTTTTCTTGAAAAACCACAGAGGAATAAAAGAAAAATGCTTAACAAAGAAGAAGAAAGAAAAAAGTGAAGAAAATGTTTAACAAGAAAGAGTAATATCAAATAAAAGGAATTTTAAAAAAAGACAAATGAAGAATAAAAGACGAACGAAAAGAAAGATGTGCGAAAGAAAAAATGTGAACGAAAATGTAAAATGAAGAATAAAGGAGGAAAGAAAAAGCAAATGAAAGATGAGCGAAGAAAAAAATTGAGTAGAAAATGAGTGAAGGAAAATGTTGATAAATGAAGAATAAATAATGAATGAAAAAAGTGAAAATAAAATAGGAATAAAGAAAAAGACGAACGAAAAAAAGATAAATCAATAAAAAAAAATTAAGCTGAGAAATAAGATGAAGAAAGAAAAAAGACGATTAAAAAAAGACGAACGAAGAAAAAGATGTACGAAAAAGATACATGAAGAATAAAAGTTGAACAAAAATGGATGAATAAAATATAAAAGATTGAAGAAAAAATGTAAACGTAAAAATGAACGAAAAATGATAGATGAAGAAGGAAAGGTGAACGAAAAATATGAATAAGATTAAAAAATGATTGAAGGTAAAAGATGAAAAAAGACAAAAGATAAAAGAAGTAAAATAAACAAAGATATAAGATGAACGAATAAAAAAAACGAAGGTAACAGTGAAGAATAACAAAACAAATGAAAAGAAAAATGAATAACAAACGATGAATGAGGAAAAAATGAAAGAAAAAATGAATAAACACTAAAATAATGAAAATGATTAATGACGAAAAATATGAAAAATTAAACAATAAATGAAAATTAAATGATTCATTAATGATAAAATGCAAAGATAAAAAATGAATAAAGAATTTAAAAAAATGAACGAAGTAAGAATTTTTAAAAAGAATTAAAAATTAAAAGAAAATAAATGATTTTTAACGTATGGCAGAAAAAATGTAGATGAATGAACAATAAAAGTGACTGAAATATAAAAATGAACGAAGACAAATATGAAGAAAGAATAAAAGCCGAATAAAAAAATGAAAGAAGAAAAATATGAAGGGACGATAAACGAATGAAAAAATTGAAAGAATGAAAATATAGATGAAGAATAAAATCCGAATGAAAAAATGAAAGACGAAAAATACGAAGGAAGGATAAAAGCCGAATTAAAAAGTGAACAAAGAAAAAATATGAAAAAAGAAAAAAAACGAATGAAAAAATGAAAGAAGAAAAAAAAGAAAGATTAAAAGTTAAAAAGAAAAAAGTCAAATGAATAATGAAAAAAGAAAAAATGAAGGAAGAATAAAATCAGAATGAGAAAATGAATGAATACAAAATATGAAGGAAGAGCAAAAGATTAAAGAATCGTGAAAAATGAAAGGTGAGGATGAATTGATGATAAAAACTTAGAATGAAACTTGAAATAAGAATTAAAAAAGGAAAGAAGAAAAGCAAATTAAAGTAAGAGTCTCAAAGGAATAAAAGAGGAAATAAAAAGTTTAAAATCATTCAATTGAATGAAAATAAAAAGTACAAAAATTAAAAGAAACTTTAAGAAATTAAAAGATTTTTTTTTTTTTTTGCAAGTGAATATCAGATTAAGCGATTATCAGATGAAGTGAATATCAGATTAAGCCCGTGAAGAGGAGATGGATTTATATCTTTCCCAATTTACACGTAAGTGAATGTAATGAACCCGACTGCAATTCGAACTCGGCTCTTCGATTTCTCATTCCGTTCTCCATTACGTCACACGCGCGTCCAACCTTACAACACCTGGTATTCCCAAACAGAAAAGGTCGACATTGCTTAACTTCGGTGATAAGACGGGAACAGGTGTTTCAAGGTGCCATCTGTTGACCTTTGACGTGAAGAGGTTAATATTCTAGTGTTCAAGATAGTATATACACGCTGGAGGCTTTTCGATGAAATCTCAGTTCTTGCGATAAAGACGTATAAATAAAACAGCCTACTTACAATTAGAATGCGGAGGAAATGAGGGTGATTCACGTCTGTGGATTGTCTATCTCTAAATTTCTGAAATGGTGGAACTAAAGAATAAAGTTTGTCTTCACATAGACTTTATGTAGAAGAACTTCATTTATCTAAAAAATGCGTGATGTTAAGTTGTTTTATTTTTAATTTTTTACAAAGATTTTCAGAGGAAAATGTCATGAAGCCATTTCTGACCTTAGGTCTCTTGTTAGGACCCGGAAGGAAATGTGTATACAACAGAAATCAAAGAAATAATAATAATAATAATAATAATAATAATAATAATAATAATAATAATAATAATAACAAAATATCTACACTGGAAAATATGCAACTTTTAGAGGAAAGAAACTGCAAGAAAGAGATATGAACATCATCCAGACCCGGTCACAGAGATAAGACCTATTGTAACAATTTTAAGGGACTTTACAATACACAGAGACAGAACAATCAAATCTAATCGCCCAGACATCGAGTTCAAAGATCACAGAAAGAGAATGTGCTTTCTTATTGACTTGGAATGCCTTGCAGATTGTAATATATTTTTGAAGATCTTCAAAAAGCTATCAAAATACAAGGACCTTGAAGTGGAATTATAAAAGAATCTGGCACACGGGGACATCAATAATTCGAGTTGTAGTTGGAGCCCTTGGATTGACTGGAAAAGGTTTCCGATAGACTCTGTGAAGGAATTCCGGTAGCCAATGTTTTAAAGAAATACAAAAAAATTCTACTCACAAGTACTGCTCACACATTACGAAGAACTTTATTTATGTAAAATGTGTGTGATCTTTGTATTTTTTTTCCCAAAAAATGATCAGTGGAAAATGTCATGAAGTCATTTCTGACCTTATAACCCTCGTTGGGACCCGGAAGGAAATGAGTATACAACAGAAATCAAAGTAAATAATAATAAATATAAAATGATTAGTGGAAAATGTCATGAAGCCATTTCTGACCTTAGGTCTCTTGTTAGGACCCAGAAGGAAATGTGCTTACAACAGAAATCAAAGGAAATAATAATAAATATAAAATGATCAGTGGAAAATGTCATGAAGGGATTTCTTACCTTAGGTCTCTGGTTGGGACCCGGAAGGAAATGTGTATACAACAGAAATCAGAGGAAATAATAATAAATATAAAATGATCAGCAGAAAATGTCATGAAACCATTTCTGGCCTTAGGTCTCTGGTTGGGACCCAGAAGGAAATGTGTATACAACAGAAATCAAAAGCAATCATAACAATAAATGCCACTCATTTCCGAGTATGTCCGTGCATCTAGATATACTAGACAATCCCTACTTCAGACGCTTACTCAGGCATATTTTGTTTGTTACATTTGCTGGTTGTATTTCCTGGGAATGAGCACATAACCTGACCAAAAGTTTAAACAAGGCCAGTACTCTCAAACACTCGGTCATGATGATTTGAAAAAAATACATAAACGTTTATGAAATTATATTCGAATGCTACTCTCGTAAATGAAACGTACAGGAAGTGTAACGGTTATTGATGCACGACGGGAAATCTTCATGTCAGCTGCATTCACTTTTGCACAAATATCAAAATGCATTTTATGCTCTCTTTGTTTTTCACGACCAATTTTCCCCAGATATAAGGGGAAAAAAGGAAAGAAAAAGACAGGGTTCTCCACAAAACATCGAGAAGCTATATAATCTTTACGTGTTCAAAGATATCATCATTTACCTGTAAAGAAGAGCGACATTACTTATTATAACAAAGACTCCAATCAAAAAAGCAATATTTTAGGCGACATCCGGTTCATTGCCTGATAATGTAAACTCAAACAGCTCCATCTGTTAAATATATGATTTCCAAACGGTACGACCCATCCCTGTTGTGTTTCAGCTATATTGTATTCATAAAATAAACTGGTTTTCTTTTTCTTTTTTAATCATATCCACCCAAGCAAGGCAACAAAGCCACTAAGACGCATGGGATTACTGAGTAGGAAAGAATATGAAAAAATGATAAACATCATTAAGGAGAGAGAACAATAAAAGAACAGGAATTAAGAAGACAGAAAATAACGATTGACATTGCATTTACATTTTTGAAAATCAAAGGTAATAAAGCCACTAAGACGCATGGAGGGGTTACTGATTCTTAGAGAATATGAGACAAAATATTATTAAGGAGAGAGAACAATAAAAGAACAGGAATTAAGAAGACAGAGAATAACGATTGACATTGCATTTACATTTTTGTAAATCAAAGGTAATAAAGCCACTAAGACGCATGGAGGGGTTACTGATTCTTAGAGAATATGAGACAAAATATTATTAAGGAGAGAGAACAATAAAAGAACAGGAATTAAGAAGACAGAAAATAACGATTGGCATTGTATTTATATTTTTGAAGATCAAACCGGATATCAAGAAGCCGGAAGAAATTTTCACAAGTTAAAAATCTGAGAAAAGTAACTATTAGCATACAACTTACGGTTATATCTAGCCATTTCAACTATAAAATGATGAGACCTAGCCGCCAATTCAGTACTGCACTTAAATTCATAGAGTCTCGGTACCAGAGAGAAAAGTCCATCAGAACAATTACCTTTAATATATTTATAGAAAAGGGACAAGGAAGCTACGTTATGGCGAAGAGAAAGAGACTGAACCCAAGATGCCAGGTCAGGGTCAATGACATTGCAGATTCTTCTTTTGTTTTAATATGAAAACGTAATACATTCTAAGATAAACTGTGACGTAAACAAAATATCGATATATATATCATACGAATCTACCTCTTTCCAACTTCCTTAAACTAACCTTTGCAACATCGGAGAACAGACTCAAGACGCTGTGGTTTCCGCAAAAAATAAGGTTTTTACGGGTAGACCGGTTGACAACTGAGGCAAGAGAATATAGCCTCCTCAGACATTTAACGCCTTGCAGTGAGAGAAAGTAAAGATGGAGTTATAGCATTCCTATGAGCATTTGCGTGAAAGTGAACACAATAAACTGGGTCAGAATTTTGCCCCCGGCATACCGGTTTCGCTTTCCGCGCTAATTCCGAAGAGAAAAGGCTGAAATAAGTGTTTTACGGCAAAAGGTTATGTGAAAAAACTCAGCACTGAAAATATATAATTATCACCTGAAATGACCAAAGTAATTTTTCATTGTACAGTATTTACATTAGTCGGACTATTGTCCTCATCTTTGTCGCCATATTTGTCACAACGTTTCGGCCGTTGTACGCTCCGGTCTTCTTCAGGTGGTTGGAATTTCGAACTGAACCCTTTATTTCGATCGCTGGGGCAGACCGTTCCAATTCCACGTGCCATGTCTGATGGATGTCAGTTATCAGTTATCTCCTGCTAATTCTCCCTCTGAAAGCTCTCCACTGCCCCAACCAGGAATTGAACTCACCCTCTTTGGGTCTGTCACCGGATCCAACCAACGCCCCCATCCACTGTGCCATGTGTCCTTGAGGACACATGGCACAGTGAAGAAGGCCGGAGCGTACAACGGCCGAAACGTTGTGATAAATATGGCGACAAAGATGAGGACAATAGTCCGACTAATGTAAATACTGTACATAATACCTCATCTCAGAAATATAGACAAACTCCGTAATTTTTCATTTACGTATTGTAAGATAACTAGATCTTTTCAAAAATACTTTAGAAATATCCAACACTTATACTGATGGCAAAACGTCTGCATAGTGTTATACCAGAACATTACCTATTCTATTGTAATAGACTCTCCCACACATAATAAGTAGTAGTAGTAGTAGTAGTAGTAGCGGTCGCCAGGGGGGACTCAGTGGTGTTGAGTGAGTCAGTCGATGTCGGACGTTGAAGTATCAACCATCACAACTAGATTGCTGCGTCATTAACTCTTATTTCAAGTTCCTAACGTTTTGTACGTCGGACCCTTTTTAGGACCGACTTAGTGAAATACAAGCCTCCAGTGTGAAAACTACTCTACAACAGATAGATAGATAGATAGATAGATAGATCGTCACGTTACAAGATATGGATTCATGCCTTTCCCAAGGGTATTTGCGCGTAAGTGAATATAACGAAAGCAACTGGAATTGGAACTCGGCGCTCCAATTAACAATACCGAGCCATTATGCATTATATCACCAGCAGATCCAAGCATACAGCATCTGGTATTCCCAAGCGGTCACTCATGTAGGGACTGATCAGGCTCGACATTGCTTAACTTCGCTGATCGTACGAGATCAAGCGATCAAAATAAGAACTGTTTCCCACACATATCGGGAAGCTTTCTCATGAAGAAGCCGAAGACGGAAAATTGGGTCTGAAAAACTTCTTATTTAAACTGAGCAACAAAGCGAAAGATGACTTCTTAAATTCTGGCCTTGCATTAAATAATATCAACAGAAAAACATGGATATTTCTTTTTTCACTTCCAGTTTTATTTTCAACAAATAATTACCAAATTTAACTTACCTTTCAACAAATAATTAGAAAATTAAGTCAGGTGTTTAAGAATATCAATTTTCCAATATGAAGAATTCGTCTTGATATTTAATTAATTAAAATAAATTAGCTAATTAATTATTGACGTGGTTTCCTGTTTCGTTCCGTACGTGGATTTTTATAAAACGAGCACGTACTGAGGAAAGCGGGCTTAGAAAATTTGACACTGACAAAAGATATTGAAGTCAAAAGGGGCAAAGGAAGCCAGTGAATAACCCTTGCCTAACGAGCTTGTGTAAGTGGCTGGCAGAACAAGGGGTTAGGGGTGATAGCGAAAAGACAAAAGTGAACAATCAAGCGAAAAGTGTCATAGGGTTGAGTTTAAAGATTGATCGTAGCCCACGCGTACATGGACTAGGGTCTAAAACTGTGCAAACTCCATCGGCACTTTCAATTTTCAACACATCTTAAGCGTTAAATAATGAATAGAGACTCCTCCTGAAATGCGAATTATTGTTCAAAATTTTGCTAATCCCAACTGACCTCTGCTAATGTATTAATCCTATAGTCGTAAGCCTGTTGACCTTTGACGTGAGGAGGTTAATATTGTAGTGTTCAAGATAGTATTGTAGACTCGTCCTTTTCCTACCTATCACCCCTACTAACAGAAGAGTCTATATCTTACTCCTACGTACGGAAAACTTCAACCAATAAAAACCGTACTAGGCGAATCAACAAATCTCATTGGTTAACGACACAATAATCTGAAAGTTTCGCGTGCAAAACGAAATTGCGCCAAAACTTCTTTGAGCCGATTTTGGACTTTCAAAACATATAAAAGAAAACGCTGACTGACCAAAGCAGTCAGAGACGAACATCCACAGAGAAACTGCCAACATACTCCACGTCACTCGAAATCACGATTTTACCGCGCAAAAGTGCATCAACGCTGACTCACTTGCAATTTAAACTCGACCAACTCTGTGGACATCGAATCGCAAACCTAAAACAACTTTGCTTATCCAAAGTGAATTATATTCACTACATATTAAGTAAAAATCAACGTTCGAACGATTCAGAAATATTACAGTCAAAGGTAAATCACTCCGTAAGAACTCATTCCAAAAATCACAATATCGACATTTTTAATATTAACACAAAACTAGAAAGACTGTAAATGAACATACAAATACTAAGAAAGACATACCGAAACCTAAAATATCACACACACTTTGCCATAGTAACATATACCAAAATATCCTGTATATACATTACTTTGAATTGTATATAAATGTTTTATTGGTTTCTAAATTAAATACGTCTTGTTTTTTATTGTATTTAAATTTCGTTTATTTATTTGTTTGTGGATGCAGAAAGTCACGCAACCTACACAAATTCCTTCTGATTCTCTCAATTATAATTAATAAATTCTGCACATCCCCAACAGTATATAGACGAAGGAGTCTTTTCGATGAAGTCTCAGTTCCTGCGATAAAGACGTCTAAGTAAAACAGCCTACTTACAATTAGAATACGGAGGAAATGAGGTTGATTCAAGTCTGTGGATGGTCTATCTCCAAATTTCTGAAATGGTGGAAGCGAAGAATAGAGTTCGTCTTTACAGAGACTTTATATATAAGAGCTGTATTTACATAAAAAGTGCGTGATGTTAGATTGTTTTATTTTTCATTTTTTGCAAAGGTTGGGAGCCGAAACCAAACGTGTATACAACAGAAATCAAAGGAAATAATAGTAACTATAAAATGACCAGTGGAAAATGTCGTGAAGCCATTTCTGACTTTAGGTCACTGGTTGTGACCCGGAAGGAAATGTTTATACAACAGAAATCAAAGGAAATCATAATGACTACTAAAATAGTATGTAAGTGCTATTGCCCATCCTGATGGTGTGTCGACTTGACGTGGTAGGACGGTTTGCGTGCTTCAATGACCCCAGAGCTATGTAGGGATTCGTCCCTCTGCAGGTTGAACCAGGCTCAATAGGTCTGCCAGGTAGGAGCCAGACGAAAGACACATTCTGATCCTCCAGGGTGGGGATTGTGCAGTAGGCTATGAACTTAGTCACTTAAAAATTAGCTTGTTACAGAAACCTCAACGATATCTTCAAACAACAACAACATGGCCGAGGAAGAGTCCTCCAAAGTGAAGCGTATGACGCGTGTTGGTGAAAATGCCCCCGGGGAGGCAGCCGGCACGACATGGGCCGAACTGAAGAGGATCGCCCGTAACCGCGTCCGTTGGAGTGATTCTGATGAAGTGCTATTTTCCCCAAGGAATTAAGTGGCATGATGATGATGATGATGATGATGATGATGAAGTGCTATTGCACACGTTTATGATTCTTGAATGTAGATATATTCTTAACACATGAGACAGAATGAGAATTACAACATGAACATAAATGCTACCATGAATATTGAATATTTACCTGTGGTTTTATATATGCGTTTACAGTTCAAATCCACATCGGCATAAGATCTACTTACATCCTTGTGCAAATTAATTGAAACAATCGCTTTAGTTTCCTTTTTTTCGCCATACAGACAATTTTGGACTCACTGGATTGACGGGGTGCGATAGATTTCTATTTTTTCCTCAGATTAGTTCATTTGTAGTGGTGTGCAGTAATGTGAATCTATTTTCGGGGATGGGGTATGATGAAATTTGTTTGGCCGTGAAAAATATGGCATCATCAGTGACTGCATCAAATTTTCATCACGCCTAGACACTATTGTTTCGACTGTCGATTAGTTGTCCGACGGCCATTGTCTGCGATAGACGTTACTCCAAGGAAGCGTATGAAAATTATAATGCTGTACGAACAAGCCTTGCCTGTGAGCAAATCAAATTATTATCGACTGGCTCGGAAACTCTCCTGATTTAAATCCAATGGAGAATCTGTGGTCAATCTACAAGGAAAGACTTCATGGAATGGACTTACGAAGTACTAACATTTGTTCTGTGTCATGCTTCGTTGCAAAAAATACGAAAAAAAGTAAATGATAACGTAATAAATTCGTTTTGTTTCAATTAATTTGCACAAGGGTGTAGGTGATCATGGCCCTCCACATCTTCCTGTATAATCAATTTGCACAAGGATGTAGTTGGTGGCGTGATTCCGCAACCTGTAATTATTGACGCAATTATCGATGCTCACGTATGTTTATTTGATCATTTCATTCCACTAAATAAGACTATGCTTAAACATGACCCTACATTGCTGGTCTATTTATTTTTATCGTGTATTGCCTGAACGAAGTGATTTATTAAAAACACGATACCCATATTAAATAGAACAGCCACTCGTTCCGAATGTGGGCAAAGAGATTTATGGCACGTATTAGATATTTTCCAGAAAAAAAGAAAAGTATTAAAAGAAGATTGTTCGGGTGACAAACAGCGTGGATATAAGGGTAGCCTAATGGTTATCAGTATATAAGTGCAATTAACACCCCGAGTTAAAATTCTGACCGTGTTTTTTTCTGTTCCCTGACGTAATTGAATGCGCTGTGTCCCTTTAGGATGTGGGGAATTATGGCTCCCCACAACTTCCTTTCCCTTGTAGCCCCAAGTTTGTCTTTCATCTCTCTGACAATCATTAAAAATTAGGTATCTCCACTAATTCGGTATAAATTTTCGATACCTACGGTTTAAAATGAATTTTTTAAAATGTAAAAGTATTCATGAAGATTTCATTTTAGCTTTAATTGAAAGCTAAATGATTAAATATACATTTTCCAGTAAGTAAAATATTCTGGTGTATTTCAATTAGAAATTATAGAGATTGGAATCTCAATTTTTTGGCTTTTTCAGAAAATTTTAAAAGCAGCCATTTTCTTAATTTTAAGAAATTTGTAAACAGAACAAAATTATCGGTTTTAAAAATGTTCGAAAAATAAAATATATATTCAGGGGACGTTAGTTGAGTGAAAATGGCTAATTTAAAATTAATTTGAAATAAACGTTACTTACTTATAGCATAAAAATAACATACAAGCATTTCTTAAAGACGATTCATGTTTTTCTTTGATCTTTATTGATGTATCGATAAGTTCCGAGGTGATGACAGCTAGTATGGATGACCAGAATTGACATAAATTTACGAAATCTAAGTGAACGTATGTATTTTGTTTTTAACCACTTAGTAATTTTTAAAAATTAACATATTTTCAGCAATTATCTAATATTTTATTGACTGTTAGTTACGTTCGAAGATGTTTTATAAAAAAATTTAAAAAATTTAAAGTACTATAAAATTTTCTTAAATTAATTTTAAAATTTAATAACAGATGAAATTAAAATAAAGATATGTAAACAATAAAATTAACACAATGATCTAGAATTTTTATAATAATTAAAATATTGTTTAATCATTAATAGTTAATAAACTTTAATTAACATTAGCTAAAAAACATTTTTCTGTTTTCTTCAATCCAAGCACGTGAACTTTTCATAATAATACCATGTTTAGGCCTTCATAGATGAAAAGAGCAAACAATTAAAGTAAAAAATAAAATAAAAATTATTTTAAAAACAGAATAGTAAAATTAATCTTTTCAATATTGGAATCGTAAACTTCGTTTCCACTTAATTACAATATCACATCCAAGACATAAAGTCACAGAATTTTAAACGATTTTTAAACTATTAGAAATTATTATAATTAAAATTTTAAAAAATGAAAAAATTCTTGCAAAAATTCATTATTCATCGAAAAATTTGATTTCTTCAGACAATAGTATCCTTAATATAACTTATTTACAAAAGTAATTAAAAGCTCTTCTAATTAAATAATGCCATAGTTTGATTACTTTTTTTTTAGTTTGCTATTCGGAGCAGATTTTCAGTTAGAATAGTGAAAGTTTGAAAAAAATTAAATGATTTACATTCACCAAGGAGTCCTACTTTTAACTAATAAAACAAATTCTGGAAATAAAAAAGGAATTTCGCGAAATTTCATGAAATTAAGTAAGCGGTGGATAACATATGTGAAAAATATTTTTACCAAGATTTTCTAAAAGGAAAATTTTCAAAAATAATTTTATTCATTTGTGAATAAATCCTGAAAGTTTCATTAAAATCCGAGAATTATTTGATTTTTGCATAAATTCCAAATAAATGCGTTCAAAATTTCGAGCGTACGAGAAAGGATTTAAAAATCTCAAAAAATAATCAACAAATACTTTGATCTTTTCTCTTAATAATAACATAAACATTTTGACGATAAAACTTTATTTTTATTAAGTTTGTCGCCTTTTTCACTATGCTATGCTGTTTTCCCGCCCAAAAGCGGAGGTAACTATTAAAAATACTCTTTTTTCCCTAGAAATTAATGCTTATAAGGAATTTTTTTTAAAAAAAACTGTTTAACCCCAGAAAATTTGGCAGTCGCTACTTTTTCTGCGTCTCGTATCCCTTCAGGGCATTGGCGATCATGTCTCTTCACAAACTTGTAACCCCTTAGCACAATGTATGTCTATTTTCCAAACCTTCTGCCAACTATACACACCAGCTCGTCAAGTGGATGACCCACCGTCTTCTCTTGTCTCTTTAGCTTTTAATATGCCTCGTGAGTGTTAATTTTACAAGCCTTCTTTCCTCATTATGTGTCCAAGATATTTTGGCTTTCACTTTCTGGCTCTGAGTATAAGTGTCATTTTTGTTACCATTCTCATTAAAATTTCCTGGTTGCTAACGCACTCAATCCGTTGTATTCTCAGCATCCTTCTGTAGATTAGTATTTGGGTCTAAAAGCGAACAAACATTTTTGGCACTAGGAAGATTAATTCTACGTACGCTCTTTTTCTTTTGCTAACGTTCACGCAATACAAGACCCAAGAGCCAGTCAAGGTAGAGGATTATTGTTTGGTGTTATATTAGCGTCAGAAAGGGCAAGAAGTGAATTTCTTGGGCTATACAGGAAAGGTAACAACAGCTAACTATAGACTTGAAGAGGTCAAGATTTATTAATGAATAACAGTTCAGGGTTCAGTCAGAGACGTTAGTAATATATTATGGATGTTTCTTTCATCTTTAACAATTGCACAAACAATGGCGGGATTATCCAAAGTGCAAACAAAAGAAGAGGATCATAGACAGGTATGAGAAAGTAATAATAAACTTAAAATAAGATCTGTGAATCTTCTTTTTTTTTTTTCAACTCCTCACCCTCAATTCCCGACATCTTGCCGTGTGTCAGCACTTAAAGAATTCGTCATTGCATTTGGAATTCGCTGTTTTTTTTTGTTTTTTTTTGTTTTTTACTCTTTGTCTTCATTGGCCTTCTTTCCTTCTTGTCATAAATAAACAAAGACAGAAACCAAGTCAGTTCGCATTTTTTCAAAATGAGACAAGGAGTTACATTTTCCCGCTCTCTCCCACCACCAAAAAACAACAACAATTGCAGATAAACAAATAACTTACGCCGCTGATGATGACGACGGCGACCTGATCCGACAACAAAGGAAAGACGAGACATGCACCGGTATTTAAAAAGGAAGGGTCATATGACCCATTTTCCCGCATCTCGCTCATTCCTGTTCGCTTCTTGCCATCGAGACTTCACGTTATCATCTTGTTCGTTCTTTATTTGCGATAATTTTCTTATTGTGACGTCATGTCTTTCTTCCATCTTACCACTTTCTTTCTTCCTTTCTTTTCTTTCTTCCTTTCTTTTCTTTCTTCCTTTCTTTTCTTTCTTCCTTTCTTTTCTTTCTTCCTTTCTTTTCTTACATTCTTTTTTTTCTTTCATTTTTTTTTTTTTTTTAGATTTTTCCCTTTGCTAAAGATTGATATTGATATTGTTATCGCTATTTTCACAGCATTTATTTTAAATATTTCGATGTTTGTCCATTTTAAAACATTTTCCCCCTTTTTTTCTTAGGCCGCTAAAAGCCGCTGTTAAGCTGGATGTCAAGACCCTTACTATTTATAGAATATATTATTTTTTCTCTCTGAATTTGGGGCATAAGGTGTTACTATTATTTACATTAGTAACAGTTAAACTAGTATTCGCATCTTTATTGTTATCATAGTAAACTTTCGGCCGTTGTGCCTTTTCAGGAGTCTGTCGATCCGAGTAACGTTCAAGGAATTTCGAACTGAACTCTTTATTTAATCTACTTGGGTAAGACTGTCCTTGTTCCTTTGTTCCTGTCTGAGAATGTATCTGTTTCCATTTTAGTACAGATTTTGGACTACAATTCCCAGCGTTTGAAGTCACATTTACTATTTGAGTAAATCCACAAAACCAACACTTTTAATCCAATCGGGTATACAAACGTTTAATATAGACTTAAAATAATCGGAAACTGTGAGTTAATTGATGAGAACAAGACGAGATATCCCGAGACATGGCCAGTGGAACGAGAAGATTCTACCTTCATAGATTAAATAAAGGGTTCAGTTCAGAATCCCTAGGCTAGGCAATGTGTACTTGGACACATTGGAAATATGGGCGAGCAATATCTGAACAGTACCAAAAATAAGAACTAGATGAGATATCCCTAGACATGGACAGTTGAACGAGAACAGTCTACCCATGTAGATTAAATATAGAATTCAGTTCGGAACTGGTGACAATAGTAATTCTAATTTCCATCACTTAGGCGAGCAGTGTGTACATAAATTCGATGGAAACAGGGAGCGAGGAATAACTGAGCAGTTCTAAAAATAAGAGCTAGATGAGATATCTCTAGACATAAACAGTGGAACAGGGACACTTTCCTTGTAGATCAAATAAAGGGTTCTGTTCAGAATCTCTGGACAGGACAGTGTGTACTTGGACACATTTGAAACAGAGGAGAGCTATAACTGAGCAGTACTAAAAATAAGAACAAGACGAGATATCCCTAGATATGGCCAGTCGGAGGAGAACTGCCTATCCGCATAGATTAAATAAAGGCTTCTGTTCCAAATCCCTTGGCAGAGCAGTGTGTACTTCTTTGGGTCCTGTCTCTGGATACTTGAGGACACATGGCACAGTGGATAAAGGTGTTGGTTAGTTCCAGTGACAGGACCCAAAGAGTGTGAGTTCAATACCCGGTTAAGGCAGTGGAGAACTTTCAGCGGGAAATTAACAGGAGATAACTGATAACTGACATCCATCAAAACATGGCACGTGGAACTAGAACAGTCTACCCCAGTGAGCGAAATAAAGGGTTCAGTTCGAAATTCCAACCACCTGAAGAAGGCCGGAGCGTACAACGGCCGAAACGTTGTGATAAATATGGCGACAAAGATGAGGACAATAGTCTGAATAATGTAAATAATGTACATAATACCTCATCTCAGAAATATAGACAGATACTGAAAGGCCGAAACGTTGTGATAAATATGGCGACAAAGATGAGGACAATAGTCCGAATAATGTAAATAGTGCACATAATACCTCATCTCAGAAATATAGACAGATACTGAAAGGCCGAAACGTTGTGATAAATATGGCGACAAAGATGAGGACAATAGTCCGAATAAGGTAAATAGTGTACATAATACCTCATCTCAGAAATATAGACAGATACTGAAAGGCCGAAACGTTGTGATAAATATGGCGACAAAGATGAGGACAATAGTCCGAATAATGTAAATAATGTACATAATCTCAGAAATATAGACAGACTCTAAAAATAAGAACTAGACGAGATATCGCTATAAATGGACAGTGGAATCTGTTTTATAAGATCAGTTTTATAGGATCAGTTTTATAGGGTCAGTTTTATATGATCGGTTTTATATGGTCGGCTTTATAGGATCGATTTAATAACATCAGTTTTATAGGATCAGTTTTTTTTTACGCAAAAATAGGGTGAAGGATGCACTATACACAGGTAATTGTTTTGAAGATGTTAAAAATCCTGCTTTTTCGGTGACGGCAGCCTACAAATTCACACTACCTTTGGCTAAACTTAACGGTACAGTTAGGCTTCTTTAACCTACCTCAGGTAGATTAGATTCTATCTTTCTGTCACTACATTAACAGCAGAACATCATTCACTCTTGTGACGCTTAAAATCTATAATTAAAAGAAGAGTTAACAATATTTTTTTTCCTTTGCCCAATTTGCATTCATCTTTGTTTACACGTCTTTACATCGCTGAAGTATGGCTTTTCGAACAGCCACACTTTTTCTACTATTCCGTCTTCCTCTATTGAGTTATATTTATTTTGAATTATTATATTCTTTATATTTCCTGCTATTATTTTATCTTATATTATTTGTTTTATCTTACTTTATCTTATCTTATCTTATTTCATCTTATATCATATTATATAGTATTTTATCTTATTTTATCTTATTTTATCGTGTCTTATCTTACATTATTTTATCTTATTTTATCTTATTTTACCTTATATATTATTTTATCTTATTTTATCTTCGTTACATAACAAAAACAAAAGTATGTTATCTAAATCTTCATAACAGATATTTTACGGTGAATGTTTTGTTTTTTATTTTACTCTCCATTTTGGGGTAGCTTTGTCAAAAAAAGAATGAAGGACATTTATCTACCGTAAAATTTATCCAATATGACGCCCAGTACTACAATATTTTGACTCTGACAAACCTTCTAGTATTGTCTAGAAACTGTGGCCGCATTATACACGAGTTATCTGAAATATAACTGATTTTTCATTAAAAATAATTCAAGGATCGCCTTATACATGGAGTGAACTTATATAGGATTATATATGGTAGCTAAGTGATTGTAAAAGAATGAAGTCAAAAGTAAATTTTGAAATAAATTTATGTCATCAAATAACATAATTCAAACGCTTTGGGGAAGGCACAGTCTAGTTATTTTGTATGAAAAAATGCGTCAATTTTTGCCTGTTTCCAGCCGGCCTTACTTTAGTTTTAACCGCTAACTCTGTGAGCTGGATTAGAGTCGTTTTCAAAATTCTCAAGACACTTGTCTGAGATGAAATATTAGAATGACTCCTATTCGGTTAACTGAAAACTGTTTGGATGATTTCAATTTTTTTCTTCATTTTATTTCCGGATAATAGAATTCCGGAAAATCGAGAAAAATATATATATACATATATATATATATATATATATATATATATATATATATATATATATATATATAGATTGTGTGTGTATTTAGGCAGAATTTTTTCATTCATACATGTTTCCTTAAATAATATAGACAAGTGTTGTCTATTTATTTTATGTAACGTTATGAAAAGAATTTACATAAAATAAATAGACAACACTTGTCTATATTATTTAATGAAACATATATATATATATATATATATATATATATATATATATATAGCGTTTATAGGTTATGTTTATGTGATATAATTTATTTAAGTACTTTTAATTAAACAGTATTAACTACATTTACCGGCCTGAACAATAATAATAATAATAATCCACACGCGAACATGCATACAGTATGAAAAAAAAACTTGCACCAGTGAAAGGTGCATATAAAAAAAATCAAGTAATATAAGCAGTCAATTATTGATACCCCTGACGAGTGGACGGGGGAATTCGGAGTGAAAGTCTAAAAAATATTTGGATTCAGAATGCTGAGAGTAATATCAATCAGCTAAGTGACAAACCTTTTAATTGTATTAATCCTCTCTCTCTCTCCCTATATATATATATATATATATATATATATATATGACACACAGAAAAAGTTAGTTAGGTTGGTGAAATAAACTGCATGTCAAGCCTTGTGATATTTGTAATAGGTCGAACATAAGTTTAATTGTATAAAATAACAATGAATTAACTGATAGACATCAATCATGAAACGTTGTGCTACCAGTGAGGAAAATGTATATTTATTAGTATTATTATTACTAATATATATATATATATATATATATATATATATATATATATATGTGTGTGTGTGTGTGTGTGTGTGTGTGTGTGTGTGTGTGTGTGTGTGTGTGTGTGCGTGTGTGTGTGTGTGTGTGTGTGTGAAATATCGTACATTGAGTCCTGTTTCTTATAATATATTGCTCGTTGTATGAATACTTAAATTAAGCAACGGTCATCTTACAATCAGCACCTGACAACTACATCGCCCATGGAACATGTGTTGTGCTAACGGTGAATATATATATATATATATATATATATATATATATATATATATATATATATATATATATCCTGGTCGAAACACTAAAATTCTATATAAATCTCATTACCGGAAGCATCACGCTATAAGAGAGGCCCTGTATATTAAACATCTCTTTCCTACTATCAACATCAACTTATTTAACAATGGAAATGGCGTGTTGAAAATTTGTTTTTGTTTTTTTAATAGAAAGGCACTTACACAAATTCCAGCGGCGCTCAAGAGTAATCGCTCCTATTAGTATTCAAAATTACACAAAATTAAAATACATCTGATACATTCAAAAATCAGGGAGAGAAATTAAAACAAACCCTCTTAAAAATGACTATAAAGTGGCTGAAAGCTGAAAGCGCTTTCGACAATGGACAATACGGCCTTATTTTTTTTACTCTCCTGCTTCCACCAAACTGAAAAATGCTAAGAACTAAATAAGAGAACTATATAAAAGGCTAATTAAATTTTCTTTGTCTGCCATATTTAATTAAAATATACTTGTTTTTTTTTTGTTTGTTTGTTTTTCTTTAAAATAACATGTTTCACTTTTTATTACAGTATCGGCAGACAAGAAGGCAGAAATTTTGATAGTTTCAATTTTTTGTGGTTCGATTCTCATTGGTCAGTCATGTATCACGTGCATAAAAACTGGGGATAATTCTATATGTATGTATTTTTGTGAAAATCTAATTTGTCTATGTGGGCATTGGATGACAGTCAAACATACACAATTACGAATACACATTATCAACTACGATTTTAATGCACGTGATACATGACTGACCAATGAGAATCGAACCACAAACAATTGAACTATCAAAACTTCTGTCTTTGTGTGTTTTTCTTCAATCTCTGACGAAATTTTGATAAAAGTGAAACAGGCTAGATTGAAAAACTTTTTCCTATTTGTTCTTTATCTTATAATAACTATATATATATATATATATATATATATATATATATATATATTTAGGCAGCAATTTTTCATTGATGCATGTTTCATTAAATAATATAGACAAGTTTTCTCTATTTATTTTAAGTAAGTTCCTTTCATATTGTCTGATAAGTTTAATCATATTATCATTGAAAGACGAAAGGAAAACACCATATTGATACATGTTTAAATCCTATCTAAGCTTTCGGCTTACATACGCCATTATCAAAGATGACAATTACATTTCAATATATCAAACAATACACGGACGATATCAATATATATATATATATATATATATATATATATATATATATAT
Source organism: Acanthosepion pharaonis (assembly GCA_903632075.3). NCBI lineage: Eukaryota > Metazoa > Mollusca > Cephalopoda > Sepiida > Sepiidae > Acanthosepion > Acanthosepion pharaonis. The sequence continues at coordinate 502,029 of CAHIKZ030000833.1, read as the reverse complement.
ATGTATATATATATATAAAAAAACTAAAAAAATAGTATATATAGTTATATATATAAAAACTCTAAAATAGTACATACATATATATATATATATATATATATATATATATATACTATTTTAAAGGATTTTTTTCTGTTATCTTTTTTCTGTCATTTGTCAATAATTCTATTATCTTTATTCGCTTCATATCAGTGGTATTTTAATTTCGTATATTCCTTCCTTCTGTTTTTTTTTTCTTGTATTGATTTTATTTTGTTTTGTCTTCGAAGAGTGGCAGGTCTTTGTTTAAAAGAAACTCAAAAACACGTGCTTTACTTTTGATTCCATCTTTTACGATGACTCGGTCCAGGCGATGAACGAGGATTTACGGCGGGGAAAGGAGAGATGTGGTCCGGGTTAGTGTTTCGAAAGACAACTTCCAAAAATAAAAATTAAAAATTAAAAAATAAATAAAATAAGTTTAATCGGAAAGAGATAGAGGTGAAGGGTTGAAAGAAAGGAAAAGATTGGAAAGGTGTGGATTTTTGGAAAGGAGGCTTTTATGAATGAAAGTAGCAAGGCTGTCTTACGATAAAGACGAAGTGAGGGAGGGTAGGTGTGCATTCGGATGGAAAGGGAGGCGGGACTTAAAAGTGGGATGCTACTGATGAGAGAGAGAAAGAGGAAAAGAAAATAATTTTTTTTTTTTCGCGAAAGGCGTAAGCGAGCAAATGAATGGCATACAAGAACGGGGGGAGGGGTAAGTCGTTAAACGGAGAATGAATCGCAAAGAAACCAAAAGGGTTAAAAAAAAAATCATCTTACTACGAACGTACAAATTCATGTGCGCATGCGTGTGTCTGTTTGATTGGAGGAAGATAAAAGAAGATTTGCCATTGTGACTCTATTGTCGAGGTTAACGACATTTTAACAGACATGATGATGTACACATTCGTATGTAAATATCACCTTGAATATAATGATTTTCTAAACGTAGCTTACACGTGGGACAAGGCCAAAAGTATGGGGCACCCGGTGAGGATTGAACTCACAACTCAGTTTTAATTGATCCAGCAAGACCAGCTTGTTAACCATTATATCCTTTTGAGTAGATGTGTATATAAATGTGTGTACACATAAAAAAGCTTTCATTCATATACACACGCATCTGTTTATGGGTTGGTTTGTTTTGTTTTTAAAGTCATTTCTTTTTCTTAGGTTAATTTCTCAAAACTATTGGATGTAATAACATATTTGTAATTCTTTTTTTATACTTTTTTTATTAAATTTCTTTTAATATCATGTAATTTTTATGGTCAAATTCACAGTACTTTTGAGTACCATATCGAATTTGTTAATTTTTTATACTTTAAATTTTAATGACATATTTTTGGTCTAATTCAGAGAACTACAGGATACGATATCGAATTTTTAAATTTTCCAAATTTTATTGATTACTTTGTTTTTATGGTCAAATTTGCAGGGTACCACATCGAATTTGTAAATTTTAATATTTTTAGTTAATTTTTTAAATTTCCTTCAATGTAATTTATGTTTTATATTCAATTTCTCATTAATATCAGATACTATATCGAATTTGTAAAAATTTATTTAATGCTCTTTAAGATTGCCCATGGAATGTTTTTCAGGCACTCTCCAAAAATGTCGTATGCTGGGAATTCCTCCCTCAGGTCGATAACACCAAGAAGCCACTATCCTGACAAGTCGACCATGGCGAGATTCGAACCCGGGACTCATTGTTAGAAAGCGAACCTTCTAACTACACGTACCCAATAATTAACTGCACTATCATAGATAGTGTATTTTTAATTATGATATTGCTTTTTTTTTTGTTTTTTTTTTTTTTTGCTTTCTTTTGGTTAGTTTTATTGAATACTACATAAATATTGTATACAATATCGAATTTGTAAATATCTAATTATTTCTAATTAATTTTCTTTTAATATCATATATTTTGATGGTCAAATTAACAATAAATAAATATCTGGTTATTTGTATCCGAGGATGCTTTCTACGAGGGCGATTAGCCAAACCCTATTTGCAGACGCCTGCTCAGGCACATCTGATTGTTTGTTTTTTTTCAAAATCTATAGAGCCCACCTGTGGTTAATACTGCAACTATGCTGATCGAACCAGAGAGAGATGCGTTGCCTCAACAGTACACTCAAACTCTCGGTCACAATGACTTGTGAATTCGTGCTAGCACAACCATCGACTGGCTTCCATTTTCACTCACAAGGCTTGGGTCAATCCGCAGTTTGGTTTTTAGGCATTTTCCAAATGTGCTTGAATCGCCCCCCCCCCCAAGACCGATAATACTTTCCTGACGAATTGATCATGGTGAGATTCGAACCCAAGACTCATGGTTCTAACCACTCGGCCATTAACAGGCCTATTGATATCAAATTGTATTTGTAAATTTCTTTTTTTTTTTTTTTCAGAATTTTTGAATTGGGGAGAAAATGAAAACGATTTTAATTTATGTGACTTAGAATCACAAAGTCATGTTTCTAGTCTGTTATTTTTACTGAACTTACTACCAAATGCTTTAGAGATATCTTTTCACTGCATCTTTTTAATACATAAGGATTTAGACCAATGATTTCCAATGTAGTTCGCATGCCCTACCGGTGGAGCATCGTAATATTTTAGTGCGGTATGTGTAGGATATGCATCTTTCTGCTTACTATATCAACAGAATTAGAGAGCAATTCGAGTATATGAGTTATTAACAGTTATTAACATTAATTTGGTGTGGCCATTTCCATCTTCATATTTAGCTGAATGTGATTTTACTGCTGTTTAATGATTTGTTATTGAACAAAAGAAATCGACTGGATATCACTAAACGAGGAGACTTGAGACTTAAGCTGACTAAATTGGTGCCTAATATAAAATCTATTTGTAGCAGACATGACGCATAAGGATCTCACTAACAATCATTTTGTGATGAGCTCAAATTTCATTTTGCATTATTATTTCATGATTAAAATGATCAAATTATATTACAGAATAAGCTTTCATTCAAATATTTTATATTTCTGCCTTTCACGGTGGATAGCTGTTTGAATTGAGGAATCAGAGAGCTGAGTTTGAATTTCAGTTGAATCCATTACATTCAATTACGTGCTAATACAGACTGGGTTCTGTAGCCTTGGATGGCAACTGGTCTACCACAGAAAGAAATGGCAATCTACTGCGGGAAAAAATCTGCCTCGTCAGTCATATATCAAAAGATACATGATAGCATAAGTGTGTATCACGCATGACACATAACTGACTGATTATATGTTTTGAAACTATATATATTTTATTGTCTTTTCGTTTTTTTAATTTTTCTCTTTCATGGACGCCATGGTCTTCGGAGGCTTGTCTAGAAACCAACTTAACAGTATTTTAAGCTTCCTTCACATGAATTGCAGTAAAATTTTGAATATGTAAGAATTAAATATTACGGGGGGGGGCACCAGATTTTTTTGCTTTTGAATTCAGATTTTTTTTCTCTTAGACTTACGGTCACTTTATTTTTTTACAATAACGTTCACTCTGTGCATGGCCAAAGAGCCACTCTAGGTAGAGTGTTACAGAGTAAGAGCTAGTTTATGGCGATGCGTGGGGATGATAACGGCTAACTCTATAATTGAACAGGTTAAAATTGTAGTGATTGGAGAAGCATCCTCTTGGGAGTCGGTTCCACAAAGCAGCGGTTCTTGGGAAGAAAGCAAATGAAGGGAATGAAGGTGTTTCTCTACAATGGGTGTGACGTGGTGGTTCTTAACTGTAAAGATTAGAACTGGTGGAACTAAGGAACGTAGTTCGTCTGAGCACTTTCCACGGAAAAGAAGCGACTGATTAGCTAGAGGCTTGCAACGTTCCGTCTGTGGGAAAGTGGTTGTAGGGTGGAAAATAATTTATCACCCACAAGACCGCGGAGACACTTTTGGGCTCTTTCGGGACTAGAAAGTGATCCAGCCCATATATGGTAACAGTACTTCATTTCCGGTCTGATCTGCCTCTTGTAAAAGTAGAGGATAACAGGAGGAGTCAGGTACTTACTTGAGCGGTACAGACTGTGGAATGTAACTAGCTTTTGTCTTCGAGGCATTGAATGTAACCAACCAGTTTTTACCCCATTGGGTAGTTAGTGCAAGATCGGAAGAGAGTTCAGTCGCCAAATCTCTGACCATCGAGAGGTGCACCCTTACATCGTCGTATCATCAGTATAGATGTTTATAAATGATCAGAGTATTATTCTTAGGCAGATCAAGGCTGGAGAGTTATGTTTGTGCAGCTACGTCCCAAATATGACAACAGTACTCCATTTTTGGACTGATCTAGCTCTTTTAAAGGTAGAAGACAGCAGGAGGAGTCAGGTACTTACTGGAGCGGTACAGACAGCAGCCGATCATTTTACCTGCATCTTTAGCAATGGATCGTATGTACGAGTTCCACTTGGGATCTGGATTGAGTTTGAGTTCTGGGTTGAGTTTGAAGCTCCCAAGGCAATGCTAGAGAAGCCATACTACCCTGCAACGTTACCAGTTCTAGAGGAGGAAAAGAATTTGCAATATGAGATTCGGGTCACGAAATACCAGAATGTAATGTCAGCAAGAAACCGTTCTTCTTGCAGAAGTTGATCTGTCGTCACTCTAATATATACTGGGCTCACCCCAAGAGATAACATTTCGTACTCAGTATCACACCAGAACCTCAGAGTAAAAAGGTGCATCGGTATGTTTCTTGGAAGCCATCAGATGTAGAATCACGCTTTACAGGGTGTCAGTGGCTACCCCCGACATGTAAACGGGTGGTCGACCCAGCTGCGCTTAAGATATGTACAAGCGGGGCAACCGGATAACAGAAAGATATATAAGCGACCCACAGATGAAGAAAAAGAAAAATATGCTCTCAAGGTCATGCGATAAAAAGAATCCACGGTCGGAGAAAGCCACAGGCCGACTTGCCGGTATTAAGTGACAAAGTCTAAATTTTGAGCATGAGACTTTTAATCTCGTTTTCTTACTAGTCTATACAATGATAACAGATTCGTGGCTTTCCGCAATGGTGTTAGTGTGAAAGTGAACGCAATAGACTAACTCGGATTTTTGAACTCAGCCCGCCTACTTTAGTTTTCGCACCACTATCTATTAGTGCCAGTTTTTAAATATATGGATTCAGAGTATATATTTATTTAGCTTGGTGCTTCTGCAATGTATGTAGAGGTTCTTGACAAAATCCAAAGACAATCTTCAATGTTACCGGGCCTAACCTAGCATCCCGACTTCAGTCACTTTCCCACCGCCCTAACGTAGCTTGCCTGTGATTTTTTCTATAAATACTTTCATGGTAATTATTCTGATGAGCTTACCACTTTGGTACTTCGACTCTATAAATTTAAGTGAAGTACTAGATTGGCAGTTAGGTCTCGTCATTTTACAGTTGAAATGGTAAGATGTAACTGTAAGTTCTCTGCTAACAGTTCCTTCATGTCGCGCTTCCCGCTTGTGGAGCTCTCTTGGGTTTGTTGCTCTCCAGTCAAATTTGATCTTCAAAAATTAAATACAATGTCAATCGTCATCTTCTGTCTCTTTAACACCTGTGCTTTTATTGTCATCTCCCTTTAATAATGATTTTCACTCTCAGTAATCCTTTGCACCTTAGCGGTTTTATTACCTTACTCTGGGTAAAATGATTAAAAATAAATATATGTGCTTTTGTCTATTTATCCATGTATGACAGACTGAAAAATCTACCCAAAAGAAAGAAAAAAAAAATTCATTTGTACCGGGTGTAACAGCAAAATTGTCCAAATCGTGTAACAGCATGGGACAATTGTCCATCCCACAAAATGTCTAATATCTAAATAAACTAATTGGATTTCTTTCTTCCAGGTTTTCAGATAAGACGGTTAGCTATCTTGAGACCCTTTGCCGTCAAAATCACTGAAAAACCCCTTGAGTCATTCAGCTAGAAAGCGAACAGGTCAAAATCATTTTGTGTCAGCCACACTATGTTTCCCTAATGAGAAAAGTGAGAGGGAAAAGATCATTCATGCCTTCAGTAATGGTACCAGTATTCATATTCTGGCTTCCATTTTCAATCTCCATTCAAGAACCATGAAGAGAACGGTGAATAAATTAAAAAAAAAAACAGTAGAGAAAAAAAATGAATCAGGGTGTCACAACAGCGAGACGGATCATCATTTCAACTAAACTAAGAGCTAAATACATTCTTATGGCTAAAAGTAGATTCCAATAGTGTTATAAAAACATCGTAAAATTTCAGTAAGATATCTTTAATCATTTCTCAGATACAGCGGTTCAAAGTTTAATCTAACAATTGGACAGTTTTGCTGTTACACGATTTGGACATTTTTGCTGTGACATGATTTGGACAATTTTGCTGTTGCACCCGGTATATTAGAACATCTTAGAACTATTTTATTTTTTCAGGAAGGTTTTCTTTTACAATATTTTCCGAGACTTTTTTTTTTGCGTTGAATATAAAATAATTAGGGTATTAGAAGAGTTTAAAAATATTTTCACTATATTTCTCCCCTTCGTGTAAATATTCAGGGCTGCAAATTTTGAGTGCTCTTAAATAGAATTCGATGATTATTCTGCATTTTATTTTGTTACTATGGGGAGAACAGACATTTCTGAGGTCATTTTTGTTAGCTTTCCAAACTATATAGTTGATGAACAAATAAAATGCTTTCTTAGAAGTCTCAATACTAAGCAAATAGAATATAATACTGCTTCAACTAATCCCAAATATATTATTCTCCTATATCGTAATCAAATGGATGCTAACAAGATGAAAATATACTAAAAATATTAGTAAATACTAATATATCTACGACAGATTCTAGCAAACAAATTAAGTTAATCATATACTACACTACATCTAGTATATCCAAGTCAATTATTCGCAATGATTATTCTCCCTCGGTTAGCGATTTGCAAAAAAAACAACATAGTTTACAAATTCAAGTACCCTTTGGGAGATTGTATCTCCAATGGATTAGATAATATTTATGTTGGTCACAACACAAACTCGCTTTCACGACGCTTGACACTATATTTGAATGATAACTCTAGCATTTTTAGGCATTTAAAACAACATGCCTGGCCGCATACACAATTCCAGAAAATCCTCGTTGAAAACAACTATACTTACACATGAAAACAATAAGCAAAAACTAAAAATTCTTGAAGCTGTATACATAAAACATTTGAAAACTAACCTGAACAAAATAAACTATGAAATCTCCAAAATATTCTTAAATACCTATAATTGGTAACAGAAGCAATTAGTTTATACCAACGACTTTCCATACTTAAAACTTCTCGTTTTCACTCTCGCGTGGCCATGTGTGATGTCATGAGTTGCGTTGAGATTTTCGCTTTCAGCGTTTCGTATGCACGAGTTAGTCGTTGCTTGGAAATCTTTCATGTAAACAGGAACAGACTATCATCACTGTCTTTTCCGTGTATTGCTTAATATATTGTAATATTGTCATCTTTGATAATGGCATCTGTAAGCCGAAAGCTTAGGATTAAAAAAAATATATATCAATATTGTTATTTTCTTTCTTCTTTTAATGATAATGTTATTAAGCTTATCAGACGATATGAAAAGAATTTGCAGAACTTGTCTATATTATTTAATGAAACAAGCATCAATATATATATATATATATATATATATATATATATATATAGAGAGAGAGAGAGAGAGAGGGAGGGAGAGGGAGGGAGAGAGATCATATTTTGTTTCTATCTATGTGTCTATCTATCAATCTACTTATCTACTTATCTATCTTTCTGAGACGCGTTATATCTATCTATCTATCTATCTATCAATTTCATCCTGTTCATTATCTATCTATCTATCTATCTATCTATCTACCTTTGTTCATATCTATCTATCACACCCTGTTCATTTTTAAATGGCATAATGACATTTTCCACTGACAAAAAAAAACATATTTTACATAGATAAAGCCCTTCGTAAGGTGTGGGCTGTACTCGTGAGTACAATTTTTTGTATCTCTTTAAGGCATGGGCTTCCAGGAATCACTTCAATTATTCTACTGGAATCTTTTCCAACCAATCCGAGGGATCCAACTACAACAGATATTGTTGATGTTCCCCTGTGCTACATTTTTGAGATTTCGATTTCAAGGTTCCTGTATTTTGACAGCTTTTTGAAGATTATTATTATTATTATTATTATTATTATTATTATTAAATAATAAGCTAAAGTAATAATAAAAATAAATATATTTTACAATAGAAATTAATCAACCAATACGTATTAAACAAGTTATTGAGGGCTAACGGCCCTATCTCGTTGAAACACCGGTTCCCCTACGATCACTAAAATTAAGCAACGTCGAACTTGGTCAGTATCTAGATGAGTGAACACAAGGAACTACTAGCTGCTGTAAACTGTAACGTGCGTGTGGTGTCATGGATAATGGCACAGAAATGTAATTCCGTAAACCGAGTTTCACTTCCTGCCGGGTTCGTCATATTCGACCTGGTCTAATCTCATATATTAGTTAAACACGAGTACTTCATCAGTAAATCCTTATTATCTCCATAAAATTATTACAATATTAAAATATTTTCCGGTTTTAAACAAAGGGTTGATAAACCGTAAAACACAAATCAATCAATCAAAAGACAAATTTTTAATATTATTGTTGCTTCTCCTGTGAAAAGAATTGTTTGACGTTAAATAATGAAAAAATAATCGATTATAAAGAATAAAGAGTAAGAATAAACATTAAAAAATAAACGATTCTTTTTTTAATTGATTTCTACGCTTTTATTAACCCTTTTTAGAACAGAATACATGTGTCGCCATTAAATTTTACTCTGTAATTAAAAATTACTCCAAAATAAAATAGCCGGTCTAAATTATAGGAAATAATAAAAGTAATTAATTTAAAGAATACTTTTCTGGATATTGACAAAAGGTTTACTTAATTTTCCGTCTTTTTAATTCAACCTGCTATGTTTCAAGCATGATACACGCGTAGGCGATCATGTATCTTTTGATACATGGCTGACAAGGTAGATTTTTTTCCTCGCAGTAGGTTGCCATTTGCGGTAGACTACTTGCCATCCAAGGCTATAGAACCCAATCTGTCCTGCTATTTAACCATAGCTGGGGCTAGAGGAAGAGGATTCATACCTTTCCCAAAGGTAAGCGAATGTAATGGATTCGACTCGAAAGTCAGCCAGTCAGTTTTGTACCATCCGTGATAAACGCGTAGGCGATCATGTATCTTTTGATACATGGCTGATGAGGCAGATTTTTTCCGCATTAGGGTGTCATTTCTTTCTGCGGTAGACCAGTTGCCATCTAAGGCTATAGAACCTGATCTATTCTGCTATTTACCCACAGCTGGGGGGAGAAGAAGAGAATTCATATCTTTCTCAAGAGTATTTTCACGTAAGTGAATGTAATGGATTCGACTGGAATTCGAACTCGAATCTCCGATTCCTAAAATCGAACCGCTATCCATTACTCCACCGTATCGTTATTTTCAATGTTTTTCTTTGTTTTGTTTTTTTCATTTAATATATTTTTTTAAAATTTTATCGTTATTTTGAATATTTTAAAATTCTAAATTATAGTAAATAAGAAAGTATTTAATTTAACCAATACTTTTTTGGATTTCGACAAAGAGGTTACTTAATTTTCCGTCTTTTTAATTAAAAAAAGCCGTTTACTTAACAGCAGTGTCTGTTTTCACCTCAATACCATCTCAAAAGAAACCTTTAATATTATATTAAAAGATTTTTTTAATATTATATTAAAAGATTTTTTTAATATTATATTAAAGGATTTTTTTTTATAATATTTTCTCCATTTATAACGAAGTTTCTTTTTTTTTTTTAGTCTTCTTTATTATTTCTGTTCTACGCGCGATGCCTGCAATTTTCTGCAGTTAGTCGCAAAAATAAAGAAATAAATAAAATAATATAAAAAAATTCCCGTTTAATTATTCATAGCAAACTGAAGGATAATGAAATCCACAAAAGTTAAACCGGCGAGAGTCGATGTTCGATTGTCGTTACGAAATTATGACAAGGAGAAAATAAAAAAATGTGTGCAATTGTAAGGACGCGTGTTCATTATATTTTGTCCGGTGTGTCTGAATTCGCACTTGTATGTCTCCAATAAAAAAAAAGAGATTAGCATTATCCATAAAGGAGTTCCAAGAAAGAATCATGAAGAAGACAAAAAAGAAAAAAAGAAAAAAAGGGGAAAAAAGGAAAAATCAAATTGTGGAAAAGAGGGAAAGGAAGAAAAAGAAGAAAAGAAAGGTAAAAAGGGTGAAAAAGAAAATGGGAAAAGAATGAGAGGAATAGAAAAAGGTGAATAAAGAAAAAATGAAGGAAATAAAAATGGGGGAAATAAAAGCGGGAACAAGGACAAAGTGAAAACAAAAAAGAAAAAGAGGGAAAGAAAAGTGAGGAAAAAGAAAAAGACAAAGCAGTTGAAGGGGGAAAGAAAAAGAGAAAAAGGAAGAAGAAAAAAGAGGAAAAGAAAAAGGAAAAAAAGGGGAAGGGGAAAAAGAAAAAGGAGGAAAAGGAAAAAGGGGAAAAAGAAAAAAGGAAAAAGAAAAAGAGGAAAAGAAAATGGAAAAAAGGAAAGAAAAAGAAGGAAAAGAAAAAGAGGAAAAGAAGGAAAAGAAAAAGAGGAAAAGAAGGAAAAGAAAAAGAGGAAAAGGAAAGAAAAAGAAGGAAAAGAAAAAGAAGGAAAAGAAAAAGAGGAAAAGGAGAGAAAAAGAAGGAAAAGAAAAAAGGAGGAAAAGAAAAAGAGAAAAAGAAGGAAAAGAAAAATGGGGAAAAAAAGCAAAAAGAGAAAAATGTCATAGAAATAAATATTCAAACTAATTGCCCTTTTCTTTTTCCTTTTTTTTTTTCCAAAATCTCTTTTCTATTTTTGTCATTTTTCCTAGCGGAACTTTCACGTGATGCAAAAACCTTCAGGACCTGTTCTTGTGAATTCCTGGCGTGTTTGCAATGTGAAAATGAGACACTCTTTGTCTGTGATTCCAGACTTCAGTGCACGTCATCATGCATCGTCATCGCATCGTCACGACACCCGCCCATGGTCATGACGTAAGACGCCGGCTGACCAATAAGAATAACACCTCGACGGGACGTAAAACCTCACAATCCATGAATGTAATGAGTTCGATCCTCACATCGGGCATCACTAATATAGCTTTGTTCTTGACTGTATAAAGCTTAGTAAATCACTAATAAATGCTTCACTTTGGATTAATAGCATGTTTGGTCATTATAAATGTACTGTTCGATTCTAATCAGGCGCTCAAAAACTGTGGCCTCGTGCTGAACTAGATGTGTAGTCTTGCACGATAGGTAAAGATAGTGAAATCATTATCAGAAAGTAAAATCGGCAAACCGGGTTCAAATCACGTTAATGTTCTTAGAAAAGGCACGAACTCTTTTTTAGCCATTTATCGATTTAAAATAGGCCAGACTGGGATTTTTCTTAACTTGGTTGGCAGCCAGTCTCGGAGAAGGAAAACTCTTTATTTAAAGCAACCATGAAGACTTGACTCTCTTGCTTTGGGTAACAGTGAGTCTAGGACAGTGGTCCTCAAATGGTACGATGCGCCTCATAGGTGTGGCGTAAGAGGATAGCAGGTAAGGTGGAATGATTGAAAGACAATCAAAGATTTAGAAACAGTTTCAAAACGTCTATATACCAAAATTACATATGATTTGAAAATTTAAAATATTATTATGGGTTACTTGTGATTGTACGCATGAGTCCAGATATAAACAGTTATAAATAATTAATGACTGATTTTATCATTGTGATATTTTTACATTATATCAAGTATTAAGAATATAGTAATTAGGGTCTGCAAATTGGAGGAGAGAGTTATCAATGATAATGTTCTGATTTTGAATCCGCGGTTATCTCCCTTTAACCCACTCTCTTTTTTTATTTTAAATGTAATTTTTATCATATAAAATTTGGTGACGCACGATCAAATTTTAATTCCGATAATGCGGCCCAGAGAAAAAAAGTTTGGGACCACTGTTCTAGGAAAAGGAAAACTCTTAATTTAACCCAGCCTGAAGTTGGGTGTATGCAAGGTAAACAACTATTGCTATGGTTACAGTACAGGTGGTAACCTTATAACTCTAACGAGCTATGTGACACGTGATTTAGTCACGTGATTTAGTCACGTGATTGTCCTGTCGTAATAACTTTCGTATAGGTTTTGGCCTGTCGATTTCGTACTCACGAAATTGAAAGTAGAAGAATCAATGATTCCGAATTGAAAGTGTAGAATGAGTGGCTTCAAATTCTTGTTTTACCTCCTCACGGGGATTTTTCTGCAAATACTTGGGAAGTATTGTACGCCAGCCAATATCAGCTGAGTGCCTCTGAGGAGTCAGTACTGAATAAGGGTCTCAACTTCGCCACAACCACCAGGCGAGTGCCATACTTGGGCATCATTGCCAGAGTCGAGGAGGTGGCCTTGAACTTCCCTCAGGCCCAGGCGGATGAACTAAGATGGAAAGTAAGACAGGCCTTGGAGAGGGCCAAGCTGCCCAGGTCTAACATAACAAAACTGGAGAGACTGGCGATTGAATCCCTACAGAGGAACGAAAACATCATCATACTACCGGCTGACAAAGGTAATGCGACTGTAGTGATGGACAAATCGGGGTATACAAGAAAACTGGAAGACCTCATTAGCAATGGTAGCTACAGCAAAGTGAAAAAGGATCCTACTATGGAAACGGAACGCAAACTGTCACAGATCCTCATCAAGAACAAGGATCATTTCGCACCCAAGACGTATAGGCAGTTATCACAGCGTTACTCCAAGCTACCTCACATATACGGTCTCCCTAAGATTCACAAAGACGGTATTCCACTCAGGCCGATTGTTAGTTGCCAGGGCTCTGTGTGCCATCCTCTGAGTCGCTTCCTTGTAGATATAATTGACCCATTGATTGGAAAGTCTCCTTCATATGTCCGAAACTCCGCCCACTTCGTGGAAATAATCAAAGATGCTCCCATCCTATCCAACCAGATGGTGAGCTTGGACGTGGTGAGTTTGTTTACCAAGGTACCCACGGAGGAAGCACTCTCAGTAGTCAGAGACAGATTGTCCTCTGACTCTTCACTAGAAGAACGGACCAGTATTCCAATAGATAATCTGATGGAGATGTTGACTTTCTGTACACAAACAACACACTTCGGAATGGGATCACACATATATCGACAGGATGAGGGCTTTGCAATGGGCTCGCCATTATCACCATCAATGGCGAATATATACATGGAATACTTTGAAGAAATGACATTAGAATCTATATCTCTAAAGCCAACTCTATGGTTAAGGTACGTAGATGACACCTTCATACTCTGGCCACACCAGGAAGATGTCCAGGTACTACTGGACCATGTGAACTCAATAAGACCTTCGATACAGTTCACAATGGAGACAGAGAGTAACAACACACTCCCATTCCTGGATGTAATATCTCGAACAGAGCATGGGTTCAAGACATCCGTATACCGTAAACCAACATTTACCAGACAGTACCTCAATTTCAACTCCCACCATCCATACAGCGTAAAGAAAGTGATCGTCCGTTGCTTACAACACCGAGCAAAAGTCATAAGTGGCGACCCAGAGACGTTAGATAAGGAATTGGTCAGTATAAATAGTACCCTACAACGTAACAACTACCCTGGGTACATGGCAGCAGACCCCAAAAACTGGGATAGGCGGGTATAAGAGGAGGAGGAGGACAACAATACTCAGAAAACAGTCTGCCTGCCTTATGTGAAGGGGTTATCAGAAAAAATATATCCATATAACATCAGGACAACCTTCAAAAGCGTGACAATATTTCGCAGATATCTCTCTCGAGTGAGACCCCCCCACAGAGGAGAACATGACTAAAGACTGTGTGTACGCTATCCCGTGCAGCTGCGGAAAGAAATATAAAGGAGAGACAGGCCGCCCCCTCAAGGTAAGGTTTCAAGAACTCTAGAAAGCTGTAACACGAGGGGAAGTAGAAAAATCAGGCGTGGCTGACCACGTATGGAGAGAGAAGGGAGATCACCGCCCCCCTGTGGGATCATGTTGAGATCATAGACAGGGAACACCATTGGAAAATTCGAAAACTTATGAATCAGCACTATGCTAGGCCACAAAAATCTTCTGAGCCGACCAAGCATAGAAATAAATACAATATAGAAATAAATACAATATAGGAAAAGCCAGATAATAAAGTTGCAATGAACCAGAAAAAACATGCAATGATAACAGCAAAATTGCAATATGAGCACTGGTAAAAAATGGTTGCTGAAAACATTAGGTTTATAATACCCAGAAGTTCATACCCAGAAGGACACATGGCACAGCGGATAAAGGCGTTGGTTAGATCCAGTGACAGACCCAAAGAAGGTGAGTTCAATACCTGGTTAAGGCAGTGGTGAACTTTCAGAGGGATAACTGATAACTGACATCCATCAAACATGGCACGTGGAACTAGAACAGTCTACCCCAGTGATCGAAATAAAGGGTTCAGTTCGAAATTGAAGAAGGCCGGAGTGTACAACGGTCGAAACGTGACAAATATGGCGATGAAGATGAGGACAATAGTCCGACTAATGTAAATACTGTACATAATACCTCAGAAATATAGACAGACTTTTCTTACTTAAATGCATGCTTTCTTTCACATCGTTGTACATCTTGTTAAATTTTATGTATAACAATGTCTTTTGGTTATCCTTTTCTGCGTCAGCCATGTTTCCTAATCTAAAGTTAAATTAATGTGGTGAAGTCCGCCACAAGCCTTATTTGAGAGATATATTTTTAATGTCATCTCCTTTTCGTCTGTAGGCATCCATGGCTAGATTCAGCTTTTATTATCTACCAATTACCACTTGTCCAGAAAGATCATTTCTGTTCCGCTGTTTTTAATTCCATGTTGCCTTTTCCGAGGTTGGTTTCTTTTCAAGGCTTTAAAACACAATTTATTCAGCTATTTTGCGCATAGCTAAGACAATAATAGATACATTCATGTCTTTCTCAATGGGATCAGTGCGAAAGTCAACGCAAAAGACGAGACTGGAATCTGAACCCGGTTCGCTGTTTTCATTGCCTGCAGCAATAACTATTACGTTAACGTAGAACTAATGACAAAAATGGTTTAAATATGGTTAAAATTTACGTTGTGGATATGATGTTTTCGCATTTGGCAAGAATGTTGAAAGTTTTAGCTATGGCCCATATTCCTGCTCATTAACTCGATCGATTGGGCCAAGAATTTTAGGCGGTGTATGACAGACATTGGGACTCAGAATTTGCTATTCGAATCTTAGCAAGTGTTTACGGAAGTGATTCCATTTAAAAGGGTGTGGCCAATTTCTAACATCCGGGCGTTGTTTTCTATTCCCATCATGACGTACATACTTTACTTTTCACATCATAGGCGTACAGACATCCATGAAGATGATAAAACATTTAACAGAGATTAAAACTAATTTTAATGACGGCAAATATGAAATATCTTGGTAATTAAAATAATAAAAAAACATTTTGTAATTTTTTTTTGTATGTATACTTATTTTGTAGATACGTTGTATTTTATTTTAAAATAAAAAAAAATGTTTTCCAAGTGTCAAACTATTTAGTAGACATGTTGTCTGCTAGTTTAATGATTTTTATAGACGTTTTTATCGTCTGCTTTAGTGTTGATTTTTTTTTGTATACTTGCGGGAAACGGAAAGTAAAGTTAACTGATCTGTTTATTTTGCTCATATAGGGTCTTCCTGTGCATATGCAAATTGACTCTCTAGTGTTTAGCTACGGCTTGGAAATGCTCATAAAAGAGCGAATTACGCCTTTCATTTTAAATTAGTATTGGCTAGAGCGCCTTAGTCAGCGCCTTAAGGCAGTAGGGCAATATCCCTATCCGTTATTATACCTTCCTTCTTTAACTCAAGACGGTTTTTCGTGTAGTAAGAGTGATCAACGTTTCTATGACAACGAAAAACACAGAACAGAGCAAAAGATCTCTTCACGAAGAAAGTGATTTTGTTAGCCAAAATTATACATTTTTAAATATCCGGTTGAGTAAGCCGAGATTTTAAAGGCTTAAATTTAAAACCTGTTAAGACTCTTAGTCGTCGTATGAAACTTTTTTTTTTAAATAGAACGGATGAAAATAAGTGAATTATCTTTTTCATTCCGTTAGTAAGTACAAGAATCATTTTATTGCATGTTTGATGTTAAATGGTTGGAAAAAATTCCACAGCACTTAAACTCATTAATAGTGAAATTCAGTATCTGTCGATTTTTCTGAGATGAGGTATTATGTACACTATTTACATTATTCGGACTATTGTCCTCATCTTTGTCGCCATATTTATTACAACGTTTCGGCCCTTCAGTATCTGTCCATTTTTCTGAGATGAGGTATTATGTACACTATTTACATTATTCGGACTATTGTCCTCATCTTTGTCGCCATATTTATTACAACGTTTCGGCCCTTCAGTATCTGTCTATATTTCTGAGATGAGGTATTATGTACACTATTTACATTATTCGGACTATTGTCCTCATCTTTGTCGCCATATTTATTACAACGTTTCGGCCCTTCAGTATCTGTCTATATTTCTGAGATGAGGTATTGTGTACAGTATTTACATTACTCGGACTATTGTCCTCATCTTTGTCGCCATATTTATTACAACGTTTCGGCCCTTCAGTATCTGTCTATATTTCTGAGATGAGGTATTATGTACACTATTTATATTGTTCGGACTATTGTCCTCATCTTTGTCGCCATATTTATTACAACGTTTCGGCCTTTCAGTATCTGTCTATATTTCTGAGATGAGGTATTATGTACACTATTTATATTGTTCGGACTATTGTCCTCATCTTTGTCGCCATATTTATTACAACGTTTCTCCCCTTCAGTATCTGTCTATATTTCTGAGATGAGGTATTATGTACACTATTTATATTGTTCGGACTATTGTCCTCATCTTTGTCGCCATATTTATTACAACGTTTCGGCCCTTCAGTATCTGTCTATATTTCTGAGATGAGGTATTATGTACACTATTTACATTATTCGGACTATTGTCCTCATCTTTGTCGCCATATTTATTACAACGTTTCGGCCCTTCAGTATCTGTCTATATTTCTGAGATGAGGTATTATGTACACTATTTATATTGTTCGGACTATTGTCCTCATCTTTGTCGCCATATTTATTACAACGTTTCTCCCCTTTCATCTGTCTATATTTCTGAGATGAGGTATTATGTACACTATTTACATTATTCGGACTATTGTCCTCATCTTTGTCGCCATATTTATTACAACGTTTCGGCCCTTCAGTATCTGTCTATATTTCTGAGATGAGGTATTATGTACACTATTTATATTGTTCGGACTATTGTCCTCATCTTTGTCGCCATATTTATTACAACGTTTCGGCCCTTCAGTATCTGTCTATATTTCTGAGATGAGGTATTATGTACACTATTTACATTATTCGACTATTGTCCTCATCTTTGTCGCCATATTTATTACAACGTTTCGGCCCATCAGTATCTGTCTATATTTCTGAGATGAGGTATTATGTACACTATTTATATTGTTCGGACTATTGTCCTCATCTTTGTCGCCATATTTATTACAACGTTTCGGCCCTTCAGTATCTGTCTATATTTCTGAGATGAGGTATTATGTACACTATTTACATTATTCGGACTATTGTCCCTCATCTTTGTCGCCATATTTATTACAACGTTTCGGCCCTTCAGTATCTGTCTATATTTCTGAGATGAGGTATTATGTACACTATTTACATTATTCGACTATTGTCCTCATCTTTGTCGCCATATTTATTACAACGTTTCGGCCCTTCAGTATCTGTCTATATTTCTGAGATGAGGTATTATGTACACTATTTACATTATTCGGACTATTGTCCTCATCTTTGTCGCCATATTTATTACAACGTTTCGGCCCATCAGTATCTGTCTATATTTCTGAGATGAGGTATTATGTACACTATTTACATTATTCGGACTATTGTCCCTCATCTTTGTCGCCATATTTATTACAACGTTTCGGCCTTTCAGTATCTGTCTATATTTCTGAGATGAGGTATTATGTACACTATTTACATTATTCGGACTATTGTCCTCATCTTTGTCGCCATATTTATTACAACGTTTCGGCCCATTCAGTATCTGTCTATATTTCTGAGATGAGGTATTATGTACACTATTTACATTATTCGACTATTGTCCTCATCTTTGTCGCCATATTTTATTACAACGTTTCGGCCCTTCAGTATCTGTCTATATTTCTGAGATGAGGTATTATGTACACTATTTACATTATTCGGACTATTGTCCTCATCTTTGTCACCATATTTATCACAACGTTTCGGCCCTTCAGTATCTGTCTATATTTCTGAGATGAGGTATTATGTACACTATTTACATTATTCGGACTATTGTCCTCATCTTTGTCGCCATATTTATTACAACGTTTCGGCCCTTCAGTATCTGTCTATATTTTTGAGATGAGGTATTATGTACACTATTTACATTATTCGGACTATTGTCCTCATCTTTGTCGCCATATTTATTACAACGTTTCGGACCATCAGTATCTGTCTATATTTCTGAGATGAGGTATTATGTACACTATTTACATTATTCGGACTATTGTCCTCATCTTTGTCGCCATTTATTACAACGTTTCGGCCCTTTCAGTATCTGTCTATATTTCTGAGATGAGGTATTATGTACACTATTTACATTATTCGGACTATTGTCCTCATCTTTGTCGCCATATTTATTACAACGTTTCGGCCTTTCAGTATCTGTCTATATTTCTGAGATGAGGTATTATGTACACTATTTACATTATTCGGACTATTGTCCTCATCTTTGTCGCCATATTTATTACAACGTTTCGGCCTTTCAGTATCTGTCTATATTTCTGAGATGAGGTATTATGTACACTATTTACATTATTCGGACTATTGTCCTCGTCTTTGTCGCCATATTTATTACAACGTTTCGGCCCTTTCAGTATCTGTCTATATTTCTGAGATGAGGTATTATGTACACTATTTACATTATTCGACTATTGTCCTCATCTTTGTCGCCATATTTATTACAACGTTTCGGCCCTTCAGTATCTGTCTATATTTCTGAGATGAGGTATTATGTACACTATTTACATTATTCGGACTATTGTCCTCATCTTTGTCGCCATATTTATTACAACGTTTCGGCCCATCAGTATCTGTCTATATTTCTGAGATGAGGTATTATGTACACTATTTACATTATTCGGACTATTGTCCTCATCTTTGTCGCCATATTTATTACAACGTTTCGGCCCTTCAGTATCTGTCTATATTTCTGAGATGAGGTATTATGTACACTATTTACATTATTCGGACTATTGTCCTCATCTTTGTCGCCATATTTATTACAACGTTTCGGCCTTTCAGTATCTGTCTATATTTCTGAGATGAGGTATTATGTACACTATTTACATTATTCGGACTATTGTCCCTCATCTTTGTCGCCATATTTATTACAACGTTTCGGCCTTTCAGTATCTGTCTATATTTCTGAGATGAGGTATTATGTACACTATTTACATTATTCGGACTATTGTCCTCATCTTTGTCGCCATATTTATTACAACGTTTCGGCCTTTCAGTATCTGTCTATTTCTGAGATGAGGTATTATGTACACTATTTACATTATTCGGACTATTGTCCTCATCTTTGTCGCTATATTTATTACAACGTTTCGGCCTTTCAGTATCTGTCTATTTCTGAGATGAGGTATTATGTACACTATTTACATTATTCGGACTATTGTCCTCATCTTTGTTGACATATTTATTACAACGTTTCGGCCTTTCAGTATTTGTCTATATTTCTGAGATGAGGTATTATGTACACTATTTACATTATTCGGACTATTGTCCTCATCTTTGTCGCCATATTTATTACAACGTTTCGGCCTTTCAGTATCTGTCTATATTTCTGAGATGAGGTATTATGTACACTATTTACATTATTCGGACTATTGTCCTCATCTTTGTCGCCATATTTATTACAACGTTTCGGCCTTTCAGTATCTGTCTATATTTCTGAGATGAGGTATTATGTACACTATTTATATTGTTATTCGGACTATTGTCCTCATCTTTGTCGCCATATTTATTACAACGTTTCGGCCTTTTCAGTATCTGTCTATATTTCTGAGATGAGGTATTATGTACACTATTACATTATTCGGACTATTGTCCTCATCTTTGTCGCCATATTTATTACAACGTTTCGGCCTTTCAGTATCTGTCTATATTTCTGAGATGAGGTATTATGTACACTATTTACATTATTCGGACTATTGTCCTCATCTTTGTCGCCATATTTATTACAACGTTTCGGCCTTTCAGTATCTGTCTATATTTCTGAGATGAGGTATTATGTACACTATTTACATTATTCGACTATTGTCCTCATCTTTGTCGCCATATTTATTACAACGTTTCGGCCTTTCAGTATCTGTCTATATTTCTGAGATGAGGTATTATGTACACTATTTACATTATTCGGACTATTGTCCTCATCTTTGTCGCCATATTTATTACAACGTTTCGGCCTTTCAGTATCTGTCTATATTTCTGAGATGAGGTATTATGTACACTATTTACATTATTCGACTATTGTCCTCATCTTTGTCGCCATATTTATTACAACGTTTCGGCCTTTCAGTATCTGTCTATATTTCTGAGATGAGGTATTATGTACACTATTTACATTATTCGGACTATTGTCCTCATCTTTGTCGCCATATTTATTACAACGTTTCGGCCTTTCAGTATCTGTCTATATTTCTGAGATGAGGTATTATGTACACTATTTACATTATTCGGACTATTGTCCTCATCTTTGTCGCCATATTTATTACAACGTTTCGGCCTTTCAGTATCTGTCTATATTTCTGAGATGAGGTATTATGTACACTATTTACATTATTCGACTATTGTCCTCATCTTTTGTCGCCATATTTATTACAACGTTTCGGCCTTTCAGTATCTGTCTATATTTCTGAGATGAGGTATTATGTACACTATTTACATTATTCGACTATTGTCCTCATCTTTGTCGCCATATTTATTACAACGTTTCGGCCTTTCAGTATCTGTCTATATTTCTGAGATGAGGTATTATGTACACTATTTACATTATTCGGACTATTGTCCTCATCTTTGTCGCCATATTTATTACAACGTTTCGGCCTTTCAGTATCTGTCTATATTTCTGAGATGAGGTATTATGTACACTATTTACATTATTCGGACTATTGTCCTCATCTTTGTCGCCATATTTATTACAACGTTTCGGCCTTTCAGTATCTGTCTATATTTCTGAGATGAGGTATTATGTACACTATTTACATTATTCGGACTATTGTCCTCATCTTTGTCGCCATATTTATTACAACGTTTCGGCCTTTCAGTATCTGTCTATATTTCTGAGATGAGGTATTATGTACACTATTTACATTATTCGGACTATTGTCCTCATCTTTGTCGCCATATTTATTACAACGTTTCGGCCTTTCAGTATCTGTCTATATTTCTGAGATGAGGTATTATGTACACTATTTACATTATTCGGACTATTGTCCTCATCTTTGTCGCCATATTTATTACAACGTTTCGGCCTTTCAGTATCTGTCTATATTTCTGAGATGAGGTATTATGTACACTATTTTACATTATTCGACTATTGTCCTCATCTTTGTCGCCATATTTATTACAACGTTTCGGCCTTTCAGTATCTGTCTATATTTCTGAGATGAGGTATTATGTACACTATTTACATTATTCGGACTATTGTCCCATCTCTTTGTCGCCATATTTATTACAACGTTTCGGCCTTCAGTATCTGTCTATATTTCTGAGATGAGGTATTATGTACACTATTTACATTATTCGACTATTGTCCTCATCTTTGTCGCCATATTTATTACAACGTTTCGGCCTTTCAGTATCTGTCTATATTTCTGAGATGAGGTATTATGTACACTATTTACATTATTCGGACTATTGTCCTCATCTTTGTCGCCATATTTATTACAACGTTTCGGCCTTTCAGTATCTGTCTATATTTCTGAGATGAGGTATTATGTACACTATTTACATTATTCGACTATTGTCCTCATCTTTGTCGCCATATTTATTACAACGTTTCGGCCTTTCAGTATCTGTCTATATTTGAGATGAGGTATTATGTACACTATTTACATTATTCGACTATTGTCCCCATCTTTGTCGCCATATTTATTACAACGTTTCGGCCTTTCAGTATCTGTCTATATTTCTGAGATGAGGTATTATGTACACTATTTACATTATTCGACTATTGTCCTCATCTTTGTCGCCATATTTATTACAACGTTTCGGCCTTTCAGTATCTGTCTATATTTCTGAGATGAGGTATTATGTACACTATTTACATTATTCGGACTATTGTCCTCATCTTTGTCGCCATATTTATTACAACGTTTCGGCCTTTCAGTATCTGTCTATATTTCTGAGATGAGGTATTATGTACACTATTTACATTATTCGACTATTGTCCTCATCTTTGTCGCCATATTTATTACAACGTTTCGGCCTTTCAGTATCTGTCTATATTTCTGAGATGAGGTATTATGTACACTATTTACATTATTCGGACTATTGTCCTCATCTTTGTCGCCATATTTATTACAACGTTTCGGCCTTCAGTATCTGTCTATATTTCTGAGATGAGGTATTATGTACACTATTTACATTATTCGGACTATTGTCCTCATCTTTGTCGCCATATTTATTACAACGTTTCGGCCTTTCAGTATCTGTCTATATTTCTGAGATGAGGTATTATGTACACTATTTACATTATTCGGACTATTGTCCTCATCTTTGTCGCCATATTTATTACAACGTTTCGGCCTTTCAGTATCTGTCTATATTTCTGAGATGAGGTATTATGTACACTATTTACATTATTCGGACTATTGTCCTCATCTTTGTCGCCATATTTATTACAACGTTTCGGCCTTTCAGTATCTGTCTATATTTCTGAGATGAGGTATTATGTACACTATTTACATTATTCGGACTATTGTCCTCATCTTTGTCGCCATATTTATTACAACGTTTCGGCCTTTCAGTATCTGTCTATATTTCTGAGATGAGGTATTATGTACACTATTTACATTATTCGGACTATTGTCCTCATCTTTGTCGCCATATTTATTACAACGTTTCGGCCTTTCAGTATCTGTCTATATTTCTGAGATGAGGTATTATGTACACTATTTACATTATTCGGACTATTGTCCTCATCTTTGTCGCCATATTTATTACAACGTTTCGGCCTTTCAGTATCTGTCTATATTTCTGAGATGAGGTATTATGTACACTATTTACATTATTCGGACTATTGTCCCTCATCTTTGTCGCCATATTTATTACAACGTTTCGGCCTTTCAGTATCTGTCTATATTTCTGAGATGAGGTATTATGTACACTATTTACATTATTCGGACTATTGTCCTCATCTTTGTCGCCATATTTATTACAACGTTTCGGCCTTTCAGTATCTGTCTATATTTCTGAGATGAGGTATTATGTACACTATTTACATTATTCGACTATTGTCCCTCATCTTTGTCGCCATATTTATTACAACGTTTCGGCCTTTCAGTATCTGTCTATATTTCTGAGATGAGGTATTATGTACACTATTTACATTATTCGGACTATTGTCCCCATCTTTGTCGCCATATTTATTACAACGTTTCGGCCTTTCAGTATCTGTCTATATTTCTGAGATGAGGTATTATGTACACTATTTACATTATTCGGACTATTGTCCTCATCTTTGTCGCCATATTTATTACAACGTTTCGGCCTTTCAGTATCTGTCTATATTTCTGAGATGAGGTATTATGTACACTATTTACATTATTCGGACTATTGTCCTCATCTTTGTCGCCATATTTATTACAACGTTTCGGCCTTTCAGTATCTGTCTATATTTCTGAGATGAGGTATTATGTACACTATTTACATTATTCGGACTATTGTCCTCATCTTTGTCGCCATATTTATTACAACGTTTCGGCCTTTCAGTATCTGTCTATATTTCTGAGATGAGGTATTATGTACACTATTTACATTATTCGGACTATTGTCCTCATCTTTGTCGCCATATTTATTACAACGTTTCGGCCTTTCAGTATCTGTCTATATTTCTGAGATGAGGTATTATGTACACTATTTACATTATTCGGACTATTGTCCTCATCTTTGTCGCCATATTTATTACAACGTTTCGGCCTTCAGTATCTGTCTATATTTCTGAGATGAGGTATTATGTACACTATTTACATTATTCGACTATTGTCCTCATCTTTGTCGCCATATTTATTACAACGTTTCGGCCTTTCAGTATCTGTCTATATTTCTGAGATGAGGTATTATGTACACTATTTACATTATTCGGACTATTGTCCTCATCTTTGTCGCCATATTTATTACAACGTTTCGGCCTTTCAGTATCTGTCTATATTTCTGAGATGAGGTATTATGTACACTATTTACATTATTCGACTATTGTCCTCATCTTTGTCGCCATATTTATTACAACGTTTCGGCCTTCAGTATCTGTCTATATTTCTGAGATGAGGTATTATGTACACTATTTACATTATTCGACTATTGTCCTCATCTTTGTCGCCATATTTATTACAACGTTTCGGCCCTTTCAGTATCTGTCTATATTTCTGAGATGAGGTATTATGTACACTATTTACATTATTCGGACTATTGTCCTCATCTTTGTCGCCATATTTATTACAACGTTTCGGCCTTTCAGTATCTGTCTATATTTCTGAGATGAGGTATTATGTACACTATTTACATTATTCGGACTATTGTCCTCATCTTTGTCGCCATATTTATTACAACGTTTCGGCCTTTCAGTATCTGTCTATATTTCTGAGATGAGGTATTATGTACACTATTTACATTATTCGGACTATTGTCCTCATCTTTGTCGCCATATTTATTACAACGTTTCGGCCTTTCAGTATCTGTCTATATTTCTGAGATGAGGTATTATGTACACTATTTACATTATTCGACTATTGTCCTCATCTTTGTCGCCATATTTATTACAACGTTTCGGCCTTTCAGTATCTGTCTATATTTCTGAGATGAGGTATTATGTACACTATTTACATTATTCGACTATTGTCCTCATCTTTGTCGCCATATTTATTACAACGTTTCGGCCTTTCAGTATCTGTCTATATTTCTGAGATGAGGTATTATGTACACTATTTACATTATTCGGACTATTGTCCTCATCTTTGTCGCCATATTTATTACAACGTTTCGGCCTTTCAGTATCTGTCTATATTTCTGAGATGAGGTATTATGTACACTATTTACATTATTCGGACTATTGTCCTCATCTTTGTCGCCATATTTATTACAACGTTTCGGCCTTTCAGTATCTGTCTATATTTCTGAGATGAGGTATTATGTACACTATTTACATTATTCGGACTATTGTCCTCATCTTTGTCGCCATATTTATTACAACGTTTCGGCCTTTCAGTATCTGTCTATATTTCTGAGATGAGGTATTATGTACACTATTTACATTATTCGGACTATTGTCCTCATCTTTGTCGCCATTTTTATTAAACGTTTCGGCCTTTCAGTATCTGTCTATATTTCTGAGATGAGGTATTATGTACACTATTTACATTATTCGGACTATTGTCCTCATCTTTGTCGCCATATTTATTACAACGTTTCGGCCCTTCAGTATCTGTCTATATTTCTGAGATGAGGTATTATGTACACTATTTACATTATTCGGACTATTGTCCTCATCTTTGTCGCCATATTTATTACAACGTTTCGGCCCTTTCAGTATCTGTCTATATTTTTGAGATGAGGTATTATGTACACTATTTACATTATTTTTACGACTATTGTCCTCATCTTTGTCGCCATATTTATTACAACGTTTCGGCCTTTCAGTATCTGTCTATATTTCTGAGATGAGGTATTATGTACACTATTTACATTATTCGACTATTGTCCTCATCTTTGTCGCCATATTTATTACAACGTTTCGGCCTTTCAGTATCTGTCTATATTTCTGAGATGAGGTATTATGTACACTATTTACATTATTCGGACTATTGTCCTCATCTTTGTCGCCATATTTATTACAACGTTTCGGCCTTTCAGTATCTGTCTATATTTCTGAGATGAGGTATTATGTACACTATTTACATTATTCGACTATTGTCCTCATCTTTGTCGCCATATTTATTACAACGTTTCGGCCCTTCAGTATCTGTCTATATTTCTGAGATGAGGTATTATGTACACTATTTACATTATTCGGACTATTGTCCTCATCTTTGTCGCCATATTTATTACAACGTTTCGGCCCTTTCAGTATCTGTCTATATTTCTGAGATGAGGTATTATGTACACTATTTACATTATTCGGACTATTGTCCTCATCTTTGTCGCCATATTTATTACAACGTTTCGGCCTTTCAGTATCTGTCTATATTTCTGAGATGAGGTATTATGTACACTATTTACATTATTCGACTATTGTCCTCATCTTTGTCGCCATATTTATTACAACGTTTCGGCCTTTCAGTATCTGTCTATATTTCTGAGATGAGGTATTATGTACACTATTTACATTATTCGGACTATTGTCCCCATCTTTGTCGCCATATTTATTACAACGTTTCGGCCCTTCAGTATCTGTCTATATTTCTGAGATGAGGTATTATGTACACTATTTACATTATTCGACTATTGTCCCTCATCTTTGTCGCCATATTTATTACAACGTTTCGGCCTTTCAGTATCTGTCTATATTTCTGAGATGAGGTATTATGTACACTATTTACATTATTCGGACTATTGTCCTCATCTTTGTCGCCATATTTATTATTAAACGTTTCGGCCCTTCAGTATCTGCCTATATTTCTGAGATGAGGTATTATGTACACTATTTACATTATTCGGACTATTGTCCTCATCTTTGTCGCCATATTTATTACAACGTTTCGGCCCTTCAGTATCTGTCTATATTTCTGAGATGAGGTATTATGTACACTATTTACATTATTCGGACTATTGTCCTCATCTTTGTCGCCATATTTATTACAACGTTTCGGCCTTCAGTATCTGTCTATATTTCTGAGATGAGGTATTATGTACACTAATTACATTATTCGGACTATTGTCCTCATCTTTGTCGCCATATTTATTACAACGTTTCGGCCCTTCAGTATCTGTCTATATTTCTGAGATGAGGTATTATGTACACTATTTACATTATTCGGACTATTGTCCTCATCTTTGTCGCCATATTTATTACAACGTTTCGGCCTTTCAGTATCTGTCTATATTTCTGAGATGAGGTATTATGTACACTATTTACATTATTCGGACTATTGTCCTCATCTTTGTCGCCATATTTATTACAACGTTTCGGCCTTTCAGTATCTGTCTATATTTCTGAGATGAGGTATTATGTACACTATTTACATTATTCGGACTATTGTCCTCATCTTTGTCGCCATATTTATTACAACGTTTCGGCCCTTCAGTATCTGTCTATATTTCTGAGATGAGGTATTATGTACACTATTTATATTATTCGACTATTGTCCTCATCTTTGTCGCCATATTTATTACAACGTTTCGGCCTTTCAGTATCTGTCTATATTTCTGAGATGAGGTATTATGTACACTATTTACATTATTCGGACTATTGTCCTCATCTTTGTCGCCATATTTATTACAACGTTTCGGCCTTTCAGTATCTGTCTATATTTCTGAGATGAGGTATTATGTACACTATTTACATTATTCGACTATTGTCCTCATCTTTGTCGCCATATTTATTACAACGTTTCGGCCTTTCAGTATCTGTCTATATTTCTGAGATGAGGTATTATGTACACTATTTACATTATTCGGACTATTGTCCTCATCTTTGTCGCCATATTTATTACAACGTTTCGGCCTTTCAGTATCTGTCTATATTTCTGAGATGAGGTATTATGTACACTATTTACATTATTCGGACTATTGTCCTCATCTTTGTCGCCATATTTATTACAACGTTTCGGCCCTTCAGTATCTGTCTATATTTCTGAGATGAGGTATTATATTATGTACACTATTTACATTATTCGGACTATTGTCCTCATCTTTGTCGCCATATTTATTACAACGTTTCGGCCTTCAGTATCTGTCTATATTTCTGAGATGAGGTATTATGTACACTATTTACATTATTCGGACTATTGTCCTCATCTTTGTCGCCATATTTATTACAACGTTTCGGCCTTTCAGTATCTGTCTATATTTCTGAGATGAGGTATTATGTACACTATTTACATTATTCGGACTATTGTCCTCATCTTTGTCGCCATATTTATTACAACGTTTCGGCCCTTCAGTATCTGTCTATATTTCTGAGATGAGGTATTATGTACACTATTTACATTATTCGGACTATTGTCCTCATCTTTGTCGCCATATTTATTACAACGTTTCGGCCTTTCAGTATCTGTCTATATTTCTGAGATGAGGTATTATGTACACTATTTACATTATTCGGACTATTGTCCCTCATCTTTGTCGCCATATTTATTACAACGTTTCGGCCTTTCAGTATCTGTCTATATTTCTGAGATGAGGTATTATGTACACTATTTACATTATTCGGACTATTGTCCTCATCTTTGTCGCCATATTTATTACAACGTTTCGGCCTTTCAGTATCTGTCTATATTTCTGAGATGAGGTATTATGTACACTATTTACATTATTCGGACTATTGTCCTCATCTTTGTCGCCATATTTATTACAACGTTTCGGCCCTTTCAGTATCTGTCTATATTTCTGAGATGAGGTATTATGTACACTATTTACATTATTCGACTATTGTCCTCATCTTTGTCGCCATATTTATTACAACGTTTCGGCCCCTTCAGTATCTGTCTATATTTCTGAGATGAGGTATTATGTACACTATTTATATTATTCGACTATTGTCCTCATCTTTGTCGCCATATTTATTACAACGTTTCGGCCTTCAGTATCTGTCTATATTTCTGAGATGAGGTATTATGTACACTATTTACATTATTCGACTATTGTCCTCATCTTTGTCGCCATATTTATTACAACGTTTCGGCCTTCAGTATCTGTCTATATTTCTGAGATGAGGTATTATGTACACTATTTACATTATTCGACTATTGTCCTCATCTTTGTCGCCATATTTATTACAACGTTTCGGCCTTTCAGTATCTGTCTATATTTCTGAGATGAGGTATTATGTACACTATTTACATTATTCGGACTATTGTCCTCATCTTTGTCGCCATATTTATTACAACGTTTCGGCCCTTCAGTATCTGTCTATATTTCTGAGATGAGGTATTATGTACACTATTTACATTATTCGGACTATTGTCCCTCATCTTTGTCGCCATATTTATTACAACGTTTCGGCCTTTCAGTATCTGTCTATATTTCTGAGATGAGGTATTATGTACACTATTTACATTATTCGGACTATTGTCCTCATCTTTGTCGCCATATTTATTACAACGTTTCGGCCTTTCAGTATCTGTCTATATTTCTGAGATGAGGTATTATGTACACTATTTACATTATTCGGACTATTGTCCTCATCTTTGTCGCCATATTTATTACAACGTTTCGGCCTTTCAGTATCTGTCTATATTTCTGAGATGAGGTATTATGTACACTATTTACATTATTCGGACTATTGTCCTCATCTTTGTCGCCATATTTATTACAACGTTTCGGCCCTTCAGTATCTGTCTATATTTCTGAGATGAGGTATTATGTACACTATTTACATTATTCGACTATTGTCCTCATCTTTGTCGCCATATTTATTACAACGTTTCGGCCTTTCAGTATCTGTCTATATTTCTGAGATGAGGTATTATGTACACTATTTACATTATTCGGACTATTGTCCCTCATCTTTGTCGCCATATTTATTACAACGTTTCGGCCTTTCAGTATCTGTCTATATTTCTGAGATGAGGTATTATGTACACTATTTACATTATTCGGACTATTGTCCTCATCTTTTGTCGCCATATTTATTACAACGTTTCGGCCTTCAGTATCTGTCTATATTTCTGAGATGAGGTATTATGTACACTATTTACATTATTCGGACTATTGTCCTCATCTTTGTCGCCATATTTATTACAACGTTTCGGCCTTTCAGTATCTGTCTATATTTCTGAGATGAGGTATTATGTACACTATTTACATTATTCGGACTATTGTCCTCATCTTTGTCGCCATATTTATTACAACGTTTCGGCCTTCAGTATCTGTCTATATTTCTGAGATGAGGTATTATGTACACTATTTACATTATTCGGACTATTGTCCTCATCTTTGTCGCCATATTTATTACAACGTTTCGGCCTTTCAGTATCTGTCTATATTTCTGAGATGAGGTATTATGTACACTATTTACATTATTCGGACTATTGTCCTCATCTTTGTCGCCATATTTATTACAACGTTTCGGCCCTTCAGTATCTGTCTATATTTCTGAGATGAGGTATTATGTACACTATTTACATTATTCGGACTATTGTCCTCATCTTTGTCGCCATATTTATTACAACGTTTCGAGCCTTCAGTATCTGTCTATATTTCTGAGATGAGGTATTATGTACACCATTTACATTATTCGGTCTATTGTCCTCATCTTTGTCGCCATATTTATTACAACGTTTCGGCCTTTCAGTATCTGTCTATATTTCTGAGATGAGGTATTATGTACACTATTTACATTATTCGGACTATTGTCCTCATCTTTGTCGCCATATTTATTACAACGTTTCGGCCCTTCAGTATCTGTCTATATTTCTGAGATGAGGTATTATGTACACTATTTACATTATTCGGACTATTGTCCTCATCTTTGTCGCCATATTTATTACAACGTTTCGGCCTTTCAGTATCTGTCTATATTTCTGAGATGAGGTATTATGTACACTATTTATATTATTCGGACTATTGTCCTCATCTTTGTCGCCATATTTATTACAACGTTTCGGCCCTTCAGTATCTGTCTATATTTCTGAGATGAGGTATTATGTACACTATTTACATTATTCGGACTATTGTCCTCATCTTTGTCGCCATATTTATTACAACGTTTCGGCCCTTCAGTATCTGTCTATATTTCTGAGATGAGGTATTATGTACACTATTTACATTATTCGGACTATTGTCCTCATCTTTGTCGCCATATTTATTACAACGTTTCGGCCTTTCAGTATCTGTCTATATTTCTGAGATGAGGTATTATGTACACTATTTACATTATTCGGACTATTGTCCTCATCTTTGTCGCCATATTTATTACAACGTTTCGGCCCTTCAGTATCTGTCTATATTTCTGAGATGAGGTATTATGTACACTATTTACATTATTCGGACTATTGTCCTCATCTTTGTCGCCATATTTATTACAACGTTTCGGCCTTTCAGTATCTGTCTATATTTCTGAGATGAGGTATTATGTACACTATTTACATTATTCGACTATTGTCCTCATCTTTGTCGCCATATTTATTACAACGTTTCGGCCCTTCAGTATCTGTCTATATTTCTGAGATGAGGTATTATGTACACTATTTACATTATTCGGACTATTGTCCTCATCTTTGTCGCCATATTTATTACAACGTTTCGGCCTTTCAGTATCTGTCTATATTTCTGAGATGAGGTATTATGTACACTATTTACATTATTCGGACTATTGTCCTCATCTTTGTCGCCATATTTATTACAACGTTTCGGCCCTTCAGTATCTGTCTATATTTCTGAGATGAGGTATTATGTACACTATTTACATTATTCGGACTATTGTCCTCATCTTTGTCGCCATATTTATTACAACGTTTCGGCCCTTCAGTATCTGTCTATATTTCTGAGATGAGGTATTATGTACACTATTTACATTATTCGGACTATTGTCCTCATCTTTGTCGCCATATTTATTACAACGTTTCGGCCTTTCAGTATCTGTCTATATTTCTGAGATGAGGTATTATGTACACTATTTACATTATTCGGACTATTGTCCTCATCTTTGTCGCCATATTTATTACAACGTTTCGGCCCTTCAGTATCTGTCTATATTTCTGAGATGAGGTATTATGTACACTATTTACATTATTCGGACTATTGTCCTCATCTTTGTCGCCATATTTATTACAACGTTTCGGCCCTTCAGTATCTGTCTATATTTCTGAGATGAGGTATTATGTACACTATTTACATTATTCGGACTATTGTCCTCATCTTTGTCGCCATATTTATTACAACGTTTCGGCCCTTCAGTATCTGTCTATATTTCTGAGATGAGGTATTATGTACACTATTTATATTATTCGACTATTGTCCTCATCTTTGTCGCCATATTTATTACAACGTTTCGGCCTTTTCAGTATCTGTCTATATTTCTGAGATGAGGTATTATGTACACTATTTACATTATTCGGACTATTGTCCTCATCTTTGTCGCCATATTTATTACAACGTTTCGGCCCTTCAGTATCTGTCTATATTTCTGAGATGAGGTATTATGTACACTTTTTATTTATATTATTCGGACTATTGTCCTCATCTTTGTCGCCATATTTATTACAACGTTTCGGCCCTTCAGTATCTGTCTATATTTCTGAGATGAGGTATTATGTACACTATTTACATTATTCGGACTATTGTCCTCATCTTTGTCGCCATATTTATTACAACGTTTCGGCCCTTCAGTATCTGTCTATATTTCTGAGATGAGGTATTATGTACACTATTTACATTATTCGGACTATTGTCCTCATCTTTGTCGCCATATTTATTACAACGTTTCGGCCCTTCAGTATCTGTCTATATTTCTGAGATGAGGTATTATGTACACTATTTATATTGTTCGGACTATTGTCCTCATCTTTGTCGCCATATTTATTACAACGTTTCGGCCCTTCAGTATCTGTCTATATTTCTGAGATGAGGTATTATGTACACTATTTATATTGTTCGGACTATTGTCATCTTTGTCGCCATATTTATTACAACGTTTCGGCCCTTCAGTATCTGTCTATATTTCTGAGATGAGGTATTATGTACACTATTTATATTATTCGGACTATTGTCCTCATCTTTGTCGCCATATTTATTACAACGTTTCGGCCCTTCAGTATCTGTCTATATTTCTGAGATGAGGTATTATGTACACTATTTACATTATTCGGACTATTGTCCTCATCTTTGTCGCCATATTTATTACAACGTTTCGGCCCTTCAGTATCTGTCTATATTTCTGAGATGAGGTATTATGTACACTATTTATATTATTCGGACTATTGTCCTCATCTTTGTCGCCATATTTATTACAACGTTTCGGCCCTTCAGTATCTGTCTATATTTCTGAGATGAGGTATTATGTACACTATTTATATTATTCGGACTATTGTCCTCATCTTTGTCGCCATATTTATTACAACGTTTCGGCCTTTCAGTATCTGTCTATATTTCTGAGATGAGGTATTATGTACACTATTTACATTATTCGGACTATTGTCCTCATCTTTGTCGCCATATTTATTACAACGTTTCGGCCTTTCAGTATCTGTCTATATTTCTGAGATGAGGTATTATGTACACTAATTATATTATTCGGACTATTGTCCTCATCTTTGTCGCCATATTTATTACAACGTTTCGGCCCTTCAGTATCTGTCTATATTTCTGAGATGAGGTATTATGTACACTAATTACATTATTCGGACTATTGTCCTCATCTTTGTCGCCATATTTATTACAACGTTTCGGCCCTTCAGTATCTGTCTATATTTCTGAGATGAGGTATTATGTACACTATTTATATTATTTTCGGACTATTGTCCTCATCTTTGTCGCCATATTTATTACAACGTTTCGGCCTTTCAGTATCTGTCTATATTTCTGAGATGAGGTATTATGTACACTATTTATATTATTCGGACTATTGTCCTCATCTTTGTCGCCATATTTATTACAACGTTTCGGCCCTTCAGTATCTGTCGATATTTCTGAGATGAGGTATTATGTACACTATTTATATTGTTTGGACTATTGTCATCTTTGTCGCCATATTTATTACAACGTTTCGGCCCTTCAGTATCTGTCTATATTTCTGAGATGGGGTATTATGTACACTATTTACATTATTCGGACTATTGTCCTCATCTTTGTCGCCATATTTATTACAACGTTTCGGCCCTTCAGTATCTGTCTATATTTCCGAGATGAGGTATTATGTACACTACTTACATTATTCGGACTATTGTCCTCATCTTTGTCGACATATTTATTACAACGTTTCGGCCTTTCAGTAGCTGTCTATGTTTCTGAGATGAGGTATTATGTACACTATTTACATTGTTCGGACTATTGTCCTCATCTTTGTCGCCATATTTATTACAACATTTCGGCCCTTCAGTATCTGTCTATATTTCTGAGATGAGGTATTATGTACACTATTTACACTATTCGGACTATTGTCCTCATCTTTGTCGCCATATTTATTACAACATTTTGGCCATTAAGTATCTGTCTATATTTCTGAGATGTAATGTAAATAGTGTACATAATACCTCATTACGAGACATTATGAGGAAAGACGGTCTGGAAAATTTGACACTCATGGGATATACTGAAGACAAGATGGACAGAGGAGGACAACGCAAAAACTCTCTAACGAATTTGTGTAAACTGTTGGCAGAACAGGCATAAGTTTATACAGCAAAAAGACAAATATTTCTAAGGGCTACAAAGGAGAGGAAGTTGTGGAGAGCCATGATCGACAACGTTCTGAAGGAATTCGGCATATAGAAAAAGAATAAAAAATATTTCTGTTCTTATAGCATTACTTAAGTTTATAAAATTATCTATATCGAATTTCGATATTTCGGATAGCGGCTCGGTCTGAGGAATTAGAGAGCCGAGTTCGAATTCCAGTCTAATCCACTGCATTCACTTACGTGCTAATACCCTTGGGAAAGGTATGACTCCTCTTCGTCTCCTTCCAGCTACGGGTAAATAGCAGGAGAGACCGGGTTCTATAGCCTTGGATAGCAACTGGTCTACCACAGAAAGAAATGGCAACCTGCTGCGGGAAAAAATCTTTCTCGTCAGTTATGTATCGAAAGATACATGATCGTCTAAGCGTGTATCACGTATGGCACATAACTGACTGGCTGATTTCACTTACGTGCTAATACCTTTGGAAAAGATATGAATCCTCTTCTTCTCCCCCCAGCTATGGATAAATAGCAGGACAGAACCTGGTTCATGATCGTGTATAACGCATATATCACGCATAGCACATAACTGACTATTATACATCGAGCACTGTTTTATTAACACCAGAACTAAATGAGTGATATTATGTTCGCATCAACTGTATTGCAAATGATTTCACTATAAGTGCTAATACCCTTGGGAAAAGTATAAATCCTCTTCTTCTCCCCCACTCCCAGCAGACCGAGTTCTATAGCCTTGGATAGCAACTGGTCTATCGCAGAAAGAAATAGCAACCTACTCCGGGAAAAAATCTGCCTCGTCAGTCATGTATCGAAAAATGATGTATCACGCATGGCACATAACTTACTGATGTTTAGTCTACCATCTTCAGTAGTACCTGTATTTTAGGTAGCTTCTGTCTTTTATCTCAGTGCAATTAGGGTCATAGTTCAGTTCCTATCCAAATTTATTCGAACCGGAAATGATTTTCCAAACTGTTATTTTACATATCGATTTACGTCCTAATTAAGACTTGTATTGATTTTCCTGTTGCAATCGTTTCTCGTTGATGGCCTTGGGGAAAAGTTCAGGATTCATCTCTTATTTTTAGTTATTGGTTAAATTGCATAGTGAATTAATCGTTCTAGTTTTAGGTGACAACTAGTCTACAAAACGAATAACTAAATCCAAATCAGTGCTGAAGTCATTAGCGAACCAATCCTTTCTAAATACGTCATTGCAATTCATAAATAATAATAAAAAAGAAAGAAATCTGAATAGACTAAAGCCGCTAGGAAAAGTGCAACCCTTCCACAGAGTACAGAGGTTGGTCAGTCACCCCACCCATGGAACAATTCGATTACAGAAACCTCACCAGGAGCTATATGCACCACGAGACATCAGGAAGATAACATAATATTTGATAGAGTAGTTTGTACCCGGAAATACACTTTATTCCGGATAGACAAATGCAATTTCAAAATGCACCTAATTGGCTCACCTTCAGTAGGGCGTGTCTGTCGGCTTTACTGTCTATGCCTATCGGTTACAAGTACCTCCGACTCATAGATAGAATATGTGTTCCTGGTTTTCCTAATATGGGTACAGTTCAAGTGATGGAAAGTTCTTCGCTAGTCTTTGCAGCTGGCGCACCCAGGATTCGAACGCCCCGTCAGGCAAACGTTATCACCAGAAATTCGAGTGTCGACATATTTTTGCGCGGACGCGCATGCGCGTGTGTATATGTGTTTTGTTTTATAAAAAAATAAAGATAAAAAAAATACTATAAGAAACAAAGGATATTTCCTTAATTCATTACTTTTATTAAAAAGTTTTCATATGTGAATCTTTAAATAAATTCTTATATTTTCACGGTTTTCCTATTTAAAATTTATGATTAATCTTAATTCTTAAGATAATGATCGATTAAGCGTATGGCGAGCTCTACGACGATAAAATATCCATATAAATTTTCCTATAGCATCGTTAAATATTTAAGCTTAACAACTTTGACAAAATATTGCTATAACAATCATAAGTATGAAGGCTTGTCGTTATTTTAAGAAGTAAGGGGGTACAAATGAAAAGATTTGAAATTGGGAACTTTTTCCATTACACTGAAACAGACGTCTATTTACTTTCTTTCTTTCATTTTCTCACTAAAACCAAGTAGCGTCTCTGATATGTCTTTTGTCTTTCCAGACGATCAAAATGGAATAGTGCATTATTTATTATCTATTGGCAGGGCGTAACGGTCGTGCGAACTAAAGAACTAACGAAAGGAGGAACAAGCACAATTATTATATGATAATTCTTACGAGGGATCAGTTTATTACTTAATAACAATATAAACCAATCCCCCATTTTATGTTCAGTAGAATCATGTATTAAACCAAGTTTAGGCATGTCATGAAAAAATGACAGCCTATTTTGTTAAGTCCTTATCGTTACTATTAAAAACATGTCACATGTGAGTTCCTTAACTATATTTTTTTCAATTATATTAAGATATAGTAATTCTGGCGGCAGGATAATTTTATTACATAATAACAATAGGAAACCGATCCCCAACTTTATATTCAGTAGAATCTTTTATTAATATAATTTTACTCATGCCAAAAAAATGAACGAAGATTTTTTAAAATAATTCCACATATGAGGCTCTAAATTTATTTTCTAATTCTTATATTAACAGTAGTAATTCTGGTGGGGGATCATTTTATTACATAATGACAATAGAAAACCGATCCCCGATTTTAAGTTCAGTAGAATCTTTTATTAATATAATTTTACTCATGCCAAAAAAAATGAGCGAAGATTTTTTATTACAATAATTCCATATATGAGGCTTTAAATTTATTTTCCAATTCTTATATTAATAGTAGTAATTCTGGTGGGGGGATCTGTTTATTACTTAATAACAATAGGAAATCAATCCCCGATATTATGTTCAGCAGAATCTTATCTCAATACTCGTTTAGCTCTGTCATAAAAAGTCCTTATTATTATTGTTAAGTCCTTATTAGTATTAGTATTAGTATTAATATTAAAAACAATTCACATGTGTCTCTTAAAATATGTTTTCCAATGTTATCTAGCGATTATTTAATTGCTTAATAACAATAGAAAACCGATCCCCCACTTTATGTCCAGTAGAATTTTATTAACTTACACATGCTGTCAGAAATAACAGCATATTTTGTTAAGTTCTTACTATTATTATTAAAAGCATTTCAGATGTGAGTCTTGACATATTTTTCCAATTCTGGTGAGGGACCATTTTGTTACTTAATAACAATAGGAAATTGATCCCCTACTTCATGTCTAACAGAATCATATTACATGGGTGGTCTGAAAGTCTTGTCACCCCTATATAATATAATTTTCCATTTCAGATGACTGACACGTGCTCCTGCAGTTTGGAAGAAAAGTAACGGTGACAAGACTTTCGGACCACTTTAAAGATGACGTCAGAAATGACATGTTTTGTTGAGTCCTCATTATTATTATTAAAAGCATTTCACATGTGAGTCCTGAAATAGAATGTTTCCAATTGTTATATAAATATGCAGGAATTCTGAAGGAGATCTGTTTATTATTTAATAACTAAATAAAATCAATCCCTCTTTTTATGTACCATATAGGATCTTATATTAATACTGTTTAATTCCTAGCCAAGAAGATGACGTCATATTTTAGCAGCTTTTCCATTCGGCTTAGGGTGGAAAGATAAATCAATGATCTGAGACTTGGCCGCTTAAAAGTTGAAGGAATACAAAGACGACATGAGACGTGGTAAACTTAACAACTTTATTCAAAACTCCGGTGAGATCCATTTGTTCCCAGCATTCCCTAGTGGGACCGGAAGTGCTTACGATCATCATCATCATTATAATCAAAATATTGATGTTGTTATTAGATCTTCCTTCCAAAGATAATTTATTTTCTTTATGAATTCATTTCTAATTTTTCGAAATTACAAAATAAATAATTACAAATCAAATAAAATCAAGAATGTTGATTATGATGATGATTTTAAGCACTTCCGGTCCCACTAGGGAATGCTGGGAGCAAAAAGTGATCCAGCGGGAGTTTTGAATAAAATTATTAAGTTAATCACGTCTCGTGTCGTCTTTGTATTCCTTCAACTTTTCAGCTACCCGTCGCATATTATTTATCTTTCCACCCTAAGCCTAATGGAACACGGTGTCAGGAGGGGGATGACGAAATTATCTGAAACTGACCGCTGAATAGTCCACTGAATAGTCGAAGGAACACAAAGACGACGCGAGACGTGATATACTTAACAACTTTATTCAAAACTCCCGCTGGATCCCTTTTTTGCTCCCAGCATTCCCTAGTGGGACCGGAAGAGCTTATAATAATCATCATAATCACCATAATCAACATTATCGATGTTGCTATAACGGTAGGGTTTTACTGTTATTAGA
The DNA here is from genome assembly GCA_903632075.3 of Acanthosepion pharaonis. Classification (NCBI taxonomy): domain Eukaryota; kingdom Metazoa; phylum Mollusca; class Cephalopoda; order Sepiida; family Sepiidae; genus Acanthosepion; species Acanthosepion pharaonis. The sequence continues at coordinate 462,512 of CAHIKZ030000833.1, read as the reverse complement.
AAGGTTTTAAATATTTCCAATTCTTCTTGTGGCATTGTGACCTTTCACAGAGTTGACCTTCACATCTCTTAATTTAGTCAACATCTTAAAAAAGTTCACAATTCCTCATTGTTATGTCTAAGAAAGTGACACCTAGTGTGAACATTGCAATGATAATGGTTTTAATGCATGTGACAACATTCCTTAGAGGCAAAATATTTACAAATATACGTCGTATATGATATATATATAACTATTTACATTATTCAGATTATTGTCCTCATCTTTGTTGTCATGTTTATCGCAACGTTTCGGACGTTGTACGCTCCGGCCTTCTTCAGGTGATTGGAATGTCGAACTGAAGCCTTTATTTCACTCGCTGGGGTAGACTGTTCTACCTCCACGTGCCATGTCTAATATATGTCAGTTATCTCCTGTTAATTCCCCTCTGAAAGTTCTCCACTGCCTTAACCAAGTATTGGTTGTTGGTTTTCTGACAACTACATCTAATTAATTCCACACATGTCCGGCTACTGCGAAAAACTCTACGAAACAACATCAACTTCATCTTGGCACTTGGAATATACGAACTCTCCAGGGCAACAACTCAGCACCAGAAAGAAAAACAGCTCTGGTCGCATTGGAGCTAAAGAATACAAGTTTTCTATTAATCATCTTTTTGGAGATATTTTAAACTGAATTTAAAACCAGAAATTTTAAATTCACAGAGTTTTGTTTTACTTTAAACTCAATAGAAATTTAAACTGTTCCCTCATCCAGACAGAGATCCTAATATTGGATGTTCAAGCACCAGATGAAGGACAAATGTTCAATCCTGGGATCATCCTGATTTAAAAAGGTATAATATATATTTATATATATATATATATATATATATATATACAGAGAGAGAGAGAGAGAGAGAGAGAGAGAGAGCAAGTGTGGGCAGAGTTAGAGGGGTTTGCTGTTTATTTATTTATTTATATTGTATATACCGTAATTCCCCATGTATAATACGCACTTTTTTCTAAAAAAACAATAAGCAAAATTAGGGGTGCGTATTATGCACAGCTACAAAAAATCTTTAAAATATTGCCGTCATAGGTCGATTTCAGTTGCGAAATGACTACTCACCACAAACATACGACAATTTCACACTAACATTCGGCGATTGTAAGGATGTCAAATACAATCATATGTACTTAACAATACTTACAAATGTAAAATAAAATATGAATTATTATAGAAATAAATTAGAATAATATTATTCTACGTTTAAAACCATTTTTAATAAGAGTAGTAAACGCTGGTTGTAATGAGATTGGAGAGATACAATTTATAGGGTTTGATTACTAAACAAGGGGTGCATATTATGCGTGACTAGAAGCATTTTCCTACACTTTCAGTACGATTTCATTGGTATGTATTATGGATGAAGGCGTATTATACTTGGGGAATTACGGTAGGTTTGAAAACTTCGGCGCTGTTTGCCATCAGTGAATTTTAACCGGTTTTCTTTTATGTAGATGATTCATTCCAGGTCAGAAATGATAAAACTGAAAGGTGAGATAGCATAAAGATGGCGATAGGCAGGTTTCATCCCCAACCCTTCTTCCGGGTGACAGCTTTCATCAATTAAAGCTTCATTTCTCAATCTTGGCATTATTATAATGATTTTATGGCAAGATTAGTCGAATACTTCAGTCATTTTATCGACTATTTTTACCGCTTTTATGTAAATATGGACAAGCTAAAAAGATTTCTGGGTTGTCTTAGCTGAAGTTTTATCCATTACGATGAACTTTCAACACATCTGATAAAACAAGTAAATCAGAAATGATGATCTTCTATTTAAGGGATTTTATACTTTTTTTATAAGAATGAATTTAGAATGAGTACCAAGATGTCTTACAATTTCCGTGGCGTATCGTGTTCGAACCTCATAGACTGACTTATAAATAAGGCCTTATGCCAGACTAAAAGAAACTTTATAATCAATTTAGACTCTTTTTTTTTTACTTTATCTTTCTTTTCTGCTTTATTTTTACTTTCTTTCTTCTTCTAATCTTTCTTTCTTCTGTCATTCTTTTTTCTTTCTTTCTTTCTTTCTTTCTTTCTTCTTTCTTTCTTTCTTTCTTTCTTTCTTCTTTCTATCTTTCTTTCTTTCTTTCTTTCTTTATTCTTCCACTCTTTTTTCTTTCTTTATCCATTCTTTCTTTCTTTCTTTTTTCCTTTCGTTTTTCTGTTTATTTCTTTTTCTTTCTTTTTCTATCTTTTCATTTTTCTTTATTTTTCTTTTCTTTCATTTTTCCATTTCTTTTCTATAATCATTTTTTTTACTTTCCATTTTCTTTTCACTTTTTCTTTTCACTTTTTCTTTCTTTATGTTTCTTTTTTCTTTTTACTTTTCTTTCTTTTTTCTTTTTTCTTTCTTTCATTTTTTATACATCGTTTTCTTTCTTTTCTTTTTTCCATTTCATTTCTTTTCTTTACTTTTTTACTTTCTTTTTTCTTTCTTTTCTATCCTTCTCTCTTTTTTCTTTTTCTATTGTCATTCTTCCCCTTACTTTTCTTCTTTTTTACGTTGTTTTTAGTACTTCTTTCCTTATAATTCTCTGGGAAAATGCGTAAATCCATCTCTTTTTCCCCTAAGTATGGGTTAAATAACAGGGTATATTTCAGCAACTCTTGAGTTCCAAACCGTGGAGAAGGCACCGGGAAAAAGTATACAACCTTTCCCAAGAGCGCATGGTTTGGTTTGGTTTGATTTAGTTTGGTTTATTTTGTTTTACGGCATATCAACCTCAATTTATTTAATGCCAACAAGAGCGCATGGTTTTTAATGGTTTGGTTTGATGAATAGAATATGTATTCTTTGGTTTGGGTTTATTTGTTTTACGGCATATCAACCTCAATGGGTTATTTAATGCCGACAACATTTTTAGGATAGATTCGTATGAATAGAATATGTATTCTTTGGTTTAGATTGGTTTGGTTTATTTTGTTTTATGGCATATCAACCTCAATGTGTTATTTAATGCTGACAAAAATTTTATTGCAGGTAATATTTTGTTTTGTCAAAAATCTGTGTCTGGTAATATTTTTCCTTTAAAATTGTATTGCTGGTAATAATTTTTTCAGAAAAGTATTGCTTGTAATAGTTAACTATTTGCCCATAGCTGGGACCCTAACACGTGCTACCACCCCGGGTCAGGGTGGACCTGTGAACACCAGCAATTAAGTGGTTGTTCCACGCTCCTCAAATCCTCCTGATCACAGGCATTGTTACTGGACGTAGTTTAACGTCTTACCCAGGATGCGGATGTAGTTTAACGTCTTACCCAGGACGTCCAAACGCACATGGCAATTCACAGATAATAGATAAATAGGATATACAGACAGAAATGATCACCTACGTCCTGAATTTTGAAAAACTGCTTACTTACCAGACCTGTGCTTACCTATATAGTCTCAAGTATTAATCCCAAGAATATTTCCGTATAGCCTCCAGTATAAATCAAGCAAATATATATGGAAAGACCAGGCTTCGATGTTAGGATTTTTTCGTGCATCACGGCACAGATTTTGATTTTCCTTCTCCTCGTTTGTTTACCACCCAAATGTAACCAAGGCTAATCTATTCTTCTTCTTCTTCTTCTTGTTCTTCTTCTTCTTCTTCTTCTTCTTCTTCTTCTTCTTCTTCGTAGGCGATAATGACTTTCCACGGATCACGATTCTTCATTGTCTGCGAATTGCTGACTTCTTGGAAAGACAGTGGATTGGTTTGTCGTTATATTTACTTATCCTTCCCCTAAGCCGCGTTTGTCACTTAAGGCAAGAGAATCCAATCAGGTCTGTTATTTAACTCATAGATAGGGGAGAAAAGGATTTATGCTTTTTCAAGATCCTAAGAGTGTTCTACAAGGATTTATTGGTGGGCACAATCTTAATAATCTAAAGTAGGCATATAAAACCGTGTTGATGGCACACACACAATAAAAACTGAAGGACCTCCTAGACAAGGTATTAAAGAAAAACAGGATGGAAAGACTATCTTTTTTTAGAAGACATAATGTATCGCTGTCAAGTAGAAGAACAAGCCAAAATGCAAAGCTATTAATTGAAGACGTCAAAATCAATAAGTAAATGTAACTACCTGGTGGGCTTGATTTGGTTTGGTTTGGTTTGATTTGGTTTGGTTTGGTTTGATTTGGTTTGCTTTGGTTTGGTTTGATTTGGTTTGCTTTGGTTTATGGCATTTCATTGGGTCATTTAATACCGAAATTTAATTTTCTCGGGAGCATTAGTAATTTCTTTTACAAAAATGTATTGCTACTATTTTTTTTCAAAAATGTCGATTTTTTTAAAAAAAATGTCTTTTTCTCAAAAATGTCTTTTTAAAAAAATGTCCTTTTTTTTCAAAAGTGTTTTTTTTTTTCAAAATGTCCTTTTTTTAAGTATTGTTTTTATTTAAAATGCGCTTTTAAAAAAAAATGTCCGATTTTTTCAAAACTGTTTTTTTTCCTTCAAAATCTATTGATAGTAATTTTTTTTTTAAATAAAAATCTATCGCTGGTAATTTTTACTATAAAAATGTATTTTTATATTTTCGTAGTGTTTTGACCCCAATTTCCGGGTTCACTATTTGCTCATAGCTGGGACCCTAACAGGTGCTGCCACCCAGAGTTAGGGTAGAACTGGGAACACGAGCAATTAAGAGGTTCCACGCTCCGCAAAACCACTCGATCAGAAGCCTTGATGCTGGATGTAGTTTATCGTCATACCCAAGACACAGGTAGTGGGTCAAAAGACGATAGAAAATGCGACAGTAAACTCCAAAGTTGTATTGAAATAACAAAAGATACCTTTCAGATATTAACAATTCTATTAAGAAACAAGAAGATTTTGTCAGAAACAGCAAAAAGGATGTTGAATCGCAATGTACTATCGACCATCCTATATGACAGTGAATGCTGGAAAATTTCCTCACAGCTGAAGCGGAGACTTACAGCGACGACACAGAAACATGCTATGAATCTCATGGACGAAACACATAAGCAAAAAGGAAGATTTACGGAAAATGAAAACAAAAAGAAAGATTATACTTACAATTAGAAAGAGAGAGAGAGAGAGAGAGTTAAGGACTCATACTGAGGAAAGAGGACTTGGAGAATTTGACATTCAGAGGGACATATTAAAGTCAAGACGAACAAAAGAAAGCAGCAATAACCTATCAAACGAGATTGTATAAATGGATGGAAGAAGAGAAACTGGAAAGTATAATAATGGTAACAAAAACATTGTAGTGGATAGCGGCTTGGATTGAGGAATCGGAGAGCCGAGTTCGAATTCCAGTCGGATCCATTACATTCACTTACGCGCTATTACCCTTGGGAAAGGTATGAATCCTATTCTTTTAAATAGTAGAACAGAATTGGTTCCAATAGGCCGGTTGACTTGGGTGGCAGCCAGTCTAGGAGAAAATAACACTGAATTCAAAACTCTATGTAGCCCTGGCGTAGCATACACTATACAGCTAAAGAAAGGATCGTTCGCATTGGCTCGATGATCCCGACTACGCAAAGAAGAAGAGCAATAAAGAATAGGAAGATGTGGAGAGCCATGATCGACTACGTCCTGAAGGGACACGGTACATTAGAAGAATTAGGAAAACGGACAAGAATAACATGATCCGAATTTGAACTCGCTAATTGTAATTTCTGTGCTAATAACCGTTCAGCTACCCGTATATTTACGCTGTTTATAAGCCTAACTCCTTTTCCCCATCAGTTTTTCTTTTCTTCTGGCCATCATGTTCGCTTAACAACTGCATAATGGACGTACATCCACCATGGGGAAGTGAAAGCGTACTTTCCGTGAAAAGTCGGACAGAGAAATCAGTGAAAAACGTGATGGGGTGTGTGGCGAGGGGGGGTGATGTTAATGCAGATGCTGAGGTAGGATGATGATGTATTTGGGTTGAGTAAGAACAAAAAGAGACCATTCCACGCATCGACCCTTCTGATGCTCTCTCTCTCTCTCATTCTCTCTCTCTCTCTCTCTCTATTCCCCGCATCCCGTCATCCCTCCCTCCCCTATCTCGATCAGTTTTTCACCTCCCCACTTTCTTTCTCGTCTTTCCAGATCTCCCTGTTCACAATCGTCATACACTCCTTCCACCCAACACAACCCCACACCAATTTTCCCACCCCACATCTTTCGATTGACTGTTTCTCCTGATGTGATTCATTGACAGTCTGGGACAACAGAGACCATAATTAGTCATCAGCTCTTTCGAAAGTCTCTCTTTCTCTCCTTTCTCTCTCTCTCTCGCTCTCTCTCTCTCTCTCTCTCTATCTATCTATCTATCTATCTATCTATCTATCTCTATCACTATGTCCCTCTTTATAACTATATTATCTCAGTTTCAGTTTCTATCTATCTATCTATCTATCTATCTATCTATCTATCTATCTATCTATCTATCACTATGTTCCTTTATCTATCTATCTGTCTCTATCACTATGTCTATATTATCTGTCTCAAATTCTCTATATATATTTTCCACTCTCTCTCTCTCTCTCTCTCTCTCTCTCTCTCTCTCTCTATGTATCTATCTATCTCTAACCACCCCAACCTCTATCTCGATCTATCTCTGTCTAAATATTCCTCTCTTTTTAACTATCTATCTCTATCATTCTCGTTCTTGCTCTATCTTTACCCCGAAATACCCTTATCCTTTTCTCACTCATTCACTTTATCTATCTATCTATCTATCTATCTATCTATCTATCTATCTATCTATCTATCTATCTATCCTCTCTCTTTCTTTCACTCTCTCCATCTCTCACTTACTCACCCTCTCTTATATCAATCCCATTCAGCAACAATCTACTTTGAATGACTCTTAGGCCCTGTATAAGGCGAAAAATACCTAGAATTTAGCTGTTTTAAATTTTAGTTTTCAATGAAAAAGAAAAAAAACTTGTTAACTTATTCTAAACACAATATAAACGGAGTTGCGAAACAACTGGCCGTAAAGGCACACATAATTCTATACATACCTGTGAAAGCACGTGCGATACCTGTCCTCGTTACTGTGTTCACTATTTGCCCATAGCCGGGACCCTAACAGGTGCTACCACCGAGAGTCAGGATGGACCTGGGACCAGCAGCAATTAAGAGTTGGTTTCACGCTCCTCAGAACTTCCAATCTCTCGACCAGAGGGCTTGCTGCCGGATGTAGTTTATCGTCATAACCAGGATTAATTCAAAAGAGGGACAAAGACGCACACCATTTATATTTAATAGCGAGCTCCAGTTCTCAGGAAACTCAATTCCTACAAAATTGATATCATAGTATGTACTAACACAGGGACACCAGTATGTCCACACTATACCGATGTCAATGCTTAATCTTTGAAACAATTGTAAACTGTTTGGGGGATCTAGGTGCCTCTGTATACTGCAAACGCAGATAAATATAAGATCTCATTTCTGCACCAGGAGATTTATCGAGGTATTTTAAAACGGGAAAAGGCTGTACAAATATCATGACTAGTAATAAATGTATTAAATATCTAATTTTTCAAACATTTGTACATTCTATTCACAAAATGTATCTAATAAGCAAATAAATGTATAAAGACAATGTATAATGTTTGTGGCCACCCTGACATTCTTTTAAAAAACACGTTAACATGTGATATTTGATTTTAATTTGACAAAAAATAAGCACTTAACTATTAAAAATGATCATAAAACAGCATCATATTTTGTTTTCATCAATAAAACCACCAACTGCCTTAATTACTTCTTACAAATTCTTGGCATTCTTTCCAACAGTTTTTGAAAAAAGAAGAGCGCAAACCTTCCCAAGCATTCATCCAGCACTGAAAAAGCTCACTCTCACGCTTTGGGTATTCTCTTCGAACTCTCCTATCCACTTCACCCCGTACTTATTCAATGGAAGAGAGATGAGAGAGAGGTCAGGAGATTGAGGCATGTCATAATTTATACAATGTTGTTCTTTTATTATACGAGATCATTTTGACATAATTCAGAAGAATGTTTTGGATCGTTGTCTTATTGAAAGGTGATGTGTAAGCATGTATAGCATGCCTTCACAAAATCGAATGATATCGTTCTCCTTAATGATTCCCTTGAGCTGAATCATATCTCCAACCCTCTCTCCCTCAAAACACCTGCATATCATAACAGACCCGACACCATACTAAAATTGTTGGAACCACACATTCATCATTTAGTCATTCTCCTAGCTTTTTGTTTATTGACCTTCTGTACAAGGGTTTCTTGATGGCTATGCATATTGATGTCAGTTGATTTTTCACAGTTGAGAGCTACAGTGGTTGCTATCTAGAGGAATTAAGTTCAGCTGTCAAATCTCGAGCAGTTTTGCTTCTATTTTTATTTTATTCAATAACCAAGTGTTTATCTTCAACAGCAGTTGTTATTTTCGGTGCTCAATCTCTTTTTCTAACAACATTTGTACCAGTTTCTAACTGCCTTTGTAACAAATATTGTCCCCGCCATCCCCAGGTCTAGAAATGTTCAAATTCTTGGCAATTTGTCTTTGAGAGTAGCTTTCTCTGAATAAAATTTCAATTTTTTGCCCTCGCCTCAATGCTTAGCTGCTTTGATTTTTGCCATATTGTGCAAATTACTTCAAAATTAAAAAATAAATTTTAAAAATGATGAAAATACTGTCGTAATGGCACAGTCTTTTTTTTCTTCTTCAAACAGAGACAGCTCCATACGTGGGTCGTTCAGAAAGTTCGAAAGTTCACCCAGAAATAAGAGTTATAGCTGAATATTTTTGTTGTGGCAACACGCTACCACTATTTTTAACTAAGATCTTGGGGATGAGCAAACTCTCTGCAAGATGGGTCCTAAAAATGCTGACACCAGAACAGAGGCTGAAAAAGGTTGGACTTTCCAGGACATTTTCGGCTCACTTCCAGGTTGGCCCAGAGAATTTAAACCACAGATTAGTAACTCAAGATCAAACCTGGGTTCACCACTTCAATCAAAGATTCAAAGTAACAATAAAAAAAACTCTGTTTTTCCACCCACGAAGAAATTCAAGCAGGCAGCGAATGTTGGCATGGTGATAGCTTCTGTTTATTTGGGATTCTGAAGGTTTAATAAGGATAGACTGCCTGGAAAAGGGGGAAACTATTATTATTAGACAGTACTCTACGTCCGAATTAAGACAACCGAGAGAAATAATCAAGTCGAAACGCAGAAGGAAGCTGAAGGTAGGTGTGCTCTAACTCCAGGATAGCGCGTCCGTTCACACTGTTCGGGTTGTAGTAGCTGAAGCAGCCAACTGTTACTTTGAAATGCTACCCTATTACCCTTACTCAACAGACTTAGCTCCATCTGACTTTGTGTTTCCTAAACTCAATTCCCACTAGTGTGGTCATCATATTGGAAACAGTGATTAAATCATATGTGCTTTGGAGGAGTATTTGGATGACCTGGACGCCAGCTTCTTCTGTGATGGGATTGTGATGCTTAAGCATTGTTTCCTTCTGGATAAGGCTTAGAACTTTTTAAGCAACCTTTGTACATTTTACTTAAATCATTATTTAGTGATAAAATTTTGCTCCAGGTTAGCACGTCCGTTCACACTGTTCGGGTTGCAGTAGCTGAAGCAGCCATCCGTGGCTTTGAATTGCTAGCCCATCACCCTTACTCCATTTGACTTAACTCCATCTGACTTCTTCCTGTTTCCTAAATTCAAATCCCACCAGTGTGATCGCCATATTGGAAACAGTGATGAAATCATATGTGCTGTTGCAGGGTCTTTGGATGACCTGGACGCCAGCTTCTTCTGTAATTGTGATGCTTAAGCATTGTTAGACCAAGTCCATTGGTGTCAAGGGGTCCATATTTAAAAATTAGTGAAAAACTGTTTTGTTTCTTCAACACCTTCTAGATAAGGCTTAGAACTTTTTAAGCGACCTTTGTATATTTTATTTAAATCATTATTTAATAATAACATTTAGGACCTCTATTAACATTTAATTTAGCTAGTTAGTTTTGGAGATTAGCAATAGCTAATCTCCAAAACTCTACTGATATGCTAATGAGGAAAACTGAAAAAAAAATATATTATGTTTTTTTGTTTTTTTTTCAAAATACACATAATTTAGCAAATGATATTGTAAGACATATGAATCCAAATTTGAACTTTGTGACATTAAGAGATAGAATCTTGCAGGGCATGAGACACAGTTTATGGGGATACACAGATAAGACAACGGTTGACCCTAGACTTGAACAGGTTAAGATTGCAGTGATCGGGGAAGCATCCAGAAGGAATTAACGAAACAAGACATCTTTTCAGTATTTTTTCAATAAAGTCAACCTTTGATATCAATGCGCTTGCTCCACCGACACACTCTAATTATTAAAATTTTATCTTTTAATTTATAAAGGATACAAAAATATTTCATTTTAAAGGTTATTTTGTTTTTATTTTTATTTATTTATTTTTTTTAGAAATGCAGGTTTTCCCAAAACGTTTTGCCTGTAGTGTATCATTGTTAGTTATACTGACGTTGTGAAAATCGTGTGGATATTGTGATAAGTTCTATTATAAAGAGACAACAACGTTGCAGCCATCCATGAAAAGACCATATCCACCCATTCCTCGGACTATTACAGAAGATGTACATTAGTTATGCATTACCGTCTATGTGATGTCTTTGCAGATCTCCCTATCGCTACTACTGAGCATCTGATTCCTTTCAAGAAGATGCCAATCTCCGAGTTGCTGCAGTGGACGCCTAGCGCCACAAGCATGAATTACAATTTCAGTTCATGTATCAGATTAAAATGTACCTTGTTAATGCCCTCGATCCATCTGAAAGATAAACGAGAATATTAAAAGCTGGCGCATGACCCGTAATATTACGTACGTTCGTCTTCCCGTTAATGGCGTATTCTGAAATAATTTGCCGATGCCTCACCAGTAAATACCAGACTCCTCATGTTATCATCTACCTTTGCATGGGTCAGATCAGGCCGAAAATGGAGTACTGGTGCCGTATATGGCCTTCAGTTTCCCAGTCTTTACTCTCCAAACCTGGGCTAAACGTCGCAAGGCACTCGCTGCTCCAGCGTTATTTCTATAAATGCTCAGACGAACAAAATTCTTTGGCTCCACCAGTTCTAACCTCCACGGCCAATACACACACATTGTACCTAACCCCCCTCATTCCCCTCGTATTTCATTATTGAGATGTAAATTCAGACAGCTTCTTTCCACGACGCACTGCTTTGCGGAAGCGACTCTCAAGAGGATGCACCCCCCGATCACTACAATCTTAATCTATTTAGGTGTAGGGTTAACCATTATCTTCCCCTGTATATCTCCATAAACTGTGCTCCATGGTCTGTAGCATTCTACTTCGAGTGGCTCTTAGGCCTTGTACAGAGCGAACATTATGGTAAAGAAAGTTGGCATGAAAATTCATTATAATTTTTTCTACGGCTCATGGCATAGAAAAATTGAATAAAAAATTTAAAAAAACTGTAGTCGTTCTTCGATCAAATTTGCATACAAATTCTCTCTCTCTCTCTCTCTCTATATATATATATATATATATATATATATATATATATATATATATATATATATATATATATTTAAATAAGTTTTTTGGTACAAAATTTAAGGATAGCTAAGAATAAGCATGATTTATATGGCATTTTAATATATATTTTAAAGGCTAAAAAAAAAAACAACCGGTTTCGTCCCAGCCTTATCAAGTTTATTTATTTATATAAAAAAAAAATAAACGTGTAAATTTAATTGATATTAATGATAACAAATGGAGGGAAAAGAAAAAAAATATGATTTTCAAGAAAGCTAGAGTCCAATAACATTCAAACCCAGTAAGCATTCTCTCTGTTTACAAAGGGAAGGCCCACGGGATCTGATATAGAAGGAATCTAGAACCTTGAGGGGATATTAGGTGTGGGACCTCGATAAAAACGAGAAATGTTCCACCCTAAAATCAAAGACACAATTCCTACTATTTATAACATGCTCTGCAATAGAAGAGCCAGAAGTATTAATTAGTTGACTTTTCCTGGCATTCTGATTCAAAATCCTAGGTGGGTAAGTGTTGTTTTATTCTCAGATTCAAACGTTGAGACGTCCTCCCTATGTATTCGAGTCCATAACTACACTTATATCTATAAATCACTGAATTAACATGATATATATATATATATATATATATATATATATATATATATAAAATATATATAAAAGAAAGAACAGTAAGATATATAATCTGGTGTTCTTATAGATATTTTTATTTTTGCAAAATAGTACTCAATGTAAATTTACAGTGCATTAATTTTATAAATTAATTGATTTAAAATATGGTTTGTTTTCGCTACACAATTTTAACTATGTTTCAAAAATGGAAGCTAAATGTTTCGAATTTAATTTTGTAATTAAATTAAAGACATTAGTTCAATTTCATCCTCAAGCGAATTTTGGAGTAACTTATTTATTATTGGGTTTTAAAGGCACAGCAAAAAATCATAATTCACGTTTCCAAGGATACAGAGAAACCCATTCATCTAGACAAGAAGCTTTTAGCTTCCATTTTTGAAACATGGTTAGAACTGTGTAGCGAAAAAGCCATATTTTAAATCAATTAATTCTTTTTTATGGAAGAAAATTACAAAAGTTACATAACTGGAAAAAAATTAAATTTGAAACTCTGTAAAAGAACAACGAAAAAATATTTTGAATTTACAGAGCTACCGTATACACATCCACAGATATTTTAACCCCGTGAAGATGGTCTCAGATGAGATTGAAAATATTTGTGAAAATAAAAATTATTTGAAAGAAAATTTTGGTATTTTTCTTTAGCCAGCAAGAAATTAATTCGTGGACTTGAAAGGATTAAAACTAAAATAGGTATAATACGTCTACATTGTATATATTAGCGCTAAAGAAGTACAATATTAATATAGATGCACTGAGAAGTAACTATCAGGCGACTACATGAAACGGGAAAACAAATTAAGACATACAGTGTTCCTGCTGCAGTTTGATACAACACATTCCCCTGTAGTTTTTGTGGTCTTTTGTGCAATTCTCGAACCGATCTCGGTCGGAACCTCATACGTCGAACTCGATGGGAGAGTACATAATATATATATATATATATATATATATATTACCTCATATAGGAGAATAGCCTATTTCGGCAGAGGAAGATATCGGTTGCCTGTCTAATCAACCCCGGTGTGGACTGAGTTCGTGTCAGAAATAGAAATTACTAAAATAGAAAAATCAAAAAAATAAATAAATAAATAAAAAACAGTCGAAAAACTAACAGAGTTTATCCATTTCAATGTTTCAGTCAGACGAGAGGCAGGGGTCAGAGGAGGGTGGAGGGTATTTGACACAAAGGGAAGAAGTTTTATATATAAAGTCATCCACAGACAGACTGTTTCGCAGCTCTTTAGTGTGGCTAGACATCCGGTAGCCTCTAACTAGGATCGAAAACCCGACTGAATTGGTGTTAGCCGGAGATTCTACCACTAAGCCATCGGCGTACGGCAGGGATGAAATTGAATTTTAGCGTATTTATTTTTAGAAAAACACTCAGTGACCGACAGTGAATTATGAAATGGACAAAGTCCGACAATTATTTTAAGATATTTTTATGTTTATACATTCTTTTTATAGATACAAATATTTAAGTAAATGCTCTGTTTTATAATAAACAGTATTAAACAACATTTACCGGCCTGAATGTCCGAGAAATTTTCATCGAAAATAGAAAATATTCGTCCTCCAACAGGAATCGAACCTGTATCCTATAGCGTTCGGTTAGCAAGGTCGATTTTACTGTCTTTAAACTGCAGTCTTCCATGATTCTCTCACGTACATTCATATCTGCTCATAGCGTATCCAAATGTAAACAAATGACCCTTACTTCATGTAGAGTAAAATAAGTTGCAATGTATTTCCTTTAATAGTTTTATTATTATTATTATTATTATTATTATTTTATTCAGCAACATATTAGCTTCACTTATAAAAGGACTGTTCTTGGATTAAATAACAATTTTTTTTATTCTTTTTCAGTTAAATTCTGTTATTAATAATAATTCAAAATAATTATTATTCATATTAATAAGAATATATAATTTCACCTTTCTTAACAAAATTACTCCTCTCCCAAACAAACATACACAATATCGTGAAATCAAAAGAAAATGGTTGAATCTGTCAACACAGCAATAATAACAATATCTCCACACGTGACAGTAATTGACGTCATTTTCAGTTAACAGTATGAAAATATCCTTCTTCCAGTTGCTAAGGACATTTTGTTTTTTGTTATTATTAGTTACTTTGTTTAAATAAATTCATTTCGTTTTTTGCCTTGAGAAAGTCCACATTGGACGAAACGCGTCGGCAACTATTACAGTTTTCCTATTGACATTTATATTTATAAATATTGTCTTTTTCTACAGGTTAACTCTAAGAAATTTTTCATAATATAATATATATAAAAGTTTATTATATATAATCTATATATTATCATATATAATCTTATATATTTTAATCGTCGGCCAAATGTGAGAAGGCAAACTGAAATAGCCAGTCTGTGTATTGTTTAATATATTGTAATGTAATTGTAATCTTTCATATTGGTTTATGTAAGCCGAAAGCTGAGATAGGATTAAAAAATATGTATCAATATTGTGATTTTCTTTCCTCTTTTAATGATACTGCCATTAAGCTTATCAGACGATATGAAATGAATTTACATAAAATAAATAGACAAAACCTGTCTATATTATTTAATAAAACATACATCAATGAAAAAATTCTACCTAAATACACAATTTAAATATATATATATATATATATATATAAAGACATTTTTATGTTTATACATTCTTTTTATAGATAGAACTATTTAAGTAAATGGTCTGTTTATATTTGTATCTATAAAAGAATGTATAAACATAAAATGTCTTAATATATATATATATATATATATATATATATATATATATATATATATATATATATACAGAGAAGAGTTTTAAAGTGTGCTATATTTATGGGATAAAGTGCTCAATACCAGAGATAGAACGTATGTAAATATAAATATAAAAGTGAACATTGAAGTCAACACTCAGAGGCGACAGGCTGTTTCATGCTAGACGTAATCGATAAAGAACGAGACCAAGGCAGTAAAGAAAGAAAGATATATAATCAAATTTCTTAAAACACAAGCTCAACATCATCTGTCTATTTACAACCTCAACAGACACTTTGCTGTTTTGACAGTTGGAAGAACACGGAAGAGACTTACACGTACAAATATATAATCAGAGCTTAATCCTTTTAATCCAGCTCATAACTCGTCTATTTCCTTTCCCTGGTGTGATCAATACAGACATTATATATATATATATATATATATATATATGTGTGTGTGTGTGTGTATGTATGTGTATATATATATATATATATATATATATATATGTGTGTGTGTGTGTGTGTGTGTGTGTGTGTGTGTGTGTAGTCAGATTTCTTTAAAACCCAACTCCACATTATCTGCCCAATTATAACCCCAAGAGGCTCTTTACTTGTTCAATGGCGACTGACAAGGAAGTGACGCTCCTTAACATGTCCATTAAGCTTGTAACCAGATAGTGATCTTTTTCCACCAGGTGTGACCAATGCGGAAAAAAATATAATCCTTGTTGCCTTCGGAAGATATTTTTATTACTATCCCGCTGAGTTGATTTATATAGGTTGCCGACATTAATAGGCGGGAACATTTATTCAGATGAACATTACCCATTTCAGTAAGCTATTTTTATCTCCCTTTTTTTTTCTTTTTTTTTTTTTTGCTAATGTTCCCCGAATACAAGAGTCACTCAAGGTAGAATGTTACTGCTCGGAGTTGTTTTCGCGTAGGTAAGAACAAGTGTTAGAAATATAGAGCTTAAACAGATATTAGATGAAACGGGAAACCCAATCCTTAACAGGAAACAAGGGATAAACCTCTACTCCTGTTCAAAAGACTGGGGAGGAGTGTGAACCCGACGATAGGCAAACCTATCTACTTCTATAGATTGAAATAGTTTCCAGATATTCAATTAAAATGCCATAATGCAAATTTTAAGAAAAAATAAAAAAGTAAAATTGGCTGGTGTAAATGACAATAAGTAAAAGTAGAAAAATCCGAAGTCCTTAGTGACAACATATAAATACTTGACACTCAGCGGATTATTTGGTTAAATTTTTAGTGCTCTGAGACACCGAAAAAGTCACAAAGAAAAAATAAAAGACAAAACCAATTTATTAAACTTCAAAGTCAATTAGGTTTAATTTTCCTATTATTTGGAAAACAAAAACTTTTGGTTTTTGGTGGTCAGGAATTGCAGATAAATCTTTTGCCTTTTACTAAAGATTTCCGTGGCCGGGTGTCAATTTTTTTTAACCCTTGGCAGTCATATAATTGAAAATTAACAATGGATTTTGTCACATTTTGGCCCCCTAGAAATGTTGATTTCCTTCAAAACTCTCAATTTTATGCCTGAAATAGTTTGATCATGATTTAGGCTTTCTGATTAAAAAAAAAAAAAATGGTTAATTTCCCATTAATGGAGAAAATATTTGTTTAGAACAAGAAAAGAATTCAAAATTTTCACTATTTTTTCACATTTTACCCACTGAAAAAAAATTTGAGTCATTTACACCAGCCAATTTTACTTTTAAATGAAAGAATATTTCCTTTGCTTTCAGAAAATACCTAGTTTCATGGGGTTCAGATTAAAAGTTTCCTTGATATTAGTTTAGATGATGATAAAACAGTCATTTTTCAATATTTTAACCCCCCTATAAAAGTATGAAAATCCATTTTTTGAGAGAAAATAAACTGTGACAAAATGACTTTTGCCATTTTTGTGATGATTTTTACTTGGGAAAGAAAATTTTTACCATAGCAAACCTCAAACAGCTGTGGTTACTTCTACTCACAGTTTCTTTCCTTACACTTCCTGACATTGGAACTCCCTTTCTCTCACTCGCTTCCCTGATAACTACAATCTTCAAAGATTTAAATCCAACATCAATTGCCATCTTCTGTTGACATGATACCTGTTCTTTTTTTCCTTTCCTCTATCCTCATTACACCCACTCTTTTCTCTCACTTTCTGTAACCCCATGCATGCTAGTGGCACTCCAAAAATACTGTGGGATATGTAAAACTCATGGAAAAAATGATTAAATAAAATAAATAAAAATTATAATCGAGTTAAAATTAGTTCAAATCTAATTTCTTTAACAATGCAGTTAAAATCAAATGTTCATACACTTAACAGGAGTTATTTTGTCTAAAGCAGATTTTGTTTTTGCAACATAATTATTTTCTATTCTGCAAACCCTTTCTAGCAGTTCTCTTACTATTTCCATGGTGAATGTTTAGTCCATGATTCTACCAGTCCTAACCATCATGACTAAGACCCACCATGCCACAAACATTGTAGCAAACTGCTCTCATTCCCTTTGTATGTTTTTGGTGGGATATAGCCACTACCTTGTGGATCTGACTCCAAAGAAGTTGCTTCCCTGATCACTACAATCTTAACCTGTTCAAGTCTAGGATTAACCCTTATCTTCTGCACATATCCACATAAGCTGTGCCTCTTACTCTGTAACCCTCTACCTCGAGTGGCCCTCGGGCCTTGTACAGGGTGTACACCACTGTCAAAAAAAAATAAAATAAAATAAAATCCTTTTTCTGCTGATGCCAGTTCATTGGTGAACCATTATCAAAGTAGAATTTTTTCACAACTATCATTATATAGAATCCTTCTAGAGGAAATTCAGTTAATGTAATTTCTTAATATCAAAAGTAGGCCTTGAAAATAGAGTTATTGCCCCTTATCTATATACCCACAATTCCTTTTTAATCACTGTACACCTAGTTTTAAATAATGTCAGTAGTTTTACTTAATTTTCATTTTCTTCCATCACTCTTGGTTTTATTGGATTGTTAAAAAGTTCCCGTTTTCGGGGGTCACCCTATATTATTGATTCTTGAATTTATATTAAATTGAAAACACTTTTACTGATGTTGATTTTCTTTTTTTTTAACTAATGTTCACCTAATACAAGGCCCAAGAGTCACTCAAGGTAGAGGGTTACTGTTCAGAGTAGTATTAGCATAGGAAAGGACAAGTGTTAGAAGTATAGAGCTTAAACAGACTTTAGATGAAACAGGAAACCCAATCCTAAACAGGAAACAAGGGATAAACCTCTACTCCTGTTCAAAAGACTGGGGAGGAGTGTGAACCGGATGATAGGCGAACCTATCTACTTCTATAGATTGAAAACATAATAGTTTCCAGATATTCAATTTAAATGCCATAATGCAAATTTTAAGAAAAAATATTTGGTGTTTTGACATTAGGTGTTATGCAAAACTATAATAGTGCCCAAGTGAGTAAAAATTTTATCAGATTTTCTATAAAATGTCTTTTTTAAATGTTAATGAAATCAGCAATTTTAGATGTTAAAAGTGATATAAATTTATATTTATTAGACAATTCCTGAGACAACCAAAAATCAAACACATGATCTTTGACTTTTGAGAACAGAATACTAACCGCTTTATAAATAAAACAAATTTGAAGTTTAATAAATTGGTCTTGTCTTTTATTCTTTCTTTGTGACTTTTTCGATGTCTCAGAGCACTAAAAATTTAACCAAATAATCCGCTGAGTGTCAAGTATTTACGACCGCATACTCACCATACCTTGTTGCTTTAAGAAGTTTGAGAAATGCAGCCACTTTTTTAATGTAATTGTCGGCATTGTCCGAAGCGGTCCTAGTAAAAATACGCAAACAAAAATAGATATAAACATGCATAAGATAATTACAATATTTGCCAGTCTATTGAATGCAGATTTTTTTCTCAAAAAATGTACCAAAAATTATCCTGCATCTAATACGGCAATATCATTTACAAGAGGGACATGAAAACCACAAAAAAAAAAGTGCAATTCACCAGGAATAAGTGCACGTTTAGAGCTTAACTCTGAAACTAAAACTCTTCGATGTGAAAAAACATAATATCAATAAAAAATATCTGTGATAAATTCACCCAAAAAAAAGAAATTTATGAAATTGCACAATATTTTTCTGTTTATTTTGTAGAAATACCAAATTTTACAGAAATATTTGCTTTGAGTGGTCTATTGCTGCTTGTTTTGCGTGTGTTTTTATTGATATACAGGTATTGGAATTTACTTTTCTGCATATATGCTATGGGACTTCATTTACTAACCAGTACCATATTTCTGGATGCTTTTTTTTTGGGGGGGGGTTGCCTATTACAGTTTTACTCACCATACGTTGTTGCTTTAACCCTAATCCTAACTCATATATAAATACTGGATGGCAAAACAAGGATATGAATCGATAATAAAGGTAAAAGTTTCTGAGAATAGCAAAATACAGGATATCATGGCGATATTTTGGCGAGCATATAAAAAAAACTACTGTTGGCTCAGTTACCCATGCATTATTATTGAGCCTCAGAAAAACGGAGGTTCGAAGGTGGATTGGTCGAGTGGAATATGTTTTCCAAAAGCTAAGGAAAGAAATAAGTAACAAGTTTGTAAGAAGCAAAGAAAAGCGTGAACTTTTATTCAATACTAGCATTGCCCGTGCTTGATTCAAAAATCGTACGACTCATACAGCAATCACTATCACTTGACTTAAAATATTTTTGCCCTTCCTTGCCTTTAAAGGAGTGCCCTTTGCCGTGCTGATGTTGCTACATGCCTTACTTCTTGCCTATCTCACACTGCGAATTTTTTCTAAGCTCTATACTAAACATTAAATCTGTTACGAAAAAAACTAAACAAAATAAACACAAAACGATCAACTTTAAAAAAGGACTTGTAATTGGAAAAACCGAATAAAAAAAGAATGTTAACAACAAATACTTTTTCACACCCAACCCAGTTCTGCAGAATCAATCAACGTTGAGTTTAAGAAAACGAATGAGCCAATTGGAGTAAAGTGCCATGCAGATTTAAATTTTTCCACTTGTGACGAATGCAGCTATCGATTTTTTTTTTGCATGCTAGCATGCTAGTTAACATTCATGTCACTCAGCTGTTGGCTCTCACGCTGGCCAATAGAATGTTCCTGCCTATTCGTGGCAGCCAGCTATTAGTTCTCACTCTGGCCAGTACAAAATGGCCGCAAACTACATGAAAACTGCCGTAGAAGCATGAAAAAATCGATTATTTCCACTATCGATGGGAGTTGGGAAATGCAAAGTCGGTCTTGGCCTTCCCGCTAACTTGGAGCATGTGCATGTAAATTTTGGTGAAAATCCGTGGAAAATTCTATCCGTGCATTCGTTACACACACACACACACACACACACACACATCCTGCCTTTTATAGATAGACATCTATTCTTTTATGTGATAGTTAATACGGTAGAGTTTCCGTACAGATGAAAAACAAACTTGAAATGACAGAAATGTGGTTCTACAGAAGGATTCTCAGAATATCATATATACAGAATATGTGAGCAACTTGGAAGTTTTAATGAAATCTTAGCATCGGGATCGTCACCCCTCACCTTATTCCCATTCTAGTGGCGTTGTCGGAGATGGCTGTGAAAGACCAGCCAACCCCCTGAAGAATCGTGTGTAGGATTCACAGAGGAGTATGGGTTGTGGACGCAGTTGAGCAAGTCGTGCCGTCTTGACAGCACGTTACAGATACACTTCATGCTGACTGTTGGATTCGAAAGTAGCTGCTATTGCTCTCTCCAATACGAATGGCGGTTACCTTCCTACACTTTTGTTCGACGAAGTCTGGAAAATCTTTTTATGTCATAATTTTGTCTTTGAGTCAAATATGATATATATTGTTGCTGTTTGTGTTGTTGTCCAAAGCTCCAAAGCGAAGTGGATTCTGTTATTTGCTACAGTTCTTTTTAATCTGTAGCGCCAATGTTCAGTGATTATAGGATGCTCCTCGCTAAGACCAAAAGGGTGTGAAAGATGCTCCTCGCTAAGACCAACAGGGTGTGAAAGATGATCCTCGTTAAGACCAACAGGGGTTGAATGAAGATCCTCGCTACGACCAACACGGTTTAAAGGATGATACTGGCGAAGACCAACAGGGTTTGAAGGATGTTCATCGCTACGTCCAACATGTTTTAAAGGATGCACCTATCTAAGTCCAACAGGGTCTGAAGAATGCACCTCGCTAAGACCAACAGAGTTTGAAGGATGCTAATCTTTAGGACCAACAGAGTTTGAAGGATGATCCTGGCTCAGACCAACAGAGTTTGAAGGATTATCCTGGTTAAGACCCATAGGGTTTGAAGGATGATCCTGGCGAAGACCAACAGGGTTTGAAGGATTATCCTGGTTAAGACCCATAGGGTTTGAAGGATGATCCTGGCGAAGACCAACAGGGTTTGAAGGATGTTCCTGGCTAAGACCAAAAGGGTTTAGAGGGTGATCCTCGCTAATACAAACAGGGTATGAAGGATGCTCCTCGCAAAGACCAACAGGGTTTAATGAATGCTGCACGCTAAGACCAACAAGGTTTGAATGAAGATCCTCGCTACGACCAACACGGTTTAAACGATGATACTCTCTAAGACCAACAGGGTTTGAAGGATGCTCCTCGCTATGACCAACATGGTTTAAAGGATGCTCAACGCAAAGTCCAATAGGATTTGAAAGATTTTCCTCCCTAAGACCAACCGAGTTTTAAGGATGCTAATCGCTAGGACCAACAGGTTTTGAAGAATGATCCTGTCTAAGACAAACAGGGTTTGAAGAATTATCCTGGCTGAGACCAACAGGGTTTGAAGGATAATCCTGGCTAAGACCAACAGGGTTTGAAGGATTATCCTGACCAAGACCAACAGGGTTTGAAGGATGCACCTAGCTAAGGCCAACAGCGTTTCAATGATTCAAGACCAAGATTTTGAAGGATGCTAATCGCAAGGACCAACAGGGTTTGAAGGTTGATCCTGGCTAAGACCAACAGGGTTTGAAGGATGATCCTGGCTAAGACCAACATGGCTTGAAGAATGATCCTGGCTAAGACCATCAAGGATTAACCTGGTTAAGACCAACAGGGTTTGAAGAATGATGCTGGCGACGACCAACTAGGTTTGAAGGATGATCCTGGTTAAGACCAACAGGGTTTGAAGGAAGATCCTGGCGAAGACCAATAGGATTTGAAGGATGTTCCTCGCTACAACCAAGAGGTTTTGAAGGATTATCCTGGCTAAGACCAACAGGGTTTGAAGGATGATTCAGGCGAAGACCAACAGGGTTTGAAGGATGTTCCTCGCTACGACCAACAGGTTTTAAAGTATGCACCTCGCTAAGACCAAAAGGTTTTAAAAGATGCACCAGGCTACGACCAACATGATTTGAACGATGGTCGTCGCTAAGACCAACAGACTTTAAAGGATGCTACTCGCTGCGACCAACAAGGTTTAAAGGATGATTCTGGCTACGACTAACACGGTTTAATTGAGGATCTTCGCTAAGATCAACAGGGTTTGAAGGATTCTCCTCGCTAGGAACAACATGATTTAAAGGGTTCTCCTCGCTGAGACCAACAGGTTTTAAAGGGTTCTCCTCGCTAAGACCAAAAGGTTTTAAAGGGTTCTCCTCGCTAAGACCAACAGGTTTTAAAGGATTCTCCTCGTAAAGACCAACAGGGTTTGAAGGATGCTCCTCGCTACGTCCAACAGGTTTTGAAGGATACACCTCTCTATGCACCACGCTACGACCAACATGGTATGAACGATGATCCTCGCTAAGACCAACAGGCTTTAAAGGATGCTCCACGCTACGACTAATATGGTTTGAAGGATGCTACTCGCTATGACCAACAAGGTTTGTAGGATGATTCTGGCTACGACCAACACGGTTTAATGGAGGATACTCGCTAAAATCAACAGGAATTTAAGAATGATCCTGGTTAAGTCCAACAGGTATTGAATGATGATCCTCGCTAAGCCCAACATTTTTTTGATGTATGATCCTCCAACAGGGTTTAAAGGATGCTCCTCGCTAAGACCAACTGGATTTTTAAGGATGCTCCTCGCTAAGACCAAAAGGGTTTGAAGCATGCTCCTCGCTAAGACCAACAGGTTTTAAAGGATGATCCTGGCTAAGTCCATCAGGGTTTGTCGTTTCATCCTCGTTAAGACCAACAGGTTTCATTAACTCGGGGCCTTTTTTAACCATTGATCTAAGAAAGCATTTGTTTTTAGTGTCATGCATGACATCTATATGGGAGCCTTGATTTGACGAGGTGATTTAAGAACACGTTTCAAACATTTAAGTTAATGTTTTGCTTCTCTCGAAACTTGCAATGATTTGCGAAACTACCTCTATATATTGACAATTGTAAATTCATATCTATCTATAGATGAGGCATTGTAACTATTTACATTGTTCGGACTATTGTCCTCATCTTTATTGCCATATTCACAACGTTTCGACCGTTGTACGCACCGGTGTTCTTCAGGATATGTTAATATATCTGATATGTGGTATTGTCACTGTTTCACTATTTTCATCTTTCGAACTGTTGTCTTTATATGTACTGCCATATTCACGACGCTTCAGCCATTGTATGCTCCCGTCTTCTTCAGGATCCGTCTATATTTCTGAGGTGAGGTATTGTAATTATTTATACTATTTACATTGTTCGGACACTTGTCCTCATATTTTCTGCCTTATTTACAACTTTTCGGCAGCTGTATGCTCCGGCCTTCTTCAGGGTGTCTCTATATTTCTGGGATGAGGTACTGTAACTGGTTATACTGTTTTTATATTTATACATTCTTTTTATAGGTACAAATATTTAAGTAAATCCTCTGTTTATAATAAACAGTATTAGGATCGTTCGGTTAGCAATGTCGATTTTACTGCTTTTAAACTACAATCTTGCATGAATCCCTCACGTACATTTATATCTGCTCAAAGCGTATCCAAACGATACCTCTGTGGTTCAATCGGTTAAGGCACGTCAGGCTATATGACGGTTCCGTTTAGGATACAGGTTCGATTCCTGTCGGAGGACGAATATTTTCTATGAAAATTTCTCGGACATTCAGGCCGGTGAATGTTATTAATCTTACTTATTATAAAACGCAGATTGTGTGTGTGTGTGTGTGTGTCTGTACGTTTATATATTGGATCGGATTTCCTACATTTTCAACCGATTTCAACAAAACTTCACAGGACTACGTAAAATTACCTTGTGGTGGTTCTAACAGCGCCACAAATGGGACAAATACAATTGTTTTTGCACAAAATCAATTTGAAAACACGATTAAGAGACATCGTGAGAATGAAAGGGGGACTACTCACATCGGGTTAAAAACCCAGGTTGTGTGTGTGTGTGTGTGTGTGTGTGTGTGTGTGTGTGTGTGTGTTCCTTTATATATGGGATCGGATTTACTACATTTTTCAACCAATGAAACAAAAATTCACTTTTTTTTTGACAGGTAGTGTTTCTTATTCTCTTGCACACTTTTTTCTTTATTTTTAATATTCAGAATGCTTTAAAAATTCCATTTACAAGACAATTGTTTATAATAAAATTCTATTCAATCGGTAGACTCATAACGATTGAAAACAATGTTTTTGTTTGAGTTTGGGTTTGACCAATTCGTAAAAAAAATAAAAAAAAACTCATTAAGACATGCGTGTCCGTCAACCTTAAACAATAATGTTTGTCAATTTTATTTTTCAGTCTTTATGATGGTCGATACTTGATCTATCTCTTACTGTTATATCCCCGGGCAACGCCGGGCTCTACTGCTAGTACTGTTTATTATAAAGAGAACATTTACTTAAATATTTGTATCTATAAAAAGAATGTATAAGCATAAAAGAAATCTTCAAATAATTGCCGGACTTTGTCCATTTCATAATGTGGTTATATTGTTTATATTGTTGAAACTGATGCGCTCCTTTTTCGTCATATTTACAATGTTTCAGCAGATTTAGGCTCGAAATCTTTAGGTGATATTCTTAAGATTTTTGAAGCGAATTCTTTATTTCATCAACTGAAGTAGATTATTCTAATTCCAGTTGTCATTCTATTATTGAATGTCTTAGTTTTAGTCATTTCTCTTTAGTAACACAATTCCCCAATTTTTATCTTGCTAGGTATTGAACTCACAATAGTTTGTTTGAAGTTACTGGATTATTTCAACCAACTCATTTATCCATTGGGCCACGTAGTGATTTTCCAAGCGTAGCTTAGATTTTGCACAAGGCCGAAAGTAGGAGGCATCCAGTAAGGATCGAACTCACAACTTAGTCGTAATTGTTCTAGCGGGACAAGCTTGCTTAATTTATTACACCGCCTCGAGGTGCCCTATTCATTGGGCCGTGTATATCACCTGAAGAAGGCCGAAGCGTAAAATGTCCGAAACGTCGCGGATATGATAATAAAGACGAGGATAAAAGTCCGAACAATGTAAATAGTGCAAGTAAATTTATAATAATATATAAACCGCAGTAGTTAAATTTTTAGGATTTACTAATTCCACATCTCGAATTTTTTTTATGATGGATTTAGAGCAAGTGCTAACACTGCTTTTATTATTATGGTTTATTTTGAGTCCTGATCTTTGGAACTGTTGTTGCAGGATGTTCATTTCTTTCTTTCTTTTTCTTTCTTTCTTTTTTTTTTTGTTCAAGATCATTCAAGTAGAAGAGAAGAAGGAAAGTAATGTACAAAAGATTGGAATATTAACGAAAAAAAAGTTAAGAAAAAAGAAAAGAAAAAGAAGGATTGAGAAAGAATGATGAATAATAAAATGTAAACAAGAATAAAAAGGCGAGAACGAGGAAGCCAAGAAAATTAAGAAAGGGTTTCGAATAAAACGAAAAAGGAGAGTAACAATAATAATGGAGAGGAGAGTAAGGAGAAATTATATTCTGAATAAAAAAAAAACGACCCAAAAAGAAAAGTGAATATTGAGGAAAAGAGCCTTTCGGATGGTGTGTCAGTGTGCAATCTTTGTCTTTCTAGACTGCCCTTACAACCCTCCTTTCCATCCCCCACCCACCCACACACTGAAACTGCCGTTCTCCAACCCACTCTCTTTGGTTAAATGGATGGATAGTTGACAGACGACACATCATCTCATGTGACGAATGCGACAAGAATTTTGCCTCCACCTTTCGAAACAATTTTTCCAGCGGTTTCTATCCCAGAGTTCTTGCTGGCTGCATTTTTTTTTTTTTTGTTCAAAACCATTCCAGTCCCACAAGGACCCCAATATCTCTCTTTCCACGACCCCACTCACACACATATGGAAACAGAGTGCACTTCTTAGATACTCGGTCATCAGACTCTTAAAGCCAACCCTGTTCAATACCTAAAAAGTTAGCCGACAACCCGATTCTGGGTGCTGTTCGCTTTGTCCCTACCTACAAAAGACTGGCGTGATTAAGGCACTCCTGTTCCCCGCCATTTCCTAACATGACAGGCCAAAATAGATCAACGAGAGAAAAGTGCTTCTGAACTTTGCTTTGCCGTTGCGCTCAGTCTGCGTCACTTCTTTACATTGAGCCTGAGTTGAAACTTTTTAACTTATACAAAATTTTAACGGTTGTTGATATTGGAATAAAATTCTGACTATGCTACGTTCCATTGTTTAATTTGAAACTGGGTACGGCATTTTTATATGTGCACTCGTAAATAAAGATTCTGTATCAGAAATTAAGGATAAGCTCAAGTTAATAAAAAGCAATTGAAATGAAGATGAAAGAAATCCTGGTCCAAAATAAATAATGCTTGACAATGCTTCATCTAATCAAAATTGCAGATAATATTACTACTACTAATACTACTAGTGGTAATAAAGCAATTGAAATGAAGATGAAAGAAATCCTAGTCCAAAATGAATAATGCTTGACAATGCTTCATCTAATCCAAATTGCAGATAATATTACTACTACTAATACTACTAATGGAAATAAAGTAATTGAAATGAAGATGAAAGAAATCCTAGTCCAAAATGAATAATGCTTGACAATGCTTCATCTAATCAAAATTGCAGATAATATTACTACTACTAATACTACTAGTGGAAATAAAGCCATTGAAATGAAGATGAAAGAAATACTTGTCAAAAATGAATAAGGCTTGACAATGCTTCATCTAATCAAAATTCCAGATAATATTACTAATACGACTGGAAATTTTTCATGCCAACATTTTTTCATCGGCTCAAGAGCTTTATTCTTGGTTTTGTTTTTCATAATTTTACTGCAACAGATGGTTCTTGGGTTCTGTTTTAGTTTTCTACAGAATCTACTAGTCTCTTTTTGATTGAATATTTTTCTTTCTGTTTTCGTGTTCTTTGACTAATTGTATCATCCAGTCTTTTGTTGTTTCCATGTATGTTAGTAAAGCCAATAGTTTGTTGTGGGCGACAAAACGTTCTCTCACATTGACTATCCCCTTAACTAATGAGAAAGTAGAGATAATCACCAGAATTAAAAAACAGTCACGTGACCTGAAACGAGAACTGCACGAGACATCTTTAGGCACGTAAATTAAACAGCCTCTAGCTTCTTCCACCTTCTTCATGAGGTATGTATAGACGGTCTCCATCAACCTTTGGATGATGCATGTTATGCTTAGAAAGAAGCTTTCTTGTCTTAGAATACATTTGTCTGATATCATATAAATTCCAGTTCAAGATGTTCAAACTATATTGAACCACTGGAAGGGCAAGGCTATTAATGGCCATAATTCTGTTCTGAGAATTCAAATCAGGTCTTAATATAAGTTCCACCCTTCTATAGTACTCTTTTTGCCTTATTTCTTTCATTTTGTATGGTGAATTCCTTCACCCTCATTTACACCGAGGTACTTATAAGCTTCTTCTTGCTATAAATCTTTGATTGTTACCCCAGGGTCGAAACTATTAGACGAGGTCTGTTGTAGTGATCCTAAAATCGTGGCTTTAACATATTTGACCAAACCGAATTCCATTCCAATGTCATCACTAAAACATTTTCCTGTTTTCAAGAGACCTTCCAGTTCACTGTCATTCCTAACATTCAGCTTTAAATCATCCATTGAAATAGATTGCTTATTTTCTTTTGAGATATCTTAAAGTCATATTTCATCCTTTTAATTTCGATCGTTAAGGCTATTAGGGATATACAAAATAGTAAGGGAGACAAAATGTCACCTTGAAATATTCTTCTGTTGATAGAAACTTATAGACTACATTTATACGATGGAGTTGAAGTGTTCGTTTCTATATCGATATATGTTGTTTGGTGAAATTGATGACGACGGGTGATACCTTGTATATATTTAAATACTTTAAGATCCAGGAATGAGGGTAGACTATCGAATGCATCTATCCAGGCAGTACTGAGATTTTTCTTTGTATTGAAGCAGTTTTCCAAGATCTCCCTATTATTAATAAGTAATTGGTCTTTACATCCGTAAGAGCCACGTTTTCACCCTTTTTGTTCAAGAGATAGTATGTCATTTTTATAAGAAGGAATATATTTCTTTTTTTCAGAATAGATGTCAACAGTTTGTACGTAGTTGGAAGGCATGTAATTGGTCTGTAGTTTTGGGAGCATTTGTGTCACTATTCTTGAGTAGAAGAAAGGTAATTTCTTTAGTTACCCATGCCACAATTTTAGTAGGATCATTGACCATTTCTTAAAGTTCCTTGGCTAGTTGCGTGCTGTATTTTGGTAATAGAGCCTAAAGTTAAGAATTTTATCTGTTTCCAATTGCGTGCTTTTTTCATTGCACATTCAACATCTCCTTCTGTGATTCCCGCCCATGTTTGTTCTGATTTATTTTTCGTTCGTTCTACCTTTTGGGTAATCCAATCTGCTTCTTTCTTATGTTCTTTACAGCAAGCCCATATTTTTCACAGAACTGGATAATCTCTTGCATTTGTGAGGGGGGGGTTGTCAATTAAATTTAAATTAAATTTTGTTTGTCTATTTCTCTGTAAAGTTTCTTTGCATCGGGTTGAAAAAATTTTTCTGTCTGTAGAATTTTGACCTTTTTTCATAGCATCTAATTCTTTGAATCTTCAGTTGTATTATTTGATTTATTTTTTAACTGATAGGACTTCATTTTTATTTCTAATTTTCTATTTTCTTTTGACTCTTCTCCCTTTTCATGTCCTTATATTTGTTCCTCTTGTCAGTCCATCAAGTACTGATAATTAACTTCTAAGTTGTTTAATTTCTTTCTCTATTTTTCCTTTTCAAGGTGGATCTTCATGTCTGTGTGACTACCTTTCTTTTTTTTTGTTTTGATGTATAATTTTTTAGTTTCTACCATTCCTGATGCCTATATTGCTTTGTTAAGATTTATATGTGGGTCTATTTCACTCAGAATTACCTTGAGTACCTCATTGTAGAGTTTAATATCTTTCAAGTTCTGCTTTCTTGGTTGTAATTTTGGGAGTTGTTCTCATTCCTCCAGTTCAATATTTTGTCTCTAACTTATGCGTCCCGATTTCTTCTTTGGCTTCTTGTATATTATTTTTGTTTTCATTCTTAATAGTTGTATTTTCTTTTGACTCTTCTCCCTTTTCTAGTCCCTATATTTGTTCCTCTTGTCACTTCATCCAGTACTGATAATTCATTTCGAAGTTGTTCAATTTCTTTCACTATTTCCAAGGTGGGTCTTCATATGTCTGTGTGACTGCCTTTTTTTTTTGTTTTGATGTATAATTTTTTAGTCACTGCCATTGCTGAGACATTCATTGAGATATATATGTGGGTCTACTTACTTCAGAATTAATTTGAGTGCCGCTTCTTGCTATAACTCTTTGATTGTTACCCAAGGGTCTAAACTAATAGACGAGGATTGTTGTAGTGATCTTCGTAAAATTGTGGCTTAGAACATTTATCCAAACCAAATTCCATTCCAATGTCATCACTAAAACATTTTCCTGTTTTCAAGAGAACTTCCAGCTCACTGTCATTCCTAGCATAAAACTGTAAAGGTCTGAACTGATGGAACTGAAGGTATCCTCTATTATGGCAGTGAATGCTGGGCAATCTAACAGATTAAGAAGAGAGAGAGATGTGTTTCTACAGAAGCATTCGGGGAAGATCAGACGTGACTAACGTAGACGTTTTAAAGGAAAATACATAAAAATTACATAGAATCAGAACTAGTTTGATTTTTGAGATGCATAATGAGCACAGAGCTTTTGAAAAATTTGAAACTCACAGTTCATATTGAAGGTAAGAGTGAAACAGACACTAACCTACCAAACAAATTTTAGCAAATGCATAGAAGAGCAAGGAGGGAAAAGGGTCAAAATATGCGTGAAACAACAGGAAAGAGGGCATGGAGAATTTAACACTCACATCACATATGGAAGGCAAGAGAAGCAGAGGGAAGCAACGAGCAACCTACTTAACGAGTTTCAGTAAATGGATAGAAGAACAAGGACAAAGAAGGAAGGTAAAGGGTCAAAAGTGACTTAGAGCAACAAGAAAGAAGGCATTGAGAATTTAACACTCACAGGACATATTGAAGGCAAGAGAAGCAAAGGGAAACAGCGAGTAACCTACTTAACGAGTTTGAGTGAATGGATAGCAGAACAAGGACAAAGAAGGAAGGTAAAGGGTTAAAAGTTACTTAGAGCAACAAGAAAGAAGGCATGGAGAATTTAACACTCACAGGACATATTGAATGCAAGAGAAGCAGAGGGAAACAGCGAGTAACCTACTTAACGAGTTTGAGTGAATGGATAGCAGAACAAGGACAAAGAAAACAAAGGTAAAGGGTCAAAAGTTACTTAGAGCAACAAGAAAGAGGGCATGGAGAATTTAACACTCACAGGACATATTGAAGGCAAGAGAAACAAACAGTGTAACCTACTTAACGAGTTTGGAATGGATAGCAGAACAAGGACAAAGAAGGAAAGGTAAAGGTTAAAAAAAGTTACTTGAGCAACAAGAAAGAGGCATGGAGAATTTAATGGACATATTGAAGGCAAGAAAGCAGAGGACAACAGAAATGGATAGCAGAACAAGGACAAAGAAGAAAGGTCAAAAAAGTTACTTAGGAGCAACAAAAGAAGAATTTAACAGGGCATGAGAATTTAACACTCACAGGACATATTGGATAGGAACAAGAGAAGCAGAGGGTTAAAAAGTTAAACAGTGAGTAACCTACTTAACGAGTTTGAGTGAATGGATAGCAGAACAAGGACAAAGAAGGAAGGTAAAGGGTCAAAAGTTACTTAGAGCAACAAGAAAGAGGGCATGGAGAATTTAACACTCACAGGACATATTGAAGGCAAGAGAAGCAGAGGGAAACAGTGAGTAACCTACTTAACGAGTTTGAGTGAATGGATAGCAGAACAAGGACAAGGACAAAAAGAAGAAGCAAGGTAAAGGGTCAAAAATTTTACTTAGAGGACAACAAGAAGAAAAGAGAGGGAAATTAAAGGCATGGAGAATTTAACGAGTTTGAGGAATGGATAGCAGAACAGGACAAAGAAGAAAGGTAAAGGGTGAAGGCAAGAAAGAAGAATTTAACACTCACAGGACATATTGGGAAACAGAAAAGAAACAGTAACCTACTTAACGAGTTTGAGGAATGGATAGCAGAACAAGGACAAAGAAGGAAGGTAAAGGGTTAAAAGTTACTTAGAGCAACAAGAAAGAGGGCATGGAGAATTTAACACTCACAGGACATATTGAAGGCAAGAGAAGCAGAGGGAAAAGCAGTGTGTAACCTACTTAACGAGTTTGAGTGAATGGATAGCAGAACAAGGACAAAAAGAAGGAAGGTAAAGGGTTAAAAGTTACTTAGAGCAACAAGAAAGAGGGCATGGAGAATTTAACACTCACAGGACATATTGAAGGCAAGAGAAGCAGAAAGGACAAACAGTGTGTAACCTACTTAACGAGTTTGAGTGAATGGATAAGCAGAACAAGGACAAAGAAGGAAGGTAAAAACAAGGGTAAAAAGTTACTTAGAGCAACAAGAAAGAGGGCATGGAGAATTTAACACTCACAGGACATATTGAAGGCAAGAGAAGCAGAGGGAAACAGTGTGTAACCTACTTAACGAGTTTGAGTGAATGGATAGCAGAACAAGGACAAAGAAGGAAGGTAAAGGGTTAAAAGTTACTTAGAGCAACAAGAAAGAGGGCATGGAGAATTTAACACTCACAGGACATATTGAAGGCAAGAGAAGCAGAGGGAAACAGTGTGTAACCTACTTAACGAGTTTGAGTGAATGGATAGCAGAACAAGGACAAAGAAGGAAAGGTAAAAGGGTTAAAACAAGAAAGAGGGCATGGAGAATTTACTACAGGACATTTGAAGGTAAGAGAAGCAGAGAACAAACAAGGACAAAGAAGGAAGGTAAACAGAGCAACAAGCCTTAACACTGAGTTTGAGTTTTGAGAATTTAACAAGGACAAAGAAGGAAGGTAAAGGGTCAAAAGTTACTTCGAGCATGGATTTTAACACTCACAGGACATATTGAAGGGAAGAGAAGCAGAAAAACAGAGTAACCTACTTAACGAGTTTGAGTGAATGGATAGCAGAACAAGGACAAAGAAGGAAGGTAAAGGGTCAAAAGTTACTTAGAGCAACAAGAAAGAGGGCATGGAGAATTTAACACTACAGGACATATTGAAGGCAAGAGAAGCAGAGGGAAACAGCGAGTAACCTACTTAACGAGTTTGAGTGAATGGATAGCAGAACAAGGACAAAAGAAGGAAGGTAAAGGTCAAAAGTTACTTAGAGCAACAAGAAAGAGGGCATGGAGAATTTAACACTCACAGGACATATTGAAGGCAAGAGAAGCAGAGGGAAACAGCAGAGTAACCTACTTAACGAGTTTGAGGAATGGATAGCAGAACAAGGACAAAGAAGGAAGGTAAAGGGTCAAAAGTTACTTAGAGCAACAAGAAAGAGGGCATGGAGAATTTAACACTCACAGGACATATTGAAGGGAAGAGAAGCAGAGGGGAACAGCGAGTAACCTACTTAACGAGTTTGAGGAATGGATAGCAGAACAAGGACAAAGAAGGAAGGTAAAGGGTCAAAAGTTACTTAGAGCAACAAGAAAGAGGGCATGGAGAATTTAACACTCACAGGACATATTGAAGGCAAGAGAAGCAGAGGAAACAGCGAGTAACCTACTTAACGAGTTTGAGGAATGGATAGCAGAACAAGGACAAAGAAGGAAGGTAAAGGTCAAAAGTTACTTAGAGCAACAAGAAAGAGGGCATGGAGAATTTAACACTCACAGGACATATTGAAGGGAAGAGAAGCAGAGGGAAACAGCGTTTGAGTAATGGATAGCCAAGGACAAAGAACGAAAAGTTTTAGAGTGAATGGAATTTAACAGAACAAGGACAAACGAGTTTGAAATGGAAGAACAAGGAAAAGAAGGAAGGTAAAGGGGTCAAAAGTTACTTAGAGCAACAAGAAAGAGGGCATGGAGAATTTAACACTCACAGGACATATTGAAGGGAAGAGAAGCAGAGGGAAACAGCGAGTAACCTACTTAACGAGTTTGAGTGAATGGATAGCAGAACAAGGACAAAGAAGGAAGGTAAAGGGTCAAAAGTTACTTAGAGCAACAAGAAAGAGGGCATGGAGAATTTAACACTCACAGGACATATTGAAGGGAAGAGAAGCAGAGGGAAACAGCGAGTAAACCTACTTAACGAGTTTGAGTGAATGGATAGCAGAACAAGGACAAAGAAGGAAGGTAAAGGGTCAAAAGTTACTTAGAGCAACAAGAAAGAGGGCATGGAGAATTTAACACTCACAGGACATATTGAAGGGAAGAGAAGCAGAGGGAAACAGCGAGTAACCTACTTAACGAGTTTGAGTGAATGGATAGCAGAACAAGGACAAAAGAAGGAAGGTAAAGGGTCAAAAAAGTTACTTAGAGCAACAAGAAAGAGGGCATGGAGAATTTAACACTTAACAGGACATATTGAAGGGAAGAGAAGCAGAGGGAAACAGCGAGTAACCTACTTAACGAGTTTGAGTGAATGGATAGCAGAACAAGGACAAAGAAGGAAGGTAAAGGGTCAAAAGTTACTTAGAGCAACAAGAAAGAGGGCATGGAGAATTTAACACTCACAGGACATATTGAAGGCAAGAGAAGCAGAGGGAAACAGCGAGTAACCTACTTAACGAGTTTGAGTGAATGGATAGCAGAACAAGGACAAAGAAAGGAAGGTAAAAAGTTACTTAGAGCAAAAAAAGGGCATGGAGAATTTAACACTCACAGAGCAACAAGAAAGAGGGAACATGGAGAATTTAACGAGTTTGAGTGAATGGATAGCACAGGACAAAAAGGAAGGTATTGAAGAGCAACAAGAAAGAGGGCATGGAGAATTTAACACTCACAGGAGAAGGCAAGAGGGGAAACAGTGAGTAACCTATTTAACGAGTTTGGAGTGAATGGATAGCAGAACAAGGACAAAAAAGGAAGGTAAAGGGTTAAAAGTTACTTAGAGCAACAAGAAAGAGGGCATGGAGAATTTAACACTCACAGGACATATTGAAGGCAAGAGAAGCAGAGGGAAACAGCGAGTAACCTACTTAACGAGTTTGAGTGAATGGATAGCAGAACAAGGACAAAAAAGGAAGGTAAAGGGTTAAAAGTTACTTAGAGCAACAAGAAAGAGGGCATGGAGAATTTAACACTCACAGGACATATTGAAGGAAGAATGAAGCAGAGGAAAAAAAGCAGGGTAACCTACTTAACATGAGTTTGAGTGAATGGATAAGCAGAACAAGGACAAAGAAGGAAGGTAAAGGGTCAAAAAGTTACTTAGAGCAACAAGAAAGAGGGCATGGAGAATTTAACACTCACAGGACATATTGAAGGCAAGAGAAGCAGAGGGAAACAGCGAGTAACCTACTTAACGAGTATTGAGGAATGGATAGCAGAACAAGGACAAAGAAGGAAGGTAAAGGGTCAAAAGTTACTTAGAGCAACAAGAAAGAGGGCATGGAGAATTTAACACTCACAGGACATATTGAAGGCAAGAGAAGCAGAGGGAAACAGCGAGTAACCTACTTAACGAGTTTGAGGAATGGATAGCAGAACAAGGACAAAAAAAGGAAGGTAAAGGGTTAAAAACACTACTTAGAGCAACAAGAAGCAGAGGGAAATGGAGAATTTAACACTCACAGGACATATTGAAGGAAGAGAAGCAGAGGGAAACAGCAAATAAGAGGAGAATTAACCTACTTAACGAGTTTGAGTGAATGGATAGCAGAACAAGGACAAAAAGAAGGTAAAGGGTCAAAAGTTACTTAGAGCAACAAGAAAGAGGAATATGGAGAATTTAACACTACAGGACATATTGAAGGCAAGAGAAGCAGAGGGAAACAGCGAGTAACCTACTTAACGAGTTTGAGGAATGGATAGCAGAACAAGGACAAAAAAGGAAGGTAAAGGGTTAAAAGTTACTTAGAGCAACAAGAAAGAGGGCATGGAGAATTTAACACTACAGGACATATTGAAGGCAAGAGAAGCAGAGGGAAACAGCGAGTAACCTACTTAACGAGTTTGAGTGAATGGATAGCAGAACAAGGACAAAAGAAGGAAGGTAAGGGTTAAAAGTTACTTAGAGCAACAAGAAAGAGGGCATGGAGAATTTAACACTCACAGGACATATTGAAGGAAGAGAAGCAGAGGGAAACAGCGAGTAACCCAGGACATTAACGAGTTTGAGTGAATGGATAGCAGAACAAGGACAAAAAAGGAAGGTAAAGGGTCAAAAAGTTACTTAGAGCAACAAGAAAGAGGGGAAACATGGAGAATTTAACACTCACAGGACATATTGAAGGCAAGAGAAGCAGAGGGAAAACAGCGAGGGAACCTACTTAACGAGTTTGAGGAATGGATAGCAGAACAAGGACAAAGAAGGAAGGTAAAGGGTCAAAAGTTACTTAGAGCAACAAGAAAGAGGGCATGGAGAATTTAACACTCACAGGACATATTGAAGGCAAGAGAAGCAGAGGGAAACAGCGAGTAACCTACTTAACGAGTTTGAGTGAATGGATAGCAGAACAAGGACAAAGAAGAAAGGTAAAGGGTCAAAAAGTTACTTAGAACAACAAGAAAGAGGGCATGGAGAATTTAACACTACAGGACATATTGAAGGCAAGAGAAGCAGAGGGAAACAGTGAGTAACCTACTTAACGAGTTTGAGGAATGGATAGCAGAACAAGGACAAAGAAGGAAGGTAAAGGTTAAAAGTTACTTAGAGCAACAAGAAAGAGGGGGCATGGAGAATTTAACACTCACAGGACATATTGAAGGCAAGAGAAGCAGAGGGAAACAGTGAGTAACCTACTTAACGAGTTTGAGGAATGGATAGCAGAACAAGGACAA
This sequence comes from Acanthosepion pharaonis, assembly GCA_903632075.3. Taxonomy (NCBI): domain Eukaryota; kingdom Metazoa; phylum Mollusca; class Cephalopoda; order Sepiida; family Sepiidae; genus Acanthosepion; species Acanthosepion pharaonis. The sequence goes on along the minus strand of CAHIKZ030000833.1, from coordinate 426,022 downwards.
AGAAGGAAGGTAAAGGGGTTAAAAGTTACTTAGAGCAACAAGAAAGAGGGCATGGAGAATTTAACACTCTGGGACATATTGAAGGCAAGAGAAGCAGAGGGAAACAGTGAGTAACCTACTTAACGAGTTTGAGTGAATGGATAGCAGAACAAGGACAAAAAAGGAAGGTAAAGGGTTAAAAGTTACTTAGAGCAACAAGAAAGAGGGCATGGAGAATTTAACACTCACAGGACATATTGAAGGCAAGAGAAGCAGAGGGAAACAGTGAGTAACCTACTTAACGAGTTTGAGTGAATGGATAGCAGAACAAGGACAAAAAAGGAAGGAAAAGGTTAAAAAGTTACTTAGAGCAACAAGAAAGAGGGGCATGGAGAATTTAACACTCACAGGACATATTGAAGGCAAGAGAAGCAGAGGGAAACAAAGGAGTAACCTACTTAACGAGTTTGAGTGAATGGATAGCAGAACAAGGACAAAGAAGGAAGGTAAAGGGTCAAAAGTTACTTAGAGCAACAAGAAAGAGGGCATGGAGAATTTAACACTAGCACAGGACATATTGAAGGCAAGAGAAAGCAGAGGGAAACAGGACATATTGAGTAACCTACTTAACGAGTTTGAGTGAATGGATAGCAGAACAAGGAAAAGAAGGAAGGTAAAGGGTCAAAGGAGCAACAAGAAAGAGGGCAGAGAATTTAACAAATTGGGTCAAAAGCAGAGGGAAACAGCGAGTAACCTACTAACGAGTTTGATTTGAATGGATAAGAAAGGACAAAGAATGAAGGGGTTATGAGCAACAAGAAAGAGGGCATGGAGAATTAACACTCACAGGACATATTGAAGGCAAGAGAAGCAGAGGGAAACAGCGAGTAACCCACTTAACGAGTTTGAGTGAATGGATAGCAGAACAAGGACAAAGAAGGAAGGTAAAGGGTTAAAAGTTACTTAGAGCAACAAGAAAGAGGGGCATGGAGAATTTAACACTATTGAAGGCAAGAGAAGCAGAGGAAACAGCGAGTAACCTAGTTAACGAGTTTGAGTGAATGGACAGGACATATTGAAGGGGAAGAGAAGCAGAGGGAAACAGCGAGTAACCTACTTAACGAGTTTGAGTGAATGGATAGCAGAACAAGGACAAAGAAGGAAGGTAAAGGGGTTAAAAGTTACTTAGAGCAACAAGAAAGAGGGCATGGAGAATTTAACACTACAGGACATATTGAAGGCAAGAGAAGCAGAGGGAAACAGAACGAGGACAACCTACTTAACGAGTTTGGAGGAATGGATATTGAACAGAACAAGGACAAAGAAGGAAAAAAGGGTTAAAAGTTACTTAGAGCAACAAGAAAGAGGGCATGGAGAATTTAACACTACAGGACATATTGAAGGCAAGAGAAGCAGAGGGAAACAGTGAGTAACCTACTTAACGAGTTTGAGTGAATGGATAGCAGAACAAGGACAAAGAAGGAAGGTAAAGGGTTAAAAAGAGCAACAAGAGCAACAAGAAATGATAGGCAGAAGGCATGGAGAAAACAAACACTCACAGGACATATTGAAGGCAAGAGAAGAAGAGGGGAAACAGTGAGTAACCTACTTAACGAGTTTGAGTGAATGGATAGCAGAACAAGGACAAAGAAGGAAGGTAAAGTGTCAAAAGTTACTTAGAGCAACAAGAAAGAGGGCATGGAGAATTTAACACTCACAGGACATATTGAATGCAAGAGAAGCAGAGGGAAACAGTGAGTAACCTACTTAACAAGTTTGAGTGAATGGATAGCAGCACAAGGACAAAGAAGGAAGGTAATGGGTCAAAAGTTACTTAGAGCAACGAGAAAGAGGGCATGGAGAATTTAACACTCACAGGACATATTGAAGGCAAGAGAAGCAGAGGGAAACAGCGAGTAACCTACTTAACGAGTTTGAGAACAAGGAATGGATAAAGGGTTAAAAGTTACTTTTAGAGCAACAAGAACAAGGACAAAAGAAGGAAGGTAAATGGGTTACTTAGAGCAACAAAAAGTTACTTAGAGCAACAAGAAAGAGGGCATGGAGAATTTAACACAAGGACAAAGAAGGAAGGTAGGGTTGAAAGAGGGTGTTTAGAGACATAAGAAGAGGGGCAGGACATATTGAAGGCAAGAGAAGCAGAGGGAAACAGGACATATTGAAGGCAAGAGTAACCTACTTAACGAGTTTGAGTGAATGGATAGCAGAACAAGGACAAAGAAGGAAGGTAAAGGGTCAAAAAGTTACTTAGAGCAACAAGAAAGAGGGCATGGAGAATTTAACACTCACAGGACATATTGAAGGCAAGAGAAGCAGAGGGAAACAGCGAGTAAACCTACTTAACGAGTTTGAGGAATGGATAGCAGAACAAGGACAAAGAAGGAAGGTAAAGGGTCAAAAGTTACTTAGAGCAACAAGAAAGAGGGCATGGAGAATTTAACACTCAACAGGACATATTGAAGGCAAGAGAAGCAGAGGGAAACAGAAAGAGGGAATGGAGAATTTAACCTACAGGACATAACGAGTTTGAGGAATGGATAGCAGAACAAGGACAAAGAAGGAAGGTAAAGGGTCAAAAAGTTACTTAGAGCAACAAGAAAGAGGGCATGGAGAATTTAACACTCACAGGACATATTGAAGGCAAGAGAAGCAGAGGGAAACAGTGAGTAACCTACTTAACGAGTTTGAGGAAATGGATAGCAGAACAAGGACAAAGAAGGAAGGTAAATGGGTCAAAAGTTACTTAGAGCAACAAGAAAGAGGGCATGAGAATTTAACACTCACAGGACATATTGAAGGCAAGAGAAGCAGAGGGAAACAGCGAGTAACCTACTTAACGAGTTTGAGTGAATGGATAGCAGAACAAGGACAAAGAAGGAAGGTAAAGGGTTAAAAGTTACTTAGAGCAACAAGAAAGAGGGCATGGAGAATTTAACACTCACAGGACATATTGAAGGCAAGAGAAGCAGAGGGAAACAGTGAGTAACCTACTTAACGAGTTTGAGGAATGGATAGCAGAACAAGGACAAAGAAGGAAGAAGGGTCAAAAGTTACTTAGAGCAACAAGAAAGAGGGCATGAAATTTAACTTACAGAGCATTGAAGGCAAGAAAGAGAGGGAAACAGTGAGTAACCTATTTGAGTGAATGGATAAGCAGAACAAGGACAAAGAAGAAGGTAAAGGGTCAAAAGTTTAGAGCAACAAGAAAGAGGCAATGGAGAATTTAACACTACAGGACATATTGAAGGCAAGAGAAGCAGAGGGAAACAGCGAGTAACCCATTTAACGAGTTTGAGTGAATGGATAGCAGAACAAGGACAAAGAAGGAAGGTAAAGGGTCAAAAGTTACTTAGAGCAACAAACAAGAAAGGAGAATTTAACACTACAGGACATATTGAAGGCAAGAGAAGCAGAGGGAAACAGCGAGTAACCCAAACGAGTTTGAGGAATGGATAGCAGAACAAGGACAAAGAAGAAAGGTAAAGGGGCATCAAAAGTTACTTAGAGCAACAAGAAAGAGGGGAATGGAGAATTTAACACTCACAGGACATATTGAAGGCAAGAGAAGCAGAGGGGGAAACAGGACATATTGAAGAGTAACCTACTTAACGAGTTTGAGGAATGGATAGCAGAACAAGGACAAAGAAGAAAGGTAAAGGGTCAAAAGTTACTTAGAGCAACAAGAAAGAGGGCATGGAGAATTTAACACTCACAGGACATATTGAAGGCAAGAGAAGCAGAGGGAAACAGCGAGTAACCTACTTAACGAGTTTGAGGAATGGATAGCAGAACAAGGACAAAGAAGGAAAGGTAAAGGGGTCAAAAGTTACTTAGAGCAACAAGAAAGAGGGCATGGAGAATTTAACACTCACAGGACATATTGAAGGCAAGAGAAGCAGAGGGAAACAGCGAGTAACCCAAAGGTCTTAACGAGTTTGAGAATGGATATTGAGAACAAGGGACAAAAGGAACGAGTTTGAGGAAAACAGTGGAGAACCTACTTAACGAATGGATATAACAGAACAAGGACAAAGAAGGAAGGTAAAGGGTCAAAAGTTACTTAGAGCAACAAGAAAGAGGGCATGGAGAATTTAACACTCACAGGACATATTGAAGGCAAGAGAAGCAGAGGGAAACAGGGAGTAAACCTACTTAACGAGTTTGAGTGAATGGATAGCAGAACAAGGACAAAGAAGGAAGGTAAAGGGTCAAAAGTTACTTAGAGCAACAAGAAAGAGGGCATGGAGAATTTAACACTACAGGACATATTGAAGGCAAGAGAAGAGAGGGAAACAGCGAGTAACCTACTTAACGAGTTTGAGGAATGGATAGCAGAACAAGGACAAAGAAGGAAGGTAAAGGGTCAAAAGTTACTTAGAGCAACAAGAAAAGAGGGCATGGAGAATTTAACACTCACAGGACATATTGAAGGCAAGAGAAGCAGAGGGGAAACAGTGAGTAAACTACTTAACGAGTTTGGAGGAATGGATAGCAGAACAAGGACAAAGAAGGAAGGTAAAGGGTCAAAAGTTACTTAGAGCAACAAGAAAGAGGCATGGAGAATTTAACACTACAGGACATATTGAAGGCAAGAGAAGCAGAGGGAAACAGCGAGTAACCTACTTAACGAGTTTGAGGAATGGATAGCAGAACAAGGACAAAGAAGGAAGGTAAAGGGTCAAAAGTTACTTAGAGCAACAAGAAAGAGGGCATGGAGAATTTAACACTACAGGACATATTGAAAGGCAAGAGAAGCAGAGGGAAACAATTTAAACCCTACTTAACGAGTTTGAGGAATGGATAGCAGAACAAGGACAAAGAAGGAAGGTAAAGGTGGTTAAAAGTTACTTAGAGCAACAAGAAAGAGGGCAGCAACAGGGACATAAAGGCAAGAGAAGCAGAGGGAAACAGTGAGTAACCTACTTAACGAGTTTGAGGAATGGAGAACAAGGACAAAGAAGGAAGGTAAGGGTCAAAAAGTTAAGAGCAACAAGAAAGAGGCATGGAGAATTTAACACTGCAGGACATATTGAAGGCAAGAGAAGCAGAGGGAAACAGCAAGTAACCCACTTAACGAGTTTGAGTGAATGGATAGCAGAACAAGGACAAAGAAGGAAGGTAAGGGTCAAAAGTTACTTAGAGCAACAAGAAAGAGGGCATGGAGAATTTAACACTACAGGACATATTGAAGGCAAGAGAAGCAGAGGGAAACAGTGAGTAACCTACTTAACGAGTTTGAGTGAATGGATAGCAGAACAAGGACAAAGAAGGAAGGTAAAGGGTCAAAAGTTACTTAGAGCAACAAGAAAGAGGGCATGGAGAATTTAACACTACAGGACATATTGAAGGCAAGAGAAGCAGAGGGAAACAGTGAGTAACCTACTTAACGAGTTTGAGGAATGGATAACAGAACAAGGACAAAGAAGGAAGGTAAAGGGTCAAAAGTTACTTAGAGCAACAAGAAAGAGGGCATGGAGAATTTAACACCACAGGACATATTGAAGGCAAGAGAAGCAGAGGGAAACAAACCTACTTAACGAGTTTGAGTGAATGGATAGCAGAACAAGGACAAAGAAGGAAGGAAAGGGTCAAAAGTTACTTAACGAAAGAGGGCATGGAGAATTTAACACTCATGGGACATATTGAAGGCAAGAAAGCAGAGGGAAACAAGAACCCACTTAAGTTTGAGGATAGCAGGGACAAAGAAGGAAGGTAAAAGGGTCAAAAGTTACTTAGAGCAACAAGAAAGAGGGGAATGGAGAATTTAACACTAACAGGACATATTGAAGGCAAGAGAAGCAGAGGAAACAGGATAACAGAACGAGTTTGAGGAATGGAAGCAGAACAAGGACAAAGAAGGAAGGTAAGGGTCAAAAGTTACTTAGAGCAACAAGAAAGAGGGCATGGAGAATTTAACACTCACAGGACATATTGAAGGCAAGAGAAGCAGAGGGAAACAGCGAGTAACCCACTTAACGAGTTTGAGTGAATGGATAGCAGAACAAGGACAAAGAAGGAAGGTAAAGGGTCAAAAGTTACTTAGAGCAACAAGAAAGAGGGCATGGAGAATTTAACACTACAGGACATATTGAAGGCAAGAGAAGCAGAGGGAAACAGCGAGTAACCTACTTAACGAGTTTGAGGAATGGATAGCAGAACAAGGACAAAGAAGGAAGGTAAAGGGTCAAAAGTTACTTAGAGCAACAAGAAAGAGGGCATGGAGAATTTAACACCTCACAGGACATATTGAAGGCAAGAGAAGCAGAGGGAAACAGTGAGTAACCTACTTAACGAGTTTGAGTGAATGGATAGCAGAACAAGGACAAAGAAGGAAGGTAAAGGGTCAAAAGTTACTTAGAGCAACAAGAAAGAGGGCATGGAGAATTTAACACTATTGACAGGACATATTGAAGGCAAGAGAAGCAGAGGGAAACAGCGAGTAACCTACTTAACGAGTTTGAGGAATGGATAGCAGAACAAGGACAAAGAAGGAAGGTAAAAGGTCAAAAGTTACTTAGAGCAACAAGAAAGAGGGGCATGGAGAATTTAACACTACAGGACATATTGAAGGCAAGAGAAGCAGAGGGAAACAGGAGTAACCTTTGAGAATTAACAGAGTTTGACAAAGAGGAATGGATAAAAGTTACAGAAACAGGACAAAGAAGGAAGAAGGCAAAGAAGCAGAGGGAAAAGTTAACGAGTTTGAGAATGCAGAACAAGAAAAGAAGGAAGGAATGGAGAATTTAACAAACAAGAAAGACATATTGAATTTAACACTCAAGAGAAGGCAAGAGAGGGGAAACAGCGAGTAACCTACTTAACGAGTTTGAGGAATGGATAGCAGAACAAGGACAAAGAAGGAAGGTAAAGGGGTCAAAAGTTACTTAGAGCAACAAGAAAGAGGGCATGGAGAATTTAACACTCACAGGACATATTGAAGGCAAGAGAAGCAGAGGGAAACAGCGAAAATAACCTACTTAACGAGTTTGAGTGAATGGATAGCAGAACAAGGACAAAGAAGGAAGGTAAAGGGTCAAAAGTTACTTAGAGCAACAAGAAAGAGGGCATGGAGAATTTAACACTCACAGGACATATTGAAGGCAAGAGAAGCAGAGGGAAACAGCGAGTAACCCACTTAACGAGTTTGAGGAATGGATAGCAGAACAAGGACAAAGAAGGAAGGTAAAGGGTCAAAAGTTACTTAGAGCAACAAGAAAGAGGGCATGGAGAATTTAACACTACAGGACATATTGAAGGCAAGAGAAGCAGAGGGAAACAGCGAGTAACCTACTTAACGAGTTTGAGGAATGGATAGCAGAACAAGGACAAAGAAGGAAGGTAAAGGGTAAAAATTTAACTTAGAGCAACAAGAAAGAGGGAAAGAATTTAACGAGTTTGGGAATATTGAAGGCAAGAGAAAGCAGAGGGAAACAAAAAACCTACTTAACGAGTTTGGAGGAATGGAAGAACAAGGACAAAGAAGGAAGGTAAAGGGTCAAAGTTACTTAGAGCAACAAGAAAGAGGGCATGGAGAATTTAACACTGGACATATTGAAGGCAAGAGAAGCAGAGGGAAACAGCGAGTAACCCACTTAACGAGTTTGAGGAATGGATAGCAGAACAAGGACAAAGAAGGAAGGTAAAGGGTCAAAAGTTACTTAGAGCAACAAGAAAGAGGGCATGGAGAATTTAACACTCACAGGACATATTGAAGGCAAGAGAAGCAGAGGGAAACAGCGAGTAACCTACTTAACGAGTTTGAGTGAATGGATAGCAGAACAAGGACAAAGAAGGAAGGTAAAAGGGTCAAAAGTTACTTAGAGCAACAAGAAAGAGGGCATGGAGAATTTAACACTACAGGACATATTGAAGGCAAGAGAAGCAGAGGGAAACAGCGAGTAACCTACTTAACGAGTTTGAGTGAATGGATAAAAGTTACTTAGAACAAGGACAAAGAAGGAAGGTAAAGGGTCAAAAGTTACTTAGAGCAAGGACAAGAAAGAGGGCATGGAGAATTTAACACTACAGGACATATTGAAGGCAAGAGAAGCAGAGGGAAACAGCGAGTAACCTACTTAACGAGTTTGAGTGAATGGATAGCAGAACAAGGACAAAGAAGGAAGGTAAAGGGTCAAAAGTTACTTAGAGCAACAAGAAAGAGGGCATGGAGAATTTAACACTACAGGACATATTGAAGGCAAGAGAAGCAGAGGGAAACAGCGAGTAACCTACTTAACGAGTTTGAGGAATGGATAACAGAACAAGGACAAAGAAGGAAGGTAAAGGGTCAAAAGTTACTTAGAGCAACAAGAAAGAGGGCATGGAGAATTTAACACTCACAGGACATATTGAAGGCAAGAGAAGCAGAGGGAAACAGCGAGTAACCTACTTAACGAGTTTGAGTGAATGGATAGCAGAACAAGGACAAAGAAGGAAGGTAAAGGGGTCAAAAAGTTACTTAGAGCAACAAGAAAGAGGGCATGGAGAATTTAACACTCACAGGACATATTGAAGGCAAAGAGAAGCAGAGGGAAACAGTGAGTAACCTACTTAACGAGTTTGAGTGAATGGATAGCAGAACAAGGACAAAGAAGGAAGGTAAAACAAGTCAAAAAGAAAGTTACTTAGAGCAACAAGAAAGAGGGCATGGAGAATTTAACACTCACAGGACATATTGAAGGCAAGAGAAGCAGAGGGAAACAGCGAGTAACCTACTTAACGAGTTTGAGTGAATGGATAGCAGAACAAGGACAAAGAAGAAAGAAAGGTAAAGGTCAAAAGTTACTTAGAGCAACAAGAAAGAGGGCATGGAGAATTTAACACTCACAGGACATATTGAAGGCAAGAGAAGCAGAGGGAAACAGCGAGTAACCTACTTAACGAGTTTGAGTGAATGGATAGCAGAACAAGGACAAAGAAGGAAGGTAAAGGGTCAAAAGTTACTTAGAGCAACAAGAAAGAGGGCATGGAGAATTTAACACTCACAGGACATATTGAAGGCAAGAGAAGCAGAGGGAAACAGCGAGTAACCTACTTAACGAGTTTGAGGAATGGATAGCAGAACAAGGACAAAGAAGGAAGGTAAAGGGTCAAAAGTTACTTAGAGCAACAAGAAAGAGGGCATGGAGAATTTAACACTCACAGGACATATTGAAGGCAAGAGAAGCAGAGGGAAACAGCGAGTAACCTACTTAACGAGTTTGAGGAATGGATAGCAGAACAAGGACAAAGAAGGAAGGTAAAGGGTCAAAAGTTACTTAGAGCAACAAGAAAGAGGGCATGGAGAATTTAACACTCACAGGACATATTGAAGGCAAGAGAAGCAGAGGGAAACAGCGAGTAACCTACTTAACGAGTTTGAGGAATGGATAGCAGAACAAGGACAAAGAAGGAAGGTAAAGGGTCAAAAGTTACTTAGAGCAACAAGAAAGAGGGCATGGAGAATTTAACACTCACAGGACATATTGAAGGCAAGAGAAGCAGAGGGAAACAGCGAGTAACCTACAAAAGTTAACGAGTTTGAGGAATGGATAGCAGAACAAGGACAAAGAAGGAAGGTAAAAAGGGTCAAAAGTTACTTAGAGCAACAAGAAAGAGGGCATGAGAATTTAACACTACAGGACATATTGAAGGCAAGAGAAGCAGAGGGAAACAGCGAGTAACCTACTTAACGAGTTTGAGGAATGGATAGCAGAACAAGGACAAAGAAGGAAGGTAAAGGGTCAAAAGTTACTTAGAGCAACAAGAAAGAGGGCATGGAGAATTTAACACTCACAGGACATATTGAAGGCAAGAGAAGCAGAGGGAAACAGCGAGGAACCTACTTAACGAGTTTGAGGAATGGATAGCAGAACAAGGACAAAGAAGGAAGGTAAAGGGTCAAAAGTTACTTAGAGCAACAAGAAAGAGGGCATGGAGAATTTAACACTCACAGGACATATTGAAGGCAAGAGAAGCAGAGGGAAACAGCGAGTAACCTACTTAACGAGTTTGAGTGAATGGATAGCAGAACAAGGACAAAGAAGGAAAGGTAAAAGGGTCAAAAGTTACTTAGAGCAACAAGAAAGAGGGCATGGAGAATTTAACACTACAGGACATATTGAAGGCAAGAGAAGCAGGAAACATAACCCATTTAACGAGTTTGAGGAATGGATAGCAGAACAAGGACAAAGAAGAGGAAGGTAAAAGGGTCAAAAGTTACTTAGAGCAACAAGAAAGAGGGCATGGAGAATTTAACACTACAGGACATATTGAAGGCAAGAGAAGAGAGGGAAACAGAGAGAACCTGGATAACGAGTTTGAGGAATGGATAGCAGAACAAGGACAAAGAAGGAAGAAAAAGCTTACTTAGGTAAAAAGGGTCAAAAGTTACTTAGAGCAACAAGAAAACAGGGCATGGAGAATTTAACACTCACAGGACATATTGAAGGCAAGAGAAGCAGAGGGAAACAGCGAGTAACCTACTTAACGAGTTTGAGTTTGGATAGCAGAACAAGGACAAAGAAGGAAGGTAAAGGGTCAAAAGTTACTTAGAGCAACAAGAAAGAGGGCATGGAGAATTTAACACTCACAGGACATATTGAAGGCAAGAGAAGCAGAGGGAAACAGCGAGTAACCTACTTAACGAGTTTGAGGAATGGATAGCAGAACAAGGACAAAGAAGGAAAGGTAAAGGGTCAAAAGTTACTTAGAGCAACAAGAAAGAGGGCATGGAGAATTTAACACTCACAGACATATTGAAGGCAAGAGAAGCAGAGGGAAACAGCGAGTAACCTACTTAACGAGTTTGAGTGAATGGATAGCAGAACAAGGACAAAGAAGGAAGGTAAAGGGTCAAAAGTTACTTAGAGCAACAAGAAAGAGGGCATGGAGAATTTAACACTCACAGGACATATTGAAGGCAAGAGAAGCAGAGGGAAACAGCGAGTAACCTACTTTAACGAGTTTGAGGAATGGATAGCAGAACAAGGACAAAGAAGGAAGGTAAAGGGTCAAAAGTTACTTAGAGCAACAAGAAAGAGGGCATGGAGAATTTAACACTCACAGGACATATTGAAGGCAAGAGAAGCAGAGGGAAACAGCGAGTAACCTACTTAACGAGTTTGAGGAATGGATAGCAGAACAAGGACAAAGAAGGAAGGTAAAGGGTCAAAAAGTTAATTAGAGCAACAAGAAAAAGGGTCATGGAGAATTTAACACTCACAGGACATATTGAAGGCAAGAGAAGCAGAGGGAAACAGCGAGTAACCTACTTAACGAGTTTGAGTGAATGGATAGCAGAACAAGGACAAAGAAGGAAGGTAAAGTGTCAAAAGTTACTTAGAGCAACAAGAAAGAGGGCATGGAGAATTTAACACTCACAGGACATATTGAAGGCAAGAGAAGCAGAGGGAAACAGCGAGTAACCTACTTAACGAGTTTGAGTGAATGGATAGCAGAACAAGGACAAAGAAGGAAGGTAAAGGGTCAAAAGTTACTTAGAGCAACAAGAAAGAGGGCATGGAGAATTTAACACTCACAGGACATATTGAAGGCAAGAGAAGCAGAGGGAAACAGCGAGTAACCTACTTAACGAGTTTGAGTGAATGGATAGCAGAACAAGGACAAAGAAGGAAGGTAAAGGGTCAAAAGTTACTTAGAGCAACAAGAAAGAGGGCATGGAGAATTTAACACTCACAGGACATATTGAAGGCAAGAGAAGCAGAGGGAAACAGCGAGTAACCTACTTAACGAGTTTGAGTGAATGGATAGCAGAACAAGGACAAAGAAGGAAGGTAAAGGGTCAAAAGTTACTTAGAGCAACAAGAAAGAGGGCATGGAGAATTTAACACTCACAGGACATATTGAAGGCAAGAGAAGCAGAGGGAAACAGTGAGTAACCTACTTAACGAGTTTGAGTGAATGGATAGCAGAACAAGGACAAAGAAGGAAGGTAAAGGGTCAAAAGTTACTTAGAGCAACAAGAAAGAAGAGGGCACGAGAATTTAACACTACAGGACATATTGAAGGCAAGAGAAGCAGAGGGAAACAGTGAGTAACCTACTTAACGAGTTTGAGTGAATGGATAGGAGAATTTAACACTATTGAAGGCAAGAGAAGCAGAGGGAAACAGCGAGTAACCAGGACATGGAGAATTTAAACAGGACATATTGAAGGGCAAGAGGGAAAAACAGCGAGTAACCTACTTAACGAGTTTGAGGAATGGATAGCAGAACAAGGACAAAGAAGGAAGGTAAAGGGTCAAAAGTTACTTAGAGCAACAAGAAAGAGGGCATGGAGAATTTAACACTCACAGGACATATTGAAGGCAAGAGAAGCAGAGGGAAACAGCGAGTAACCTACTTAACGAGTTTGAGTGAATGGATAGCAGAACAAGGACAAAGAAGGAAGGTAAAGGGTCAAAAGTTACTTAGAGCAACAAGAAAGAATGGAGAATTTAACAAGGACAAATTGAAGGCAAGAGAAGCAGAGGGAAACAGGGTCCTAAACGAGTTTGAGTTAATGGATAGCAGAACAAGGAAAAGAAGGGTATGGAAATTTAAGCAACAAGAAAGAGGGCATGGACAATTTAACACTGACAGGACATATTGAAGGCAAGAGAAGCAGAGGGAAACAGCGAGTAACCTACTTAACGAGTTTGAGTGAATGGATAGCAGAACAAGGACAAAGAAGGAAGGTAAAGGGTCAAAAGTTACTTAGAGCAACAAGAAAGAGGGCATGGAGAATTTAACACTCACAGGACATATTGAAGGCAAGAGAAGCAGAGGGAAACAGCGAGTAACCTACTTAACGAGTTTGAGTGAATGGATAACAGAACAAGGACAAAGAAGGAAGGTAAAGGGTCAAAAGTTACTTAGAGCAACAAGAAAGAGGGCATGGAGAATTTAACACTCACAGGACATATTGAAGGCAAGAGAAGCAGAGGGAAACAGCGAGTAACCTACTTAACGAGTTTGAGGAATGGATAGCAGAACAAGGACAAAGAAGGAAGGTAAAGGGTCAAAAGTTACTTAGAGCAACAAGAAAGAGGGCATGGAGAATTTAACACTCACAGGACATATTGAAGGCAAGAGAAGCAGAGGGAAACAGCGAGTAACCTACTTAACGAGTTTGAGGAATGGATAGCAGAACAAGGACAAAGAAGGAAGGTAAAGGGTCAAAAGTTACTTAGAGCAACAAGAAAGAGGGCATGGAGAATTTAACACTCACAGGACATATTGAAGGCAAGAGAAGCAGAGGGAAACAGCGAGTAACCTACTTAACGAGTTTGAGGAATGGATAGCAGAACAAGGACAAAGAAGGAAGGTAAAAGGGTCAAAAGTTACTTAGAGCAACAAGAAAGAGGGCATGGAGAATTTAACACTCACAGGACATATTGAAGGCAAGAGAAGCAGAGGGAAACAGCGAGTAACCTACTTAACGAGTTTGAGTGAATGGATAGCAGAACAAGGACAAAGAAGGAAGGTAAAGGGTCAAAAGTTACTTAGAGCAACAAGAAAGAGGGCATGGAGAATTTAACACTCACAGGACATATTGAAGGCAAGAGAAGCAGAGGGGAAACAGCGAGTAACCTACTTAACGAGTTTGAGGAATGGATAGCAGAACAAGGACAAAGAAGGAAGGTAAAGGGTCAAAAGTTACTTAGAGCAACAAGAAAGAGGGCATGGAGAATTTAACACTCACAGGACATATTGAAGGCAAGAGAAGCAGAGGAAACAGCGAGTAACCTTTAACGAGTTTGAGGAATGGATAGCAGAACAAGGACAAAGAAGAAAGGTAAAGGGTCAAAAGTTACTTAGAGCAACAAGAAAGAGGGCATGGAGAATTTAACACTCACAGGACATATTGAAGGCAAGAGAAGCAGAGGGAAACAGCGAGTAACCTACTTTAACGAGTTTGAGGAATGGATAGCAGAACAAGGACAAAGAAGGAAGTTAAAGGGTCAAAAGTTACTTAGAGCAACAAGAAAGAGGGCATGGAGAATTTAACACTCACAGGACATATTGAAGGCAAGAGAAGCAGAGGGAAACAGCGAGTAACCTACTTAACGAGTTTGAGGAATGGATAGCAGAACAAGGACAAAGAAGGAAGGTAAAAAGGGTCAAAAGTTACTTAGAGCAACAAGAAAGAGGGCATGGAGAATTTAACACTCACAGGACATATTGAAGGCAAGAGAAGCAGAGGGAAACAGCGAGTAACCTACTTAACGAGTTTGAGTGAATGGATAGCAGAACAAGGACAAAGAAGGAAGGTAAAGGGTCAAAAGTTACTTAGAGCAACAAGAAAGAGGGCATGGAGAATTTAACACTCACAGGACATATTGAAGGCAAGAGAAGGGAGAGGGAAACAGCGAGTAACCTACTTAACGAGTTTGAGTGAATGGATAGAAGAACAAGGACAAAGAAGGAAGGTAAAGGGTCAAAAGTTACTTAGAACAACAAGAAAGAGGGCATGGAGAATTTAACACTCACAGGACATATTGAAGGCAAGAGAAGCAGAGGGAAACAGCGAGTAACCTACTTAACGAGTTTGAGTGAATGGATAGCAGAACAAGGACAAAGAAGGAAGGTAAAGGGTCAAAAGTTACTTAGAGCAACAAGAAAGAGGGCATGGAGAATTTAACACTCAGGACATATTGGACATATTAACGAGTTTGAGGGATAACAAACAAGGACAAAGAAGCAAGAGGGAAAAGTTACTTAGAGCAACAAGAAAGAGGGCAACCTATTGAAGGCAAGAGAAGCAGAGGGAAACAAAAACAAACGAGTTTTGAGGAATGGATAGCAGAACAAGGACAAAGAAGGAAGGTAAAGGGTCAAAAAGTTACTTAGAGCAACAAGAAAGAGGGTCATGGAGAATTTAAAACAGGACATATTGAAGAAGAATTTAGGGAAACAGCGAGTAACCCACAACGAGTTTGAGGAATGGATAACAGAACAAGGACAAAGAAGAAGGTAAAGGGTCAAAAGTTACTTAGAGCAACCTATTGAAGGCAAGAGAAGCAGAGGGAAACAGCGAGTAACCCATTTAACGAGTTTGAGGAATGGATAGCAGAACAAGGACAAAGAAGGAAGGTAAAGGGTCAAAAGTTACTTAGAGCAACAAGAAAGAGGGCATGGAGAATTTAACACTCACAGGACATATTGAAGGCAAGAGAAGCAGAGGGAAACAGCGAGTAACCTACTTAACGAGTTTGAGGAATGGATAGCAGAACAAGGACAAAGAAGGAAGGTAAAGGGTCAAAAGTTACTTAGAGCAACAAGAAAGAGGGCATGGAGAATTTAACACTCACAGGACATATTGAAGGCAAGAGAAGCAGAGGGAAACAGGTAACCTACTTAACGAGTTTGAGGAATGGATAGCAGAACAAGGACAAAGAAGGAAGGTAAAGGGTCAAAAGTTACTTAGAGCAACAAGAAAGAGGGCATGGAGAATTTAACACTCACAGGACATATTGAAGGCAAGAGAAGCAGAGGGAAACAGCGAGTAACCTACTTAACGAGTTTGAGGAATGGATAGCAGAACAAGGACAAAGAAGGAAGGTAAAAGGGTCAAAAGTTACTTAGAGCAACAAGAAAGAGGGCATGGAGAATTTAACACTTTGACAGGACATATTGAAGGCAAGAGAAGCAGAGGGAAACAGCGAGTAACCTACTTAACGAGTTTGAGGAATGGATAGCAGAACAAGGACAAAGGAAGAAAAGAAAGGAGAATTAAAGGGACATCAAAAAGTTACTTAGAGAACAAGAAAAGAAGGGCATGGAGAAAAGTTAACACTCACAGGACATATTGAAGGCAAGAGAAGCAGAGGGAAACAGCGAGTAACCTACTTAACGAGTTTGAGTGAATGGATAGCAGAACAAGGACAAAGAAGGAAGGTAAAGGGTCAAAAGTTACTTAGAGCAACAAGAAAGAGGGCATGGAGAATTTAACACTCACAGGACATATTGAAGGCAAGAGAAGCAGAGGGAAACAGCGAGTAACCTACTTAACGAGTTTGGAGGAATGGATAAGAGAACAAGGACAAAGAAAGAAGGTAAAGGGTCAAAAGTTACTTAGAGCAACAAGAAAGAGGGCATGGAGAATTTAACACTCACAGGACATATTGAAGGCAAGAGAAGCAGAGGGAAACAGCGAGTAACCTACTTAACGAGTTTGAGGAATGGATAGCAGAACAAGGACAAAGAAGGAAGGTAAAGGGTCAAAAGTTACTTAGAAGAAAGCAACAAGAAAAGAGAAGGCATGGAGAATTTAACACAAGGACAAAGGGACATTATTGAAGGCAAGAAAGAAGCAGAGAGAAGCAGAAAACAGCGAGTAACCTACTTAACGAGTTTGAGTGAATGGATAGCAGAACAAGGACAAAGAAGGAAGGTAAAGGGTCAAAAGTTACTTAGAGCAACAAGAAAGAGGGAATGGAGAATTTAACACTCACAGGACATATTGAAGGCAAGAGAAGCAGAGGGAAACAGCGAGTAAACCTACTTAACGAGTTTGAGGAATGGATAGCAGAACAAGGACAAAGAAGGAAGGTAAAGGGTCAAAAGTTACTTAGAGCATCAAGAAAGAGGGCATGGAGAATTTAACACTCACAGGACATATTGAAGGCAAGAGAAGCAGAGGGAAACAGCGAGTAACCTACTTGACGAGTTTGAGTGAATGGATAGCAGAACAAGGACAAAGAAGGAAGGTAAAGGGTCAAAAGTTACTTAGAGCAACAAGAAAGAGGACATGGAGAATTTAACACTCGCAGGACATATTGAAGGCAAGAGGAAGCAGAGGGAAACAGCGAGTAACCTACTTAACGAGTTTGAGTGAATGGATAGCAGAACAAGGACAAAGAAGGAAGGTAAAAGGGTCAAAAGTTACTTAGAGCAACAAGAAAGAGGGGGAAACATGGAGAATTTAACACTCACAGGACATATTGAAGGCAAAGAAGAAGCAGAGGGAAACAGCGGGAAGTAACCTACTTAACGAGTTTGAGTGAATGGATAGCAGAACAAGGACAAAGAAGGAAGGTAAAGGGTCAAAAGTTACTTAGAGCAACAAGAAAGAGGGCATGGAGAATTTAACACTCACAGGACATATTGAAGGCAAGAGAAGCAGAGGGAAACAGCGAGTAACCCACTTAACGAGTTTGAGTGAATGGATAGCAGAACAAGGACAAAGAAGGAAGGTAAAGGGTCAAAAGTTACTTAGAGCAACAAGAAAGAGGGCATGGAGAATTTAACACTCACAGGACATATTGAAGGCAAGAGAAGCAGAGGGAAACAGCGAGTAACCTACTTAACGAGTTTGAGGAATGGATAACAGAACAAGGACAAAGAAGGAAGGTAAAGGGTCAAAAGTTACTTAGAGCAACAAGAAAGAGGGCATGGAGAATTTAACACTCACAGGACATATTGAAGGCAAGAGAAGCAGAGGGAAACAGCAAGAGGGCAGTAACCTACTTAACGAGTTTGAGGAAAATGGATAGCAGAACAAGGACAAAGAAGGAAGGTAAAAGGGTCAAAAGTTACTTAGAGCAACAAGAAAGAGGGCATGGAGAATTTAACACTCACAGGACATATTGAAGGCAAGAGAAGCAGAGGGAAACAGCGAGTAACCTACTTAACGAGTTTGAGGAATGGATAGCAGAACAAGGACAAAGAAGGAAGGTAAAGGGTCAAAAGTTACTTAGAGCAACAAGAAAGAGGGCATGGAGAATTTAACACTCACAGGACATATTGAAGGCAAGAGAAGCAGAGGGAAACAGCCCACTTAACGAGTTTGAGGAATGGATAGCAGAACAAGGACAAAGAAGGAAGGTAAAGGGTCAAAAGTTACTTAGAGCAACAAGAAAGAGGGCATGGAGAATTTAACACTCACAGGACATATTGAAGGCAAGAGAAGCAGAGGGGAAACAGCGAAACCCACTTAACGAGTTTGAGGAATGGATAACAGAACAAGGACAAAGAAGGAAGGTAAAGGGTCAAAAGTTACTTAGAGCAACAAGAAAGAGGGCATGGAGAATTTAACACTCACAGGACATATTGAAGGCAAGAGAAGCAGAGGGAAACAGCGAGAGTAACCTACTTAACGAGTTTGAGGAATGGATAGCAGAACAAGGACAAAGAAGGAAGGTAAAGGGTCAAAAAGTTACTTAGAGCAACAAGAAAGAGGGCATGGAGAATTTAACACTCACAGGACATATTGAAGGCAAGAGAAGCAGAGGGAAACAGCGAGTAACCTACTTAACGAGTTTGAGGAATGGATAGCAGAACAAGGACAAAGAAGGAAGGTAAAGGGTCAAAAGTTACTTAGAGCAACAAGAAAGAGGGCATGGAGAATTTAACACTCACAGGACATATTGAAGGCAAGAGAAGCAGAGGGAAACAGCGAGTAACCTACTTAACGAGTTTGAGTGAATGGATAGCAGAACAAGGACAAAAAGAAGGAAGGTAAAGGGTCAAAAGTTACTTAGAGCAACAAGAAAGAGGGCATGGAGAATTTAACACTCACAGGACATATTGAAGGCAAGAGAAGCAGAGGGAAACAACGAGTTTGAGTAACCTAAGGTAACGAGTTTGAGCAACAAGAAAGTGGAATGGATTTAACAGAACACAAGGACAAAGAAGGAAGGTAAAGGGTCAAAAGTTACTTAGAGCAACAAGAAAGAGGGCATGGAGAATTTAACACTCACAGGACATATTGAAGGCAAGAGAAGCAGAGGGAAACAGCGAGTAACCTACTTAACGAGTTTGAGGAATGGATAGCAGAACAAGGACAAAGAAGGAAGGTAAAAAGGGTCAAAAGTTACTTAGAGCAACAAGAAAGAGGGCATGGAGAATTTAACACTCACAGGACATATTGAAGGCAAGAGAAGCAGAGGGAAACAGCGAGTAACCTACTTTAACGAGTTTGAGGAATGGATAGCAGAACAAGGACAAAGAAGGAAGGTAAAGGGTCAAAAGTTACTTAGAGCAACAAGAAAGAGGGCATGGAGAATTTAACACTCACAGGACATATTGAAGGCAAGAGAAGCAAAACAGCAGTAACCTACTTAACGAGTTTGAGTGAATGGATAGCAGAACAAGGACAAAGAAGGAAGGTAAAGGGTCAAAAGTTACTTAGAGCAACAAGAAAGAGGGCATGGAGAATTTAACACTCACAGGACATATTGAAGGCAAGAGAAGCAGAGGGAAACAGCGAGTAACCTACTTAACGAGTTTGAGTGAATGGATAACAGAACAAGGACAAAGAAGGAAGGTAAAGGGTCAAAAGTTACTTAGAGCAACAAGAAAGAGGGCATGGAGAATTTAACACTCACAGGACATATTGAAGGCAAGAGAAGCAGAGGGAAACAGCGAGTAACCTACTTAACGAGTTTGAGAGGAATGGATAACAGAACAAGGACAAAGAAGGAAGGTAAAGGGTCAAAAGTTACTTAGAGCAACAAGAAAGAGGGCATGGAGAATTTAACACTCACAGGACATATTGAAGGCAAGAGAAGCAGAGGGAAACAGCGAGTAACCTACTTAACGAGTTTGAGGAATGGATAACAGAACAAGGACAAAGAAGGAAGGTAAAGGGTCAAAAGTTACTTAGAGCAACAAGAAAGAGGGCATGGAGAATTTAACACTCACAGGACATATTGAAGGCAAGAGAAGCAGAGGGAAACAGCGAGTAACCTACTTAACGAGTTTGAGTGAATGGATAACAGAACAAGGACAAAGAAGGAAGGTAAAGGGTCAAAAAGTTACTTAGAGCAACAAGAAAGAGGGCATGGAGAATTTAACACTCACAGGACATATTGAAGGCAAGAGAAGCAGAGGGAAACAGCGAGTAACCTACTTAACGAGTTTGAGGAATGGATAGCAGAACAAGGACAAAGAAGGAAGGTAAAGGGTCAAAAGTTACTTAGAGCAACAAGAAAGAGGGCATGGAGAATTTAACACTCACAGGACATATTGAAGGCAAGAGAAGCAGAGGGAAACAGCGAGTAACCTACTTAACGAGTTTGAGGAATGGATAGCAGAACAAGGACAAAGAAGGAAGGTAAAGGGTCAAAAGTTACTTAGAGCAACAAGAAAGAGGGGCATGGAGAATTTAACACTCTGGGACATATTGAAGGCAAGAGAAGCAGAGGAAACAGAGTAACCTTTAACGAGTTTGAGGAATGGATAACAGAACAAGGACAAAGAAGGAAGGTAAAAGGGTCAAAAGTTACTTAGAAGAAACAAATTTAACACTACAAGAGGGCATGGAGAATTTAACACTCACAGGACATATTGAAGGCAAGAGAAGCAGATGGAAACAGCGAGTAACCTACTTAACGAGTTTGAGTGAATGGATAGCAGAACAAGGACAAAGAAGGAAGGTAAAGGGTTAAAAGTTACTTAGAGCAACAAGAAAGAGGGCATGGAGAATTTAACACTCACAGGACATATTGAAGGCAAGAGAAGCAGAGGGAAACAGCGAGTAACCTACTTAACGAGTTTGAGGAATGGATAACAGAACAAGGACAAAGAAGGAAGGTAAAGGGTTAAAAGTTACTTAGAGCAACAAGAAAGAGGGCATGGAGAATTTAACACTCACAGGACATATTGAAGGCAAGAGAAGCAGAGGGAAACAGCGAGTAACCTACTTAACGAGTTTGAGTGAATGGATAACAGAACAAGGACAAAGAAGGAAGGTAAAGGGTCAAAAAGTTACTTAGAGCAACAAGAAAGAGGGCATGGAGAATTTAACACTCACAGGACATATTGAAGGCAAGAGAAGCAGAGGGAAACAGCGAGTAACCTACTTAACGAGTTTGAGGAATGGATAGCAGAACAAGGACAAAGAAGGAAGGTAAAGGGTTAAAAAAGTTACTTAGAGCAACAAGAAAGAGGGCATGGAGAATTTAACACTCACAGGACACATATTGAAGGCAAGAGAAGCAGAGGGAAACAGCAGAGTAACCTACTTAACGAGTTTGAGTGAATGGATAACAGAACAAGGACAAAGAAGGAAGGTAAAGGGTCAAAAGTTACTTAGAGCAACAAGAAAGAGGGCATGGAGAATTTAACACTCACAGGACATATTGAAGGCAAGAGAAGCAGAGGGAAACAGCACGAGTAACCTACTTAACGAGTTTGACAGGAATGGATAGCAGAACAAGGACAAAGAAGGAAGGTAAAGGGTCAAAAGTTACTTAGAGCAACAAGAAAGAGGGCATGGAGAATTTAACACTCACAGGACATATTGAAGGCAAGAGAAGCAGAGGGAAACAGGAGTAACCTACTTAACGAGTTTGAGGAATGGATAGCAGAACAAGGACAAAAAGGAAGGAAAGGGTAAAAGGAGTTAAAAAGAGGGCATGGAGAATTTAACAGCAACAAGAAAGAAGGGGAAACAGGAGAACCCACTTAACGAGTTTGAGGAATGACATAACAAGGAGGAAAGAAGAAAGGGTCAAAGGGAGCAACAAGAAAGAGGGCATGGAGAATTTAACCTACAGGACATATAACGAGAAGTTTTAACGAGTTTGAGGAATGGATAACAGAACAAGGACAAAGAAGGAAGGTAAAGGGTCAAAAGTTACTTAGAGCAACAAGAAAGAGGCATGGAGAATTTAACACTCACAGGACATATTGAAGGCAAGAGAAGCAGAGGGAAACAGCGAGTAACCTAACTTAACGAGTTTGAGTGAATGGATAGCAGAACAAGGACAAAGAAGGAAGGTAAAGGGTCAAAAGTTACTTAGAGCAACAAGAAAGAGGGCATGGAGAATTTAACACTACAGGACATATTGAAGGAATGGGATAAAAGAACAAGAGAAGGAGGTAGGTCAAAAGTTACTTAGAAACAGAAAGAGGGAATGGAGAATTTAACCTACTTAACGAGTTTGAGTGAATGGATAGCAGAACAAGGACAAAGAAGGAAGGTAAAGGGTCAAAAGTTACTTAGAGCAACAAGAAAGAGGGCATGGAGAATTTAACACTCTGGGACATATTGAAGGCAAGAGAAGCAGAGGGAAACAGCGAGTAACCTACTTAACGAGTTTGAGGAATGGATAACAGAACAAGGACAAAGAAGGAAGGTAAAGGGTCAAAAGTTACTTAGAGCAACAAGAAAGAGGGCATGGAGAATTTAACACTCACAGGACATATTGAAGGCAAGAGAAGCAGAGGGAAACAGCGAGTAACCTACTTAACGAGTTTGAGTGAATGGATAGCAGAACAAGGACAAAGAAGGGAGGTAAAGGGTCAAAAGTTACTTAGAGCAACAATAAAGAGGGCATGGAGAATTTAACACTCACAGGACATATTGAAGGCAAGAGAAGCAGAGGGAAACAGCGAGTAACCTACTTAACGAGTTTGAGTGAATGGATAGCAGAACAAGGACAAAGAAGGAAGGTAAAGGGTTAAAAGTTATTTAGAGCAACAAGAAAGAGGGCATGGAGAATTTAACACTCACAGGACATATTGAAGGCAAGAGAAGCAGAGGGAAACAGCGAAGTAACCTACTTAATGAGTTTGAGGGAATGGATAACAGAACAAGGACAAAGAAGGAAGGTAAAGGGTCAAAAGTTACTTAGAGCAACAAGAAAGAGGGCATGGAGAATTTAACACTCACAGGACATATTGAAGGCAAGAGAAGCAGAGGGAAACAGCGAGTAACCTACTTAACGAGTTTGAGGAATGGATAGCAGAACAAGGACAAAGAAGGAAGGTAAAGGGTCAAAAAGTTATGGAGAATTAGAGCAACAAGAAAGAGGGCATGGAGAATTTAACACTCACAGGACATATTGAAGGCAAGAGAAGCAGAGGGTCAAACAGCGAGGGCAACCTACTTAACGAGTTTGAGTGAATGGATAACAGAACAAGGACAAAGAAGGAAGGTAAAGGGTCAAAAGTTACTTAGAGCAACAAGAAAGGGGCATGGAGAATTTAACACTCACAGGACATATTGAAGGCAAGAGAAGCAGAGGGAAACAGCGAGTAACCTACTTAACGAGTTTGAGGAATGGATAACAGAACAAGGACAAAGAAGGAAGGTAAAGGGTCAAAAAGTTACTTAGAGCAACAAGAAAGAGGGCATGGAGAATTTAACACTCACAGGACATATTGAAGGCAAGAGAAGCAGAGGGAAACAGAAACAGCACGAGTTTGAGAACCTACAGAACAAGGACAAAGAGTTTTCAAAAGAGTGAATGGATAGAAGAACAAGGACAAAGAAGAGAAGGTAGGAGGGAAAAAGGGTCAAAAGTTTGAGTGAATTAGAACAACAAAGAAAGAGGGCATGGAGAATTTAACACTCACAGGGACATATTGAAGGCAAGAGAAGCAGAGGGAAACAGCGAGTAACCTACTTAACGAGTTTGAGGAATGGATAGCAGAACAAGGACAAAGAAGGAAGGTAAAGGGTTAAAAAAGTTACTTAGAGCAACAAGAAAGAGGGCATGGAGAATTTAACACTCACAGGACATATTGAAGGCAAGAGAAGCAGAGGGAAACAGCGAGTAACCTACTTAACGAGTTTGAGTGAATGGATAGCAGAACAAGGACAAAGAAGGTCAAGGTAAAGGGTTAAAAAGTTACTTAGAGCAACAAGAAAGAAGGGCATGGAGAATTTAACACTCAAAGAAGGCATGGAGAATTTAACAGGACATATTGAAGGCAAGAGAAGCAGAGGGAAACAGCGAGTAACCTACTTAACGAGTTTGAGGAATGGATAGCAGAACAAGGACAAAGAAGGAAGGTAAAGGGTCAAAAGTTACTTAGAGCAACAAGAAAGAGGGCATGGAGAATTTAACACTCACAGGACATATTGAAGGCAAGAGAAGCAGAGGGAAACAGCGAGTAACCTACTTAACGAGTTTGGAGGAATGGATAGCAGAACAAGGACAAAGAAGGAAGGTAAAGGGTCAAAAGTTACTTAGAGCAACAAGAAAGAAGGCATGGAGAATTTAACACTCACAGGACATATTGAAGGCAAGAGAAGCAGAGGGAAACAGCGAGTAACCTACTTAACGAGTTTGAGTGAATGGATAGCAGAACAAGGACAAAGAAGGAAGGTAAAAGGTCAAAAGTTACTTAGAGCAACAAGAAAGAGGGCATGGAGAATTTAACACTCATATTGAAGGCAAGAGGACATATTGAAGGCAAGGCAAGAAGCAAAGAAGGGAAACAGCAGCAACAAGAAAGGGGAAACCTACTTAACGAGTTTGAGAAGAATGGATAGCAGAACAAGGACAAAGAAGGAAGGTAAAAAAGGTCAAAAGTTACTTAGAGCAACAAGAAAGAGGGCATGGAGAATTTAACACTCACAGGACATATTGAAGGCAAGAGAAGCAGAGGGAAACAGCGAGTAACCTACTTAACGAGTTTGAGTGAATGGATAGCAGAACAAGGACAAAGAAGGAAGGTAAAGGGGTCAAAAGTTACTTAGAGCAACAAGAAAGAGGGCATGGAGAATTTAACACTCTGGGACATATTGAAGGCAAGAGAAGCAGAGGGGAAACAGCGAGTAACCTACTTAACGAGTTTGAGTGAATGGATAGCAGAACAAGGACAAAGAAAAAGAAGGTAAAGGGTCAAAAGTTACTTAGAGGAACAAGAAAGAGGGCATGGAGAATTTAACACTCACAGGACATATTGAAGGCAAGAGAAGCAGAGGGAAACAGCGAGTAACCTACTTAACGAGTTTGAGGAATGGATAGCAGAACAAGGACAAAGAAGGAAGGTAAAGGGTTAAAAGTTACTTAGAGCAACAAGAAAGAGGGCATGGAGAATTTAACACTCACAGGACATATTGAAGGCAAGAGAAGCAGAGGGAAACAGCGAGTAACCTACTTAACGAGTTTGAGAATGAATGGATAACAGAACAAGGACAAAAGAAGGAAGGTAAAGGGTCAAAAGTGACTTAGAGCAACAAGAAAGAAGGGCATGGAGAATTTAACACTCACAGGACATATTGAAGGCAAGAGAAGCAGAGGGAAACAGCGAGTAACCTACTTAACGAGTTTGAGTGAATGGATAGCAGAAAAGGACAAAGAAGGAAGGTAAAGGGTTAAAAGTTACTTAGAGCAACAAGAAAGGGGGCATGGAGAATTTAACACTCACAGGACATATTGAAGGCAAGAGAAGCAGAGGGAAACAGCGAGTAACCTACTTAACGAGTTTGAGTGAATGGATAGCAGAACAAGGAAAAAAGGAAGGTAAAGGGTCAAAAGTTACTTAGAGCAACAAGAAAGAGGGCATGGAGAATTTAACACTCACAGGACATATTGAAGGCAAAAGAAGCAGAGGGAAACAGCGAGTAACCTACTTAACGAGTTTGAGTGAATGGATAGCAGAACAAGGACAAAGAAGGAAGGTAAAGGGTCAAAAGTTACTTAGAGCAACAAGAAAGAGGGCATGGAGAATTTAACACTCACAGGACATATTGAAGGCAAGAGAAGCAGAGGGAAACAGCGAGTAACCTACTTAACGAGTTTGGAGTGAATGGATAGCAGAACAAGGACAAAGAAGGAAGGTAAAGGTCAAAAGTTACTTAGAGCAACAAGAAAGAGGGCATGGAGAATTTAACACTCACAGGACATATTGAAGGCAAGAGAAGCAGAGGGGAAACAGCGAGTAACCTATTTAACGAGTTTGAGGAATGGATAGCAGAACAAGGACAAAGAAGGAAGGTAAAGGGTCAAAAGTTACTTAGAGCAACAAGAAAGAGGGCATGGAGAATTTAACACTCACAGGACATATTGAAGGCAAGAGAAGCAGAGGGAAACAGCGAGTAACCTACTTAACGAGTTTGAGTGAATGGATAGCAGAACAAGGACAAAGAAGGAAGGTAAAGGGTCAAAAGTTACTTAGAGCAACAAGAAAGAGGGCATGGAGAATTTAACACTCACAGGACATATTGAAGGCAAGAGAAGCAGAGGGAAACAGCAGAGTAACCTACTTAACGAGTTTGAGTGAATGGATAGCAGAACAAGGACAAAGAAGGAAGGTAAAGGGTCAAAAGTTACTTAGAGCAACAAGAAAGGGGCATGGAGAATTTAACACTCACAGGACATATTGAAGGCAAGAGAAGCAGAGGGAAACAGCGAGTAACCTACTTAACGAGTTTGAGGAATGGATAGCGGAACAAGGACAAAGAAGGGAAGGTAAAGGGTCAAAAGTTACTTAGAGCAACAAGAAAGAGGGCATGGAGAATTTAACACTCATCAGGACATATTGAAGGCAAAAGAAGCAGAGGAAACAGCGAGTAACCTACTTAACGAGTTTGAGGAATGGATAGCAGAACAAGGACAAAGAAGGAAGGTAAAGGGTCAAAAGTTACTTAGAGCAACAAGAAAGAGGGCATGGAGAATTTAACACTCACAGGACATATTGAAGGCAAGAGAAGCAGAGGAAACAGCAGAAAGTAACCTACTTAACGAGTTTGGATAGTGAATGGATAGCAGAACAAAGACAAAGAAGGAAGGTAAAAAAAAGTGTAAAAAATGTGTGTGTGTGTGTGTGTGTGTGTGTGTGTGTGTGTGTGTGTGTGTCCGGCTCAAACTAAAAAACTACAATAGTTATGACAAAGCAATTATACATATAGATTTATTATCACCGAAGCCAGCTTTCTGTAAAAAAAAAAGTTATCATCGTCTGATTTATATTTACGAAGATATTTTAAAAGTAAAATACATCCGATGTTCTCAGAATTAAAAAGTAAAAACGAATGGTAATAATTCTTATTCCACATTAGGATTACCGTTCGTTTTTACTTTTTTTTATTCTGTTAAACGCTATACATTTATGTATTTTTAAAATTTATATTCTCTTGAATTTATTTTCACATCTATAGTCAATAAAAGAGTAACTTATATAAATGAATATTAAAACAAGAAAATAAACTTAAAAGAAGAATATAAATACAATTATTTGACAAAAAGTTTAATATTTATTCATTCAAATATTTGTGCGTGTGTGTCATTGACTTATTAATATTTTTCGGCCATCTTATGGAAAATATTTTTTATTTAATCTTTAAAAAATAAACTTCATTGTTTTTGGTTTGTAACTAACATAAAAAAGTAAATAATTTTTAACTAAATTTTATTAAAGCAAAAAACTATAAGGAGTTTTATTTTTCAAAAATTAATTGAAATAAAATGGAGCTAAATTTGTAAAACAAATATTTAACACGACAAAAGTTGACTGTAAGTCATGTCTGTCCCTGCTAATTTTTATCTAAGTGAAGTTTTTGTATTATTTTCAAACACAACTATAACTTGAAATTTAAACATAATCACTTTTCAAAACTAAATTCTCAGTGTGTCTTGCTTCTAGTCTCTTTCTAAATAGTTAGTAATTCATTTTTAAAAGTAAAAATTTATTTACTTGAAAAAATCTAAATTCCCTTCCAAAATAAATAGTAAATAGTTTTTCCTTGAAAAAAACGACTAAATTAAATATGTTTAAATATATCTTAATTTAAGTTTGTTAACTTTTTTAATAATAATTTGAAAAAAGATTAATGAACTTTTATCTAAGTTTGATTTGTTTGAAAACAACATTAACAGATTATTTATGTTAGTATTTAAATCGAAAAATAAAGTGTCTTTTTGAATAAAAATATGGGGATGCTCAGCCCCCTAAAAAGACCCCCCCATCCCGATCCTGGTATTAGTAGTGTGGTATTTTCCTAAATTTAGTTATTTTGTAACAAACCAAAACAAACAGTAAAGTTTATTTTTTAAAGGCTGAATAAAAAATATTTGACTGAAAATATGACTGAAAGATGACTGAAAATATCAATAAATTGTCAATAATAAACTATCATCCAGAGATCTCCCTAGCAACGTCGGGTATCCCCGCTATATATATATATATATATATATATATATATATATATATATATATATATATATATATATAGTCATCCACAGACAGACTGTTTCGCTGTATCACAGCTCATCAGTGCGGCTAGACATCCGGTTGCCTCTAGCTAGGATCGAAACCCGACTGAATTGGCGTCAGTCGGGATTCTACCACTAAACCGTCGGCGCACGGAAGGGACGGAGGTGAATTTAAGTGTATTTATTTTTAGATAAACACACAGTGACTGAGAGAACTCAATTCGATTTAAGGAAGAGTCTTGCATTATTAGCCGTAATTGTCACTGTTTACAAACCCACACTTCCTCCCCAGAGAGCTCAAATAATTCTAGAGCACTCAGTGATGACCGAATACAAGCAGCTATAGTAACGACATCCACACTATCTCATTAATTACTGCACTACGCAAAGCCCCCCCCCCTTTTGGTATTTTTATTCTGGCAGCAAGTGACAAATATGGAGCACTCAGGAAGAATTGAAATGACTTTCAAAAGACCAGATGAACCAGGAGTGACTGATCGAGAATTTTTACCATCATGTCTAACCCGCAACATGTTTCGTTATAGCGCTCCTAATTAGAAACCCCTTGACTACGATATCTGGAACGTTTTCTAGAAGGGAACCAATCAACACTTCCCCCGCCCCCAACAATATCAAGGACTCGTTGAAAACCGTCATCGTGGACATTATAATCAAAATGAACAGGAACCACCTGATCCTGATATAGAATTGCTTCTAAGCTCACATCTAGAATGTTTCTGAGACTGAAGATAGTTTTGTCGAATATATTTTTTCCGTTTTTCTAATTTAAAGCTTATTTACAATTTGGAAAATATACTGATTTACGATTTAATAACATTTTTTTTGTAATACTATCGAAATACCCTTCCTTCATGTAGAGTAAAATAAGTTGCAATATATAATTTCTTTAATAGTTTATTATTATTATTATTATTATTATTATTATTATTATTATTATTATTAATTTATTCAGCAACATATTAGCTTCACTTATAAAAGGACTGTTCTTGGATTAAATAACAATTTTTTTTTTTATTCTTTTTCAGTTAAATTCTGTTATTAATAATAATTCAAAATAATTATTATTCATATTAATAAGAATAAATAATTTCACCTTTCTTAACAAAATTACTCCTCTCCCAAACAAACATACACAATATCGTGAAATCAAAAGAAAATGGTTGAATCTGTCAACACAGCAATAATAACAATATCTCCACACGTGACAGTAATTGACGTCATTTTCAGTTAACAGTATGAAAATATCCTTCTTCCAGTTGCTAAGGACATTTTGTATTTTGTTATTATTAGTTACTTTGTTTAAATAAATTCATTTCGTTTTTTGCCTTGAGAAAGTCCACATTGGACGAAACGCGTCGGCAACTATTATAGTTTCCCTATTGACATTTATATTTATAAATATTGCCTTTTTCTACAGGTTAACTCTAAGACATTTTTCATAATATAATATATATAAAAGTTTATTATATATAATCTATATATTATTATATATAATCTTATATATTTTAATCGTCGGCCAAATGTGAGAAGGCAAATTGAAATAGCCAGTCTGTGTATTCTTTAATATATTGTAATGTAATTGTCATCTTTCATATTGGTTTATGTAAGCCGAAAGCTGAGATAGGATTAAAAAATATGTATTAATATTGTGATTTTCTTTCCTCTTTTAATGATACTGTCATTAAGTTTATCAGACGATATGAAATGAATTTACATAAAAAATAGACAAAACCTGTCTATATTATTTAATAAAACATACATCAATGAAAAAATTCTACCTAAATACACAATTTAAATATATATATATATATATATATATATATATATATTAAGACATTTTTATGTTTATACATTCTTTTTATAGATATAAATATTTAAGTAAATGGTCTGCTTATAATAAACAGTATTAAACAACATTTACCGGCCTGAATGTTCGAGGAATTTTCACAGAAAATATTCGTCCTCATTCAGGCCAGTAAATGTTATTAATGCTGTTTATTATAAACAGAGCATTTACTTAAATACTTGTATCTGTAAAGAGAATATATAAACCTAAAAATGTCTTAAAATAATTGTCCATTTCATAATGTGTGACGTCATATATATATATATATATGTGTGTGTGTGTGTGTGTGTGTGCGTGTGTGTGTGTGTGTGTGTGTGTGTGTGAAAATATATAGAAAATAGTAAAGAACTCGTTAGGTAAATAATCCAAAGTTCTTTAGTATTTTTGTTATTATTTAAAAAAAAAAAAAGTGCTCGATACAAAAGTAGAGCCTAAATATAATTATTTATTTAAAAATATGATTCCATCGCTACATAAGAGTTCTCATGTTTCAAAACAAGAGCCGAAAACTTCAATATAATTATTTGAATTAAATTGAATTAAAGTACCAATCTCTGTTCCATCTTCAAGCGAAATTTTTTGGGGAATAACTAATTCTTGAAATATACGCGTTTTATATGCATATTCATTATTAAAATTAAAATTACTATGGTAACGGCTACAGCAATTATTTAATATATATATATATATATATATATATATATATATATATATATATATATGCACATTTGATCGAAAAAACTCATATATAAAAACTTTATATTTACTATTATTTATACCATGGCGTTAGTTAATTTGTTTTTCCTTTGACCAACATAAGTACTGTGGATTGTCTGGTTAGGTTGCAAATAGTAAACTGGGTTACATTTGTGTTATACCAGAACATTACCTATTCTATTGTAGTAGACTCTCCCACACATAATAAGTAGTAGTAGTAGTAGCGGTCGCCAGTTGAGCTCAGTGTAGTTGAGTGAGTCAGTCGATGTCGGACATTGAAGTATCCACCACCACAACTAGATTGCTGCGTCATTAATTATTATTGCAAGTTCCTAACGTTTTGTACGTCGGACTCTTTTAGGACCGATTTAGCGAAATTCAAGTCTCCACTGTAAAAACTACTCTACAACAATTTGAAAGACCAACTCTAATATATTGAAAAACGCGGAATCGTTCTTACACATCTACGTCATCTGTGAGGAACAGCTTCTGGGATAAATGTCGTTTTAGAGGCCAAAATAATGCCCCCCACCCCCAGGTCTCATTCTATATATTGATTCTGGTCAGTTACACACTGATCGGTTTCTATTCTTTTAGCAGAGGCTGGGGACGTGATTCTAAAAGAACCTCACTACTCTTTGCGCAGGTTTTCCTCTCATTCTTCATTTGTCGCTTATCCATCACACGGCGCTGAATTTGTTGTGTCATTCTCGACCTTACTGGACTCAGTCACAAATTAGTTTGATCCTGATATACCAAGATCTCGATCTATCATGCAGTCAGTACCGTATTTAGATATGGGCTAGTATCGGTTGCAGACCAGATTCCCTCAGATGAGATGGGCCACTGATAAAAATAAAATGTATAAAGATATAATAACAGAAGAGTTTTTTTTTTTCAGATATAATGGGGCTACTTTGAACTAATTTTAAATAATTTAAAGTATTTGGGCCCCTCTAGTTGGAGTTCGAGGGGCGCCCTTTCAAGTAGCCCCATTATGCATCTTTTAATATACATATAGATTTATGATGCAGCTTTTTACATAATTTTGTGTACTTTGTCCAATTCTTGCACTATTTTACACTTCATTGAACAGCGACATATAATAATGTGCAAAATTACTCAATATTGTACAAATTAGTCTTTTTATAACCTGGGTGGGGGGGCGAGCATACGTTACGAAGAGGTCCCAAATTCTATTATCCCCAAGGGCCCCTTAAGGGCTTAATTAGACCCTGCACGCAGCGCTTAGTTTCCGTCTTTTACAGGCTGGGGATGTGGTTTCAAAGGAATCCTAATTATCTTTGAATCGACCTCTTATTCTTCATTGAGTTTAAAGGTCAGAGGAAAATCTTTTTTATGGATTTTCCCATTTCCATTAGGGTAACCGGGTTGATAGTCACCTATAATCTTTTGAAGTTTATAAGATCCTATTTCGACATTGTTAGCAGTAATAAGTTTATTGATATATGGTTTTTAAGTTGGGAGGTGGTGCTATTGGTTAACTTTTTAAATTTTGATAATACAACTAAACTCATACCTACACACAGTAAAAAGGACCGTCAAATATTGGAGGCCATCTGCATTAAAACCAAGCAACCCACACTCAACAAAATTACATTTCAAACTAGTTACAACACATTATATTGCATCTAGACATATAGTTCTTTAGTTAATATTTCGGTCTCTCACTTAGTACAATCTCATAGAACCGCATCACGAATTTATGACCCGCGTCTGCTATTCTGCGTCCGTTATCGTCGCATAGCAATTTTCTATGTCAACATAACAGAATATCATCTTTGAATATTTTTGCTTAAATGTCTGCATAACCACACTGAAGATGGATCATGTGAGCCGAAAACTTAGATCAAGAAACAGCTTAATAAAAAGATATCCAAATGTTGGACAATTTTTGTCTTTATTTTCACCCAAAATTAAAGCTACCATACGAATTTAGAACGGCTCATGATCAAACATAATAGATCTTCCTTTTCTCTTGTATTAACAATATAGGTATAAATGATGATCTGCTGCTCCAATACACTATATATATATATATATATATATATATATATATATATATATATATATGGGACTCTCCCATCGTATTCGACGTATAAGTGTCAAGCAGCTCTGTTCCTAGGAACCGACAGTCTGACAGCAGCAAATATGATTTGAGTGAAGGTTTCGTGCAGAACCAACCACACTTTTTGAAGGGCGGGATACCGAGACGTGCCACAAGGTCCCCAAACTACCCTCCTCGGGTTTTCAATTCAGAGTTGTCCTTCTCCTCGACCAGTTGCCATCCAAAGCTATAGAACCCGGTTTGTCCTGCTATCTATCCACAGCTTGGGGTTGGGGGAAGAAAAGGATTCATATCTTTCCCAAGGGTATTAGCACGTAAGTGAATGTAATGAATTCGACTGGAATCCGAACTCAGTTCTCCGATTCCTCAATCCAAGCCGCTATCCACTATTACATCGTTTCCGTTGGTATATATATATATATATATATATATATATATATATATATATATATATATATATATATATATATATATATATGTGTGTGTGTGTGTGTGTGTGTGTGTGTTTGTGTCCTTCTTTCCTGCACATTTCATTGAATACAACAGACAAGGTGCTTTTTTTTAGTTTTTTATACAATTTCTCATACGATCTAATTTGTTTTTTCTTTTCGGGTGATAAATTATATAAAATCTCTCCGAATGTTTTTTCGGCTATACATTTAGTTATTTTCAAGGATTAAATATATTAACTGTTTGTAATAGTTTGTTGTATGTATATTTTATAAAATGTTTTCATTTTTCAAAACACGGTCAATATATTGTGTCCATGTTCAAAGTTAATATTAAGTGTTGTTTTTTTTTTGTTTTTTTATTAATAAGGCTTCCATTATTTCTAACCTTTTTTTACATGTAGATGATGCTATTATATTAGTGTTGTCAACAAGTGTGTTACAAATAGTATCTGGTGGGTCTCCATGAATATTTAAATGAGATCTAATTGAGCTATGGTCAGAAAGGTGTAGAGTGAGTCTGCGTGTCAAATATGTTGCAGTGTGGCCTATATAACTATTTACGAATTTTGATTGATCAGGAATACAATTCCTTAATGGGCATTTAAATTCGTAAATAATATTTGCCCTATTTAATTTTGTTCTCGGAGGTGAATTATTATTATTATTATTATATAGTGTACTCTCCGAGGTTTCGGGAATCACCTGGAAGTCTTGGTTGGCACAAAACGTGTGTTGTCGGAGAAATGATCACAGAATGGGCCCCGTGATGTGCTTTCTATCTGTTTGCTTTTTTGATGCCATGACCATTCACCTCATCGGCGTTCATGGTTCTCGATATATTCCTTTTCTTTATTAACTCTGAGTTACCATGACGTCTTCGGAAAGGTAATCGAGTGGGTTGCCTCTGTGGAATTGTACAAGTGTCCTGACACGTCTGGTGGAACTGGATAAGTATCCTCTCTCATGTGGTAGAATTGTACAAGTGTCCTGACACGTCTGGTGGAAGTGGATGAGTGTCCTCTCTCATGTGGTGGAATTGTACAAAAGTCCTGACACGTCTGATGGAACTGGATGAGTGTCCTCTCTCGTGTGCTGGAATTGTACAAGTGTCCTGACACGTCTGGTGGAACTGGATAAGTGTCCTCTCTCATGTGGTAGAATTGTACAAAAGTCCTGACACGTCTGATGGAACTGGATGAGTGTCCTCTCTCGTGTGCTGGAATTGTACAAGTGTCCTGACACGTCTGGTGGAACTGGATAAGTGTCCTCTCATGTGGTGGAAATGTGTGTCCTGGACACGTCTGGTGGAACTGGATGAGTGTTCTCTCTCTCATGTGGTGGAATTGTACAAGTGTCCTGACACGTCTGGTGGAACTGGATGAGGTGTCATCTCTCATGTGGTGGAATTGTACAAGTGTCCTGACACGTCTGGTGGAACTGGATAAGTGTCCACTCTCATGTGTGTGGTGGTCCTGAATTGGTAACTGGATGTCCTCTCTCACGGTGGAATTGTGAACTGGATAAGTGTCCTCTCTCATGTGGTGGAATTGTACAAGTGTCCTGACACGTCTGGTGGAACTGGATAAGTGTCCTCTCTCATGTGGTGGAATTGTACAAGTGTCCTGACACGTCTGGTGGAACTGGATAAGTGTCCTCTCTCATGTGGTGGAATTGTACAAGTGTCCTGACACGTCTGGTGGAACTGGATATGTCCTCTCTCATGTGGTGGAATTTGGTGTCACAAAACGTCTGGTGGAACTGGATGAGTGTCCTCTCTCATGTGGTGGAATTGTACAAAGTGTCCTGACACGTCTGGTGGAACTGGATGAGTGTCCTCTCTCATGTGGTGGAATTGTACAAGTGTCCTGACACGTCTGGTGGAACTGGATGAGTGTCTTCTCTCATGTGGTGGAATTGTACAAGTGTCCTGACATCTGGTGGAACTGGATAAGTGTCCTCTCTCATGTGTGGAATTGTACAAGTGTCCTGACACGTCTGGTGGAACTGGATAAGTGTCCTCTCTCATGTGGTGGAATTAACAAGTGTCCTGACACGTCTGGTGGAACTGGATAAGTGTCCTCTCTCATGTGGTGGAATTGTACAAGTGTCCTGACACGTCTGGTGGAACTGGATGAGTGTCCTCTCTCATGTGGTGGAATTGTACAAGTGTCCTGACACGTCTGGTGGAACTGGATGAGTGTCCTCTCTCATGTGGTGGAATTGTGAATTGTGGTGGAAGTGTCCTGACACGTCTGGTGGAACTGGATAAGTGTCCTCTCTCATGTGGTGGAATTGTGCAAGTGTCCTGACACGTCTGGTGGAACTGGATAAGTGTCCTCTCTCATGTGGTGGGGTGTACAAGTGTCCTGACGTCTGGTGGAACTGGATAAGTGTCCTCTCTCATGTGGTGGAATTGTACAAGTGTCCTGACACGTCTGGTGGAACTGGATGAGTGTCCTCTCTCATGTGGTGGAATTGTACAAGTGTCCTGACACGTCTGGTGGAACTGGATGAGTGTCCTCTCTCATGTGGTGGAATTGTCCTGACACGTCTGGTGGAACTGGATGAGTGTCCTGACATGTCTGGGTGGAACTGGATGGAACTGATGTCCTCTCTCATGTGGTGGAATTGTACAAAAGTCCTGACACGTCTGATGGAACTGGATGAGTGTCCTCTCTCATGTGGTGGAATTGTACAAGTGTCCTGACACGTCTGGTGGAACTGGATGAGTCACTCCTCTCATGTGGTGGAATTGTACAAGTGTCCTGACACGTCTGGTGGAACTGGATGAGTCCTCTCTCGTGTGGTGGAATTGTACAAGTGTCCTGACACGTCTGGTGGAACTGGATGAGTGTCCTCTCTCATGTGGTGGAATTGTACAAGTGTCCTGACACGTCTGGTGGAACTGGATAAGTGTCCTCTCTCATGTGGTGGAATTGTACAAGTGTCCTGACACGTCTGGTGGAACTGGATAAGTGTCCTCTCTCATGTGGTGGAATTGTACAAGTGTCCTGACACGTCTGGTGGAACTGGATGAGTGTCCTCTCTCATGTGGTGGAATTGTACAGTGTCCTGGACGTCTGGTGGAACTGGATAAGTGTCCTCTCTCATGTGGTGGAATTGTACAAGTGTCCTGACACGTCTGGTGGAACTGGATGAGTGTCCTCTCTCATGTGGTGGAATTGTACAAGTGTCCTGACACGTCTGGTGGAACTGGATAAGTGTCCTCTCTCATGTGGTGGGTGTACAAGTGTCCTGACACGTCTGGTGGAACTGGATAAGTGTCCTCTCTCATGTGGTGGAATGTGGTGGTCCTGGCTGACGTCTGGTGGAACTGGATGAGTGTCCTCTCTCATGTGGTGGACACAAGTGTCCTGACACGTCTGGAACTGGATGAGTGTCCTCTCTCATGTGTTGGAATTGTACAAGTGTCCTGACACGTCTGGTGGAACTGGATGAGTGTCCTCTCTCATGTGTGGGGTTGTACAAGTGTCCTCCTGACACTGGATAAGTCCTGGTGGGTGGACTGGATAAGTGTCCTGGTGGAACTGGATAAGTGTCCTCTCTCATGTGGTGGAATTGTACAAGTGTCCTGGTCTGGAATGGATGAGTGTCCTCTCTCATGTGGTGGAATTGTACAAGTGTCCTGACACGTCTGGTGGAACTGGATAAGTGGCCTCTCTCATGTGGTGGAATTGTACAAGTGTCCTGACACGTCTGGTGGAACGGATGAGTGACCTCTCTCATGTGGTGGAATTGTACAAGTGTCCTGACACGTCTGGTGGAACTGGATGAGTGTCCTCTCTCATGTGGTGGAATTGTACAAGTGTCCTGACACGTCTGGTGGAACTGGATGAGTGTCCTCTCTCATGTGGTGGAATTGTACAAGTGTCCTGACACGTCTGGTGGAACTGGAGTGTCTTCCTCATGTGGTGGAATTGTACAGTGTCCTCGTCTGGTGGAACTGGATGGTCCTCTCTCATGTGGTGGAATTTTACAAGTGTCCTGACACGTCTGGTGGAACTGGATAAGTGTCCTCTCTCATGTGGTGGAATTGTTTACAAGTGTCCTGACACGTCTGGTGGAACTGGATGAGTGTCCTCTCTCATGTGGTGGAATTGTACAAAGTGTCCTGACACGTCTGGTGGAACTGGATGAGTGTCCTCTCTCATGTGGTGGAATTGTACAAGTGTCCTGACACGTCTGGTGGAACTGGATGGTGTCCTCTCTCATGTGGTGGAATTGTACAAGTGTCCACGTGACACGTCTGGTGGAACTGGATGAGTGTCCTCTCTCATGTGGTGGAATTGTAATTGTCCTGACACGTCTGGTGGAACTGGATGAGTGTCCTCTCTCATGTGGTGGAATTGTACAAGTGTCCTGACACGTCTGGTGGAACTGGATGAGTGTCCTCTCTCATGTGGTGGAATTGTACAAGTGTCCTGACACGTCTGGTGGAACTGGATGAGTGTCTTCTCTCATGTGGTGGAATTGTACAAGTGTCCTGACACGTCTGGTGGAACTGGATGAGTGTCCTCTCTCATGTGGTGGAATTTTACAAGTGTCCTGACACGTCTGGTGGAACTGGATGAGTGTCCTCTCTCTCATGTGGTGGAATTGTACAAGTGTCCTGACACGTCTGGTGGAACTGGATGAGTGTCTTCTCTCTCATGTGGTGGAATTGTACAAGTGTCCTGACACGTCTGGTGGAACTGGATAAGTGTCCTCTCTCATGTGGTGGAATTGTACAAGTGTCCTGGACACGTCTGGTGGAACTGGATAAGTGTCCTCTCTCATGTGGTGGAATTGTACATGTCCTGACACGTCTGGTGGAACTGGATGAGTGTCCTCTCTCATGTGGTGGAATTGTACAAGTGTCCTGACTCGTCTGCTGGAACTATATTCGTCTCCTCTCTCATGTTGTGGAATTGTACAAGTGTCCTGACTCGTCTGCTGGAACTATATTCGTATCCTCTCTCATGTGGTGGAATTGTACAAGTGTCCTGACTCGTCTGCTGGAACTATATTCGTGTCCTCTCTCATGTGGTGGAATTTTACAAGTGTCCTGACTCATGTTGGGGAACTGTATGAGCTTTAACTGTGAATGTTAAGCTAACATTCACATTCAAAGCTCTAAATAATTATGTTAGTAATAATGAGAAGTTCGTATATACTTCCGGAATGATTTTGCGCCGTTTGCGTAGAGATGATAACATGTTGATTAATAGCCAGAGAAGAATCTTTCACAATAGCAGAGATTGATTTAGATTGGTTTGGTTTATTTTGTTTTACGACATATCAACATCAATGGGTTATTTAATGTCGACAAAATTTTATTTATTGGTGATAATATTTTGTTTTGTCAAAAATCTATTTCTGGTAATATTTTTCCTTCCAAATTGTATTGCTGGTAATAATTTTTCAAAAAACTATTGCCCGTAATAGTTAACTATTTGCCCATAGTTTGGACCCTAACAGGTGCTACCACACCTTGTCAGGGTGGACCTGGGAATACCAACAATTAAGAGGTGGTTCCACACTCCTCAAAACCTCCTGATCAGAGGCCTTGCTGCTGGACATAGTTTATCGTCTTACCCAGGACACGGATGCAGTTTAATATCTTACCCATGACGATCAGAGATTGGAAATTAAACTAAATCTGTACGTGCCGCCTAATGTTCCTAAAGTCAATACGATAATTTGCATGTGTTTTTGTTTGTTTGCTTGCTTGTTGGTTTTTTACAGTAAGGTTCATCCTCTGAAAGACCAGGGAGCCACTCGAGGTAGAGTTTTACGATAAGGGGTAGTTTATCCGGATTGGAGGGGAAGATAATGGTTGACTCAACACTTGAACAGGTTAAGATTGTAGTGAAAAACATCTTAGGTGTCTATTCTATAGGGCAGTGATTCGCAGGAAAAAACTATTTGAGTAGAACTTACTTTGCACTGACAGAATACGAAGGAAATGTGAGTGATTCGCGAATATGGAAGTTGTAAAAATCAAAAAGAAACGGTTAAATCCATCAGATCAGGCCTTAGATGTGCAGAACCCACACAATATTCATTAAAAATATTACTGAAATTTACACGCTCACTTAACTTTTCAACAGACTTTGAATTATGACACATTGTGTCTTCCATAAGTTTTGGCTGACCTTTGAACAACCTGATAAATATTCATGAACGTTTATAAGACTTGACATCCTTGCCTCCGTGCATATATAAAACACGTGGAGAATAATAAATCCTACATTGCCTTGATAAAGTCCGTCAGAGGATGAAACGCGTCAGTTAAGTATAGTTATTCCTCTTTTCTATATATATATATATATATATATATATATATATATATATATATATATATATATATATATATATATATGAAGATATATAGATTTAAGGTATGCTATATTTAGGGGATAAAGTTCTCAATAATATCAGTAATAGAGCGTATGTAAATATAAAAGTGTAGACTTTGAAGCAGGCACATCGATATGTCTACCTACCTATCTATCTCTATTTAGATTCATATCTATGTATTTAACTCACTCTTTAAATATCTCTATTTATATCTTTCTCAGTGTAATCATATCTATCTCTCATTCTGTACTTATCTATCTATCTGTCTATCTATCTCAGTGTATCCATATATATATATATATTCATATCTATCTATCTCAGTATATTCAAACTTATCTATATATATATATATATATATATATATATATTAAAGACATTTTTATGTTTAACGTTGTTATTTTATAGATACAAGTATTTAAGCAAATGCTCTGTTTATGATAAACAGTATTAAATAACATTTACCGGCCTGAATGTCCGAGAAAACATTCGTTCTTTGACAGGATTCGAACCTGCATCCTATACAGAACCGTCATATACGCTGACGTGCCTTGACCGCTCGGCCACAAAGAACCGTTCGGTAGACAAGGTCGAATTTACTGCTTATAAACTCCAATCTTCCATGAATCTCGTACATTCATAACTGCTCATGGCGTATCAAATGTAAACAAATGACGTCATATATTAAGAAATGGACATGGTCCGACAATTTATTTATTAAAGACATCTATAAAATAACAACGTTAAACATAAAATGTCTTTAATAAATAAATTGTCGGACCTTGTCCATTTCTTAAATATATATATATATATATATATATATATATATATATATATATATATATATATATATATCAGTCTATTCATATTTATCTATCTCTTTTACACATCTACCTTTCTATCGTTCTTGTCCCGTCTTCAGCATAAAACCCATGAACTTTTATAAATTTACTTCGCCAATTCTTCTCTAACTTCCAAAGAATTATTCCAACTTTAGAGAGACGCCGAAAGAAAATGTGGTTTCGTTTTTGTTTTTGTCTTCTGTTGAAGTGTTTGCTTCGGGAATCCACCGCAAAAAGTTCACTCGGGTCATCAAATATTAAATTACGCACATAAAAACCCGCTTATATGCACTAAGGCAACTGCACCGTATCTGCATTTACATATACCATCGTAACGAGTTCAATATGCAAACGTACCCCACCCGCCAGCCACGCTTATAAACATCTACTTCAGTTCCTGGTCTCCAGCAAAAACCAATCAACTCTTAAAAATTTAGGCGACAGGAATAAAGCCGACTTTGTCTAGAACAATGTCGCATCGTCATCGTTGCATTCGCTGTTGAAACAAAGGCTGGAGACAATGGATTCCGCAGACGACGTGCCAAGGTGAGGAGGGAGGAAGAGGCGACGAATAATTGAGCAAAGAAAGACAAAAAAAAATAGAGAAAAAAAAACAAAGAAATAAGTGTCGAACAGAGGAAAAAGACATGGACAATAAGAAAATAGAGGAAGGGAGCGAACACATGCCACTCTCTCCTCTGCACCCCCAATCATAATAATAATAATAATAATAATAATAATAATAATAATAATAATAATAATAATGGAAGCGGAATGATAACAAGAACTGAACGGGCGTCTCCGTCACTTCAGTGTCACAACATGAGAATGACGTCACGGCACGAGAATGAGGACAGTCACGTGATGCGACCCGTGTAGCGGGAACTTTAACCCCCCTCCGCCACAGACGTAGCCATAATAGCCAGAACTCTTTTAGCGTATTCTCTTGCCGCCTCCCCAGAATCTGCACCTGCATCAGCGCCCACCCACCGGGAACCACGTGTCTATGAAAATGCACCCAGGCAATGGTGCTTATGGACGGTGAATTTTTTTTTTTTTTTTTTTTTTTTTTTTGCCAATGGCACTGGAAGTTTTGTCATCATTCATTTTGTAATTGTTATTTTTATTAATGTAATTGGTGTAGTTTCTTATTCTATTTGGACGCCATTATTGTTTAGCATTTAGATTTCATGTATTTGCATGTTTTCACCCAATGCCTCGTGATTATCATTAGAGAACAAGTGACAGTATGTATCGTCAAGCTTCTCTCATTTGTCTTGCTACCTTCATGAATCTCCCCGCTCCCCACCAACTCCTTCAATTTACACACCGTTATGGATAATCTCGGTGCTTTCACCAATTTACTGATTATCCTATTCGTTAATTTTTGGGGTTTTTTCTTCGTTTTTTTACTGTTCTTTCTTTCTTTATATTTTCTACTGTTTCTTTCTTCCTTTCTTTCTTCCTTTCTGTTTTCATATTTCTCTCTCTTTCTCCATATTTCTTTGTATCTTTCTCTCTTTATATTTTCTACTCTTTCTTTCTTTCTTTCTTTCTTCCTTTCTTTCTTCCTTTCTGTTTTCATATTTCTCTTTCTTTCTCCATATTTTCCATTCATTCTTTATTTATTTTTTCTTCATATTTTAACTTCTTTCTTTTTTCCTTTCTCTTTACATATTTTTCTCTCTTTCTTCATATTTTCCATTCGTTCTTTGCTTCTTTCTTTCTTTATATTTTCTATTCTTTCTTTCTTTCTTTCTTTCTTCATATATTTTTCTTTCTTTTTTTCCTTTTCTTTTTTCTATTTTTTCTTTTCTTTTTTTTTCCATTTTTTCCATTCTTTCTTTCTTTCTTTCTTTCTTTTTATATCTTTCTTTTCTTTCTTTCTTTCTTTTTTCCCATTCTTTCTTTCTTCATTTTTCTTTTCTTTTTTTTTCTTTTTTTCGTCTTCTTTCTTTCTTCGTATTTTTTACTCTTTCTTTCTTTCTTTCTTTCTTTCTTTCTTTCTTTCTTTCTTTCTGTTTTCATATTTCTCTTTCTTTCTCCATATTGTCCACTTTTTCTTTGAACAAAAGATACGAAGTTAAGCAATGTCGAACCTGGTCAGTACCTACATGGGTGACCGCTTGAAAATACCAGGGGCTGTAAGCTTGGATATGCGGGTGGTGTAATGGATAATGGCTAGGAATTATTAATCGGAGAGCCAAGTTCTAACTCCCGTTGGGTTCATTAGATACACTTACGCGCAAATAAACTTGGAAAACTAACTCCACCTTCCCCAAGCTATGGGTTAATCAGCAACACTTGTACCTCTATACCATTATCTCCAAAAATAAAAAAAAATATCGTACAAAATATTTAGATATTAAATATATAACTGTTCAATAAACCATTTAGAGTGACATGGCGCAAAACAAAAGCAATCAACCAATCAACAGATATATTTAGCTATTTGCTTTTTCAGGAATAAAAAATATATTTTGATATTACAATTTCATG
The DNA here is from genome assembly GCA_903632075.3 of Acanthosepion pharaonis. Lineage (NCBI taxonomy): Eukaryota > Metazoa > Mollusca > Cephalopoda > Sepiida > Sepiidae > Acanthosepion > Acanthosepion pharaonis. The sequence goes on along the minus strand of CAHIKZ030000833.1, from coordinate 383,325 downwards.
GTTATTATTTTTTGATAGTCCCATTTGTTCTTCCTTTAACATGTTTTTTATCGCATTAATACATATTCCTTACTATTTAACCCATATCTGGGAGGGGAATAGTGTCATGGCCTGTTTAGGGACCAGAAAGAAAGACACGGAAGTAATAAGCAGTAATAAGCAGACAGCGGTGTACGTCCGAACGGTAGGTTAACACTGCATCAAAGCACCCCCCCAACCGACTCCTCAACGACTCTTGCAGTAGGTGCTTATAAGAGGAAGAAGAGTTCATTCTACTTTCATCAATTGCCTTATTATTCTTGCCGTTGCTAAGATACTTTCTTCCTGTAACAGTTCCATTGGGCAACCAATGCCATTTTTTTTTTATAGATGTCTCTATTCTGTCAATCACTGCACCAAATGGTCTTATAGACAACTGGTACGATTTTGACCTTCAACTTTATAAACCTTGCGCGATCAAACTTCAATGGGTCAGAGTTGATTAGTTTTTCATCTTCGTTTTCCTCTATATTTGTATCAAAATGACAATGGATCAATAATTAACCTTTTTGTAAGGATTATTATTATTATTATTATTATTATTATTATTATTATTACTGTTGCTGTGGTGGTCGTGTTCTGCGTCTGCTTGTTTTACGATCTGCCACCAAGTTTCAACCTGAAACTTCAAGAGAAAGCAAGTCAACATATCATGATTGCTATTATAACAGATCGAACATATAGCTGGCATAACCTACATCTTAAGTGCTTGAAGTCATGTAAGTGTTTATACAAGGTGTCCATAAAGTTCGTGTGCACTTTAAAAAATTTATAACTTTATTTGTATTTGCGATAGAAATAATTTGTGAAAAGGATTAGAAAGAAGTAAATCTATATTTTTTAAAGTTTTCTTGAAATTTTATTTATGTTTCCACATGTCCTCCATCATTAGCAATACAAAGTGCAATACGATTTTGCAATTCACGGAAAACATTTGCCAACTGATTTACAGTAATGCCTGAAATCACATTAGTTATTTTAGCTATACTTAAAACTAGGTACATTAAACTTTATAACATTTTTTACAGATTATTTCTATCGCAAATACAAATAAAGTTATAATTTTTTTAAAGTGCACACGAACTTTATGGACACCTTGTATTCTCTGCAATTCAATCTTTTATTGAAATGTAGATACTTTGGATTTTAATTTATTATATATCGCTCTTATTTTCTAATAATCTCATGTATGAACTTCCGTATCTACAAAAATCGGCACGTTTATACACATACAACAAAACTTCAAAATTCTTTTTAAAATATTGGTGTTAGACGTTTTATATTAAACTTTTCCGTTCATGATTAGTAAATATAGTTTTCACTTAATAATAACATCATCTAAAAGTCTGAAATTAATACAGAATGTTAACAGTTTTTGGACTTCATAAGTTATTCTAATTGAAATTAAAAGAAAACAATTCTTGTAAAAATTTAATAACTGATCGAAAAAGCATTTTCTTAAGATAATAGTGTCCTTAATATATATATATTATTTATAAGAGCAATTAAAAGATTTTCTCATTAAATAATGTCATAGATTTTTACAGATTATTTCTATCGCAAATGCAAATAAAGTTATAAATTTTTTAAAGTGCACACGAACTTTATGGACATCCCGTATTAGTTTAAATTGATTTCGCTTTTTTTTTATTACGTCTTATGAACCTTTCTAACGTTATTTAAAACCGAAGCGTGTTTTTTAATGAGAAGAATTTTTGGAAATAATAATGATTTTCTGATGCTTTACTATTTATCCTATAGCTGGGAGGAGAATAGGTTGATTCATACCTTTCCCAAAATTTATTTGCTCGAACCCGACTTGAATTGGGAACTCTGCTCTACGATTTCCCGCTGTCCACACATCCAAGCTTACAGCACATGGTATATTCGAGCGCTCACCCATCTAAGTACTGACCAACTTCAACGTTGCTTAACTTCGGTGAGCGGACGAGAACAGGTTTTTTAATGTGATATGGCCTGTAAGCCTACGAACTTTCATTCAAATCCGTCCATCTATGAAAAGATAATATTTCGTCTCAGTTAATATATGTAATCAGGTTAATTGGAGCAACTGATAGAGAAACCTTCAAAATATGAAGAAATCGTTTTAAAACGTGTAGCGTTCTGCGGATATATGAGACTGTGCATGCAAATTCTCGGATTATACGTCTAAAATCTGTCAGGTTGATAAAAAAATTTCTTAAGGATGTCTGAAGTACCCACGAGTACCATCTTTTGTATTTCAACTGAAGTCGATTCACCAGGAAGTCGAAAAACAATTCTTAATATTTTGGCATCGTTCTTCGAACCCTAATAATAATTACGATTGTTTATGGTTGGTTGATTAGGGTTGGTCATTTTACTATAAATATGTATTGTTGGTTGGTTGATTTTGTTTAGCGGCATATCAACACCTCTATGGGTTATTTAATACCGAAATCTAAATATTTTGGACTTATTTTATGGTTCCATGTAAATATATTTTGAGCGCAGTTGTAAGCTTTCAACAACAGATATGCTGTATTTTTGATGATTCTACTATAAAATATATTGTTGGCAATTCTACTATAAATATGCATTGGTAATTTCTTTTATAAAACAATGTATTTCTGTATTTTTATACTTTCATAGTATTTTCTTTGGTGGTTCACTATTTGACCATACCTGTGACCCTAACAAGCGTTACCACTTCTTTGTCCTGGTTATGACGATAAATCACATCCGGCAGCAAGGCCACTGATCAAGACGTTTTGAGGAGCGTAGAACCAGCTCTTAATTGCTGGTATTCCCAGCTTATCTCAATAGTGAAATGACCAGCAATAGATTTTCATTGTAAAAAAATTACCAGAAATACATTTTTGTAAGAGAAAACAGATATTGGCAACAATACATTTAATAAAATAAAAATATATTACCAGCAATACATTTTTATGAAAAATATATACATTAATTTAAATTATACGAGCCATTATCGTTGCTTTCTTGGTTCAAAGGGAGTAACTTTTATTTTCCTTTTGTATCCAAAACTACAGTGCACATTTTATTATAAACTACCTTAAACGCCGCTTTATCGGGCGGCATTTACGCTAGCTCCTGTGGAGGACTCTTCGTTTGGCCACTATCACAATGGCTAGGAAGGAGTAGATGCGATAGGCATCAATAAACTACAGAACTTGAAAGTGATCGCTGCATTTAAATATTGAATTAATGTTTAAGCTTACCTTTTAAAAGTTCAAAGATAATTCTTCTGCTGCCATTTAAAGACAAAATTCCGTACAATCAATTATTTTTATTTCATGGGTATCAGAACAGGGAACAATTTATAAGATAAAATTGATATATTGTAAAGATGGGAAAATAGAAAATAGAATTAGCTATACATTCAACATTTGGAAGAGATAGAGAAATATCAAAGCTAATTAAGTAAAACCTATATTATGGAATTTATGAATAAATGCGAGATTAGAGCTCCATTTTCCCACGAATTCTGCTATTAAAAAGCCCCAGCTCTACTTTATAGTAATTTATACGCGGTATCCACTCTGTCCCACCACGAGGACGAGATGTGACACAAGGTCTATATTTAGGTGGGGACCCGAGCGCGTACGCCCGGGACAGGAACAAAAATTCCCCTCGGCCCCCGCAATAGTCAGTTGCTCTGGCCTCGGTGCGAGCACCGATCCCTCCCTCTGATGCAATTAGAGGGTGTGGCCTTGGGCTGCTGTTCCCCAGGGCAGGGCACCTCTTTAGTATTATTTTCCCAGTTGCCTTTCACAGAGAAGCCCCTGAGTGCACTCTGCCCAAAGACAGAGACGCAACTGAGAGATAATAAGTAGACGTGAAATTACTCCAAAAGAGTAATTTGTTTTTACTCAACCCCTCACGAAGTCAGGTTGGGACACAAGGTCGGTTTAATGTGAGGAGCCCGAGCACATGCAACCGGGCAAGGAACAAAAATTCCCCGAGTCCACGCAACTGTCGGTTAAGCTGGCCTCGGTGCGTGCAATGAGAAGGCGCGGCCTCGGGCAGCTGTTCCCCAGGGCTGGGCACTGGGCACCTCTTCAGTATTATTTTCCTCTGACAGAGAAGCCCCTGAGCGCATAATTCTGTTTAGGAATATTGTCTTATATAGTGCAGAAAAGTGTTTGAAATTTGCATTTTACTTGGCCTTCAACAAGTTGGTATCTATTTATAAAACTTTCCTTAACTATAAGAAGCCAATTTATGAATGAAATGTCCATTTAAAATTTTCGTTTCAAAGATTTCAAGTAGTGAATATATCTTACTTTGCAAAGCCTCCTAATATATATATATATATATATATATATATATATATATATATATATATTAACAATTATAATAAAAACATGTTATAAACCGCTACACAAATGCAATCATGTTTCGACACTGTAGGTGCTTCTTCAGGCGGTGATAGTTAACTGGAGCTGAGGGGAAAGAGGAAAAACGAAATTTCTAACATGCAAGGGAGCGACCTCGATTAACCAGTTCAAGTTATTTAAAATCAAACAGATGTTAACAAAGTGTCAAGTTTATAGTGTTCTCTGGTCTTCACCAAATAAAATAACATAAGAATATAAATTATTAAGATGAAAGCGAACGATAAATGATTAAGACTGTGCTATACACAAGCTTCATAAGGTGTCCCCGTTATTAATTCTTTGTGGGCCTAAGATTTATTGCTACTAATAAACCTGTCCTTGATCCATATATGAAATTGGACACAGTGGACAATATCGAGTGGCAACAGTCTGTTTCGTGCTTGACAGCAATTTTGATGGCCTGAAGACCACATTGAAGCATGAAACTGACCTCAATGTCCACTTTTAGCTTTACCTACTTCTATTCCTGATATAGCATTTATCCAAAAGTATATTTTATCGCACACACACACACACACACACACACACACACACACACACATATATATATATATATATATATATATATATATATATATATTATGCAGTGTTACATTGCAACATGCATATACCCACTACAAAACTGTGCATCTTGTTTCAACGTTAAAAAATTTTTGTAACGTTTCATCAGGTGGAAAATCTGAAATCTTACTCTTCGTTTTTTTTTACATTTGGATATATATATATATATATATATATATATATATATATATGTGTGTGTGTGTGTGTGTGTGTGTGTGTGTGTATGTGTGTATATATATATATATATATATACATGAGAGAGAGAGAGCGAGAGAGGGAATGAGAGAAAGAAATTCTATATTTCTTTTAATTATTTAGATTTATGAAGCATTTAGTGTGTATTTTTGTTTTGATTAATATTAACATGATTATATTCATACCGAAGGTTTGTCGTGACCACTGCTGGGGTCAAGTGACAACAAGTCCTCTTAACTCTCTATTAATCTCCTTTGCCTTTACTTATCTAATTTCTTCTTCTTCCAGTCATTTTATAGTCACTTTTACTATCTTTATAATCATTAAAACTCCAGTACTCGATTAATTATAGGCACTATCGTCAGCTTCCTATATCACAATTTTCGTAGATGTCGGGCAATGTCTTGATATTTCCATATGACATATATTCTCGATATATTTTAATAATTCTGAGCTACACGTCAGGGGTGAACCAAGTGTAGGTGCTCTACAAATATGGCCTTGTGCAAGTCTTGCTTTATGTAAATTATTATTATTGCATTTTATCAATATTCGATGCAGTAATTGTAGATTTTATATAAAAAAGGAAACGGTTTTGACTGTTGGAGATAAAGGGATGGCATGGTTATAAAATCTCCGAATGAAGAGCTAAAGAAAAAAAGGTATGACTGACTGAAAAGGATTTCAGTAGAAGAACATCGCACCGGTCGGTGAGGGGGGGGGTGAGGGGGGGAGGTGCATATCGCGCGCCCGCACCGTAATTATAAATCCAGCTCATTAACGTTGCAAACGCCCAGTCCACGAATTCGGGACCAAGAAGAAAATAAATAAAATAAAATGAAGTACTTCTCAAAGTCTATGCTCCAGGCGATTTTGAATTTAAAAATTTTGTTTGTTTTTTTTTAAATTTGCTCAAAAAGAAAATTTAAATTCAATGTTTAGATAACAATAGAAGGAAAAAATGAAAAGAATTTGAAAAAAGTAATAATACTGATGGTCCTTATGATGATAATGATGATGACGACGACGTTGATGATGATGTTGACGATAATGATGACAATGATGATAATACTGATAATAAAGATTATATATATATATATATATATATATATATATATATATATATATATATATAAATGATAATGATGATGATGACGATGATGATGATGTTGTTGACGATAATGATGACGATGATGATACTGATAATAACGATTATATATATATATATATATATATTCATAGATTATTCACACAAAAACAAAAGCAAAGGTTAATGATTTAGTTCTTATTTTTCATCATCGAAACAATTCAGTAAAATAAGAACTAAACCTCAGAAATTTATTAACAAGGATCAATTCATTCATAACGGATTCGAGGTTTTTGTATATTTTTGAATTGTTTGCGATGATGGATTTCGCCAATTAAATAATTAACCTTTGCATTAGTTTTTGTGTGAATAATTCATGAATTTGTAAATTGATTGCACGTTGATCGTATTATATATATATATATATATATATATATATATATATATATATATGTAATGATGATGATGACGACGATGATGATGATGTGGAGGATAATGATGACGATGATGATGATACTGATAATAAAAAGATTATATATATATATATATATATATATATATATATATATATATATATGAAGAAAAATATACTGAAAAAACAAACAAAAAATATGTCCTGAAGATGGTCTATTAGACCGAAACGTCCAACGTTGACATTAAACATTAAAACAGCATAATCGCATATTAGGATTTTTGTTTGTTTTTTCAGTATATTTTTCTTCATACTGTCGGATCTGTATCCATATATTTGCTTATATATATATATATATATATATATATATATATATATATATATATATATATATATATATATTATATATATATATATATATATTATTTATTTAAAAATATGATTCCAACGCACATTTTAAATTTTAAATAAATAATCATATTTACGCTCTACTTTTGTATCGAGCACTATTTTTTAAAAATAATAACAAAAATACTAAAGAAATTTGGATTATTTACCTAACAAGTTCTTTCCTATTTTCTATATATTTTTACAGACATATATATATATATATATATGATAATGATGATGTTGATGACGATGATGACGATAATGATGACGATAATGATGAAGATGACGATACTGATAATGAAGATTTTATATATACATATATATATATATATCGATATCTATCTATCTATCTTATATATATATATATATATATATATATATATATATATATATATATATATATATACAAATGATGATGATGATGAAATGATGATGATGATGACGATAATAATGTCGATGAAAAACGATGATGATGATGATGATGATGATGAAGATTTATATATATATATATATATATATATATATAATGGGGTGTGTGTATGTGCGGCATGAGAGAAATACAACAAATGCCAGTTACATTGTTTTTGTTTGTATATCAACATCAACATGGGTCATTTAATGCCGAAATTTAATCTTTTGGGGTGTATTAGTAAATTTCTTTACAAAAATGTTTTATTGGTAATTTTTTTTTTTTACTGTGAAAATGTATTTTTACATTTTCAGCGTGTTTTCACCTCTATATGGGGGGAGTATTATTTACCCATAGCTAGCAACCTAACGGGTGCTACCATCCCGACGTCGGTTAAAATTTATCTGATGTCCGATATATAGAGATCTTTAGCATTTATCAATTTTTAACATTTTTATCATTACTGTTTTTGATAATATAACATTTTTTATACTATTTACATTGTTCGCACTGTTGTCCTCATGTTTATTGCCGACGTTTCAGTCGATGTACGCTCCGACTTTTTTCAGGTGATATATATTGCAATTTCAAACCGAACCCTATATTTAGTCCACTGTAGTAGATTGTTCTAGTTCTACGAGCCATGCCTCTTCTGGATATTTCAATTTCAGCTATTTCCCTTTAGTAACACAATTCCTTAGCCAGGTATTGAACTCACAGCTCTTTGGGTCAAATCACTTTTGGATTACTTCAACCAGTTCTTTTATCCCCCGTATTCAGGACGCATGGCCCAGTGATCACAAGCAGATGTCAACATGATCTTGGAGAGTTGAGTTAGTAAAGGGAATTAACTGAAACTGAGATATCCAGAGAAGGTATGGTATGTGGAATTAGAGCAATTTACCCCCACCCTGTAGACTAAATAAATGATCCGGTCAAAATTCCAATATATATCACCTGAATAAGGCCGGAGCAAAGGAAAAGGCATGGCATGTGGAACTAGAACAATCTACCTTCACCCCGTAGACTAAATAAAGGGTTCGATCGAAAATCCAATTTATATCACCTGAAAAAGGCCGGAGCGTTGTGTATATGACGATAAAGATGAGGATAGCAGTACAAACAATGACAGCGGTTTCCATTTGCCTTCTCCATTGTTTTAAATTCAGAGTAGTCCTTCTCCTAGACTGGCCGGCACCTAGGGCTAATGAGCTCAGTCTACCCAACTACTTAATTCAGAGCTGGAGGCGGCAGAATAAATTGTTTCACGCCTTTCTCAAGGACAGTTATGCGAAAGGGAGCTTAATAGACGAGCAAGCAATTTGAACTCTTCCCGGCGATTTCACTTCCCGCGTCGATAGCCGCTACGCTAGCAGCATCTCACTAATTTTATGAATACATTGGCAAAAAGCGTTCATGTTCAGTTGACGAGAAATGCAAAGAATTTGGTTTGTATACCATGTCACTTTGGAACGTAGACGATCATGTCTCTCTTTACCGATTCCTTTTCTTTATTATCTGAATTGTCATCCATTCTTTGGAAAGATTGTGGAATGGTTTCCCGTCACTTTCTCGACAATTTGGAATTCATTGTTTTCCTCCCAAGGCTAAAGGACCAAGTCTACCCTACCAGTTTACCCATAGCTGAGATAGAAGAAACAGATTTGGGCCTTCAACACGAGCATTTCTGTAAAAGACAATAGACTAGGCCGAAATTTGAAATCGGCTCGCCAATTTCACTCTTCGCGCCGATAACCGCTACGCAAACAGCACATTCCTAATTTAATAAATACATGGTCAAAAAGGAGAAAAGAACAAAGCATAAGCAATCATGATCCTCCAAAGATTCATTTTCTTCATTATCTCTTAATTGACATGCATTCTTGGTTTACCGTTGCATTCACCAAAGTTTAGAAGTGAGTTTCCTTCTTAGATTGGTGGCTATCCAAGGCTAGAGAGCTCAGTCTACCCTGCTATTTTTACTCTCAAGTATATTGGCGTGGAAAAAAAAAAAAAAACGCAGTAGTCTAGACGGGAATTGAAACCGCTGGTTTCAGTTTCCATGCCGATAATGGGTACACATCCCGGACATCCATGAAGACGAATTATTAATGAACTTTTTGCATGTTGCCGTTCATTTCTATTTTGTTAATATTTGTCTATATCTCTGAGATGAGGTATTATGATTATTTGCATTATTTACATTATTCGGACTGTTATCCTCATCTTCATTGACATATTCACAACGTTTCGGCCTCTATATCTCTGAGATGAGGTATTATGATTATTTACATTATCCTCACCTGCATTGCCATATTCCCGTTTTCGGCCGTTGTACGCTCTGGCTAATTGGAATTTCGAACCGAACTCTTTATTTCGTCCACCGAGGGGGGTATATCGTTCTAGTTCCACGTGCCATGACTCTTCCGGATGCTTCAGTTATTTCCCTTTAACTCAACTCTCCAAGTTTTGGTTCCCCACCGCTGTGGCCGGGTATTGAACTCACAGCACTTTGGGTCTGGTCACTGGATCTAACCAATGTCATTATCCACTGGACCATGTAGATATGTAAGGAAAAAGGTAAACAAATTTGTATACTTTTTTTTTTTTTTCATCATATAGCCATGTTAAAATTATAGCGCCGCCCCTTATAAATCCACTGGAGTCTGCTTGCCTCCTTGAGATTTAACACACACATTGTAAATCACAGATCCAGAATAATGGATTGACGACAAAGCTATTTTCTGTAAACGATATTCGAAGAGAGATGTCTTTATCAATTTGGTATATTAGCCTCATTCTGGAGTTCATCGCGATAAAACTATACCACGTTAATTCGCATATTGATATAAAAGTCGTTGATTAGCGTTCAAGCCTAAATCTAATTGGTTCGACAATTATTAAGAATTGGGGAGGGGGTCTTGTGAAATATCCAATACCTAGAAATCTTTTCAATAGCATCGAATTGTTACGGATAAAAATTAATAAAAAACGAAAGAAAAGGATATGAATGTTCCTGGCTTTCCCTTTGTTCCTTCGAAAGATTTTCGGATCTCGAAAATATTTTCGCGAAGGCTTAATTTAATTTAGGTAAAATATTTATCTGAACGAGTTGCCATTCTTTCAGTAATTTTTGTTGTTGTTGTTGGTTTTTTTTTTTTGTTTGTTTTTTGGGTTTTTTTTTTTTTGTTTTTCAGAATAGAAACATTTCCGTTTTAGCTTTGTTGTTTTAGTTGTTTAAAGTTTCGTGATTTCTCTAATTTTTTTTTACTTTATCTTTCTTTAATCTCTTCCGCTTTCTGTTTTCTTCCTCGCTGTTCATTTCAACGTTTCTTTCCCACATCTTTCTTCTTAGCTTTGTCTTTCGTCTGTATAACATTTCCTTCTTCGCTATTTATGATTTCTTAATACAAAGGAAACACAAAGTGTCAGTAAGAGGAAAATGGAGATGACAGCGGTGCAAAAGGTTTTTTGACATTAAAATCGATATGAAAGTATGAATTTCTTTTTATATTCACGACAGATCTAATATCTGAACTTAATGATTTTTTTCAATCAATATTATTTCATCTTCTGCTATTGTTTCGATGCTTCCTTTGTTTCGACTTGATAATCTTAATTCTTCAGTTTGGGTAAAATGTCTTCCTTTATCAAATACTTAACTACCAATTTTCTTTTATCTTCTTTCTGCGCGAATTCATTCTGCTTTATTTATTCGCTGTCTCTCTTTCTCCCTTTCTCACTCTTTCTCTTTCTTACGCTTTCTCTCTCTCTCTTTCTTTCTTTCTCTTTCTTAGTTTTTCTTTGTTACACTTTCTGTCTTTTCTTTCCTCTCCCTCTCTTTGTTTGTCTTTCTTTCTTTCTTTCTTTCTTTCACCCTCTGTTTCTCTCTGTCTCTCTCTCTGTCTCTTTATTAGTCTCTCTCTTTTTCGCGAACTTTTTCCCCTTTCTCTCCCTTTTGTTTGTTTCTCTTTCCCTTTCTCTGTCATTCCCTCTTTCTTTCTCCCTCTGTTTTTCTTAGTCTTTCATTTTTTTCTAGTTCTCTTTTCCTATCTGTCTCATTCTCTCTTCTCTCTCTCTCTCTCTCCCTCTCTCTCTCTCTCTCTTCTTTGTGTCTCTGTTCCTTTTTCTCGTGTTCTTTCTTTTTCCATCTCTTTCTCTGTGACCATCTCTTTCTTTCTTTTTCTTTCTTTCTCTATCTCTATTTACTCTTTCTCGTCCTCTCTTTCCCCCTCTTTCCCTCTCTTTCTCTTTCAGGTCCTCGCTCTCTGTCTGTGTTTCTCTCTTTTCTTTCCCCCCCCTCTCTCTCTCTCTCTCTCTCTCTCTCTCACTTTATTGCTCAATTTTTCTTTCTCATTTTCACTCTCTCTTTATTCTCACTTTTTTCCTCTTTATTTCTTTGTTTATCCCCCTATGGATTTTTCTCACACTTGCTCTGTCTCTCTCCTTCTTTCTCTCTTTCTCTCACTAATTCTTTCTCCTTATCTTTTCTTTTCCTCGCTATCTATTTGTTCACTTTTTCTTTCTCCTTCTCTCTTCGAACCATTTCTCGCTCTTCTTCTTCGAACCATTTTCCTTCGCTTCATCTCCATTGTTATTTTATATCCTCTTTTTCTCATTCCTTATTTTTCCTTCTTTCTTTCTTTCTTTCTTTTGCTTCCTTTCTTTATACCTTTATTTTTCTTTTTTCTTTCTTTTTTTTCTTTCTTTTGCCCTCTTTCTTTCCTTTTTTGCTTTCTTTCTTTTTTGTTTCCTTCGTATTCTTTCTTTTTCCTTTTTCCTTTCCTTCTTTCTTTATCTTTGACAATCAATTCGGCCTGACTACCTTTTAGCTTCTTCTTTCATTTTTTTCATTATTTGTATTTTGTTTTTCCTGCTTTTATTTCTTTCTTCAGTCACTTAGGTCTTCATTGAAATATTTCTTTCTTTTTCCTTCTTTCCTTTTTACTTTATTTTGTTTTTCATTTTTACGTGCTCTTCATTTTATTCTTAGAATCTTTTCTTCTTTTTTTCTTTCTTTATTTTCTTTCTTTTCTTTTTTTCTTTTCTTTTTTTTCTTTTCTTTTTTTTCCGTGTTCATCAGTCTTTGCTTTTTACGTTCATTTTTTTTTACTTCTCTATTTATTTATTTTCTCTGTTCTTACTTTTTTTTTTTTTCTTTTACTTTCTTTCTTTCTGCTTTCTTCATTAGTCTCTCTTACTTATACTCAAAACTTTCACCCACCCTTTCTTTTCTTTCTTTCTTTCTTTATTTATTTATTTATTTATTTATTTATTTTATCCATTCTTTCTTTTTTTCCTTCTCTCTCTCTTTCTTTCTTTATTTTCTACCTTCTTTCTTTCTTCTTTTCCTTCTTTCTTTTGTTCTTTCTCTTTCCTTTTTCCTCCATCTTATTTTGTCTTCGTTTATTTGAATTCTTTGTTCTTTATTCCTTTTTCCTTTTCGTATCCACATCATCTGCCATCTTCCCTTCTTCTTTTTTTCCTTTTCTTTTTTTTTTTTTTTTTTAGAAATTCCAACGACAAACGCGCCAATATCGACTTTCGGCGTTTGTTACAAGAACTTAACAAAGATCAAGGGGAAAGCTTTACATTCAACGGCAAAGTGACTCATCACAAAACACTTTTCATCAGTCAGTTGAAGCAAACAGATAGATTTTTGATCGTGCCACCATATTCGACTCATGCTCTTTCCGTAACTGTTTTCCCGCTGCCAATTTGACAATCAATACCAACACAAAAGCTATCATCGATATTAAAGAAGATTAAATATGAATACCCTATTCTGCCACGACGGCTTAAAGCAACCGACTCAGTCACGTGGCATAGAGAAATAAATAATAATAATAATTATTATTATTATTATTATATACCGTACTTATGAACACTAATGGCTATATTTCAATCCACATAAATACATTGAACACTATTGTAAGTGGGGGTAATATGCTGTCTAAGGAGTCCACCACTAGCAGTGGTTTGCCTACTTCACGCCGCTGGCGAGTATTGTATTTTTTTTAATGTTATAAAGATTATCATTTCATTTCCAACCTCCGTTTTGATTATTCCTCAATCAGTAACCCTTTCAGTAACTATTAATAATAATAATATACAGTCACATAATGGAAAGGAGTAAATAATAATAATATGTATTATGATTATTTTTATTATTATTATTGTTGTTGTTGTGGTTGTTGTTGCTGTTGTTGTTCTTTTATTTCTTTTCATTTTTGGTGTATACACATTTCTTTCCGGGTCACGCCCAGAGACCTAAGGTCAGAATTGGCATCATGACATTTTCCACTGACCAATTAAAAAAAAACATACATGTACATATTTTACATATTATTATTATTATTATTATTAATATTTTTATTGTTATTATTATTATTATTATTATGAGTAGTATTAATATTATTTTTATTATTATTTACACTGGGAGTATTGTCCTCACCTTTGTTTTTGGTTTGTTTGATTTTTTGTTTTTTGTTTGTTTTTTTTTTCAACGTTTCGACCGTTGTAAGCCCCCGACCTTCATCAGGTCTATAACGATCCGGGTAACCTACAAACATTTCCGAACTAAACCCGTTATTTAATCTAAGGGCTTGGGTAGACTGTTCTCTTTCCATTTGCAATGTCTAGGGATATCTCGTCTAGATCCTATTTTTAATACTTCTCAGTTATTTGCTCGCTGTGTTTCCACTGAGATATGGACAGTGGACCGAAAAGATTCAACCAGCGTAGATTCTATAAAGGATTCTTTACATCATCCTGTCCGATATACACATGATGAAGGCCGGATGGCCCAATGCTCGAAACGTTGTAATAACCACAACAAAGATGAGGACAATCGTCCGCGTGTAAATAGTGTAAATGATCCCAGAAATTAGAACAGGTTACTCATTAATTCCGATCATCCACAAAATTGGACAATGGGTTTTAATGAATGAAATTGTAGGGCAGACTGCTCCCTTTAGCCTTGGGTGGTAAATTAGTCTAAGAGGAAGGCAACTCTGAATACAAGAACCCCTCTATTAATGCGCATTCAATTAATGCATTTTTAACTAGTGCACTGAAATTTTTATATACCAAAATTCGATTAGTGCATCCATAATACTCGATTAGTTAGATAAAACATTCTACAGTTTAACCATAGTAATTGAAAATTTATTTTTATAGATACCGATCATATAGCCTAACGGGCTATGCCATTTAGCTAGAGGAAGCGTCTGCTTAGCAAGGTCAAATTACTGCTTTTAAACTACAAATTTCCCATGATCTCTCTCGAACGCTCATATCTGCTCGACACGTATCTTAACGTAAACAAATGACATCATATATTATGAAATGGACTAAGTCTGACATTTATTTTAATATATTTTTTGTTTATATATTCTTTTTATAGATACAAATATTTAAGTAAATGTTCTGGGTATCATAAACAGTATTAAACAACATTTACCGGCCTGAATGTCGGAGAAATTTCATAGAAAATATGTATTCTCTGACAGGAATCCAACCTGTATCCTATACGCTTTGAGCAGATAGGATCGTCCGAGAGAAATCATTGGAAATTTGTAGTTTAAAAGCAATAATGGTTACCTATGTGCACATTAGATCCATTAATATATTACGCGCAAATACATTTGAGAATGGTATGAATCAACGTCTATTCCCTCCACCTATGGGTTAATTAGTAAATCATTATTATCTCTAAAAATATTTTCAGGCTTTAAATAACCTCCAAAGGCGTGATAAGCCATAAAAAAACGAATCAGAACATTTACAGTGATTATATTTTGACATTACACTCCCGAACGGATGAATATTTCCATAATGGGTTTTTGCTAATCTCTTTTAAACACGGGTTATGATAGATTTTCTTAATATTCTTGTTTGTACCATTTTTGATCGTACCCAGTGCTCCAGTTATTATAGGTATAACAGTCGTTTTAATGTGCTAAATTTTATCAGTATCAATTTCAAAATCCTTATATTTATTTCTTTTGTCATATTGATTAACAGATTTATTTTTATCTGATATCAGTGTTATATCTACGAGAAAGCACTTTGTTTGCATTCTTTAATCAAGTCCTTAATCTTGTTTATTAGTTTTATATGACTGGTAAATCCCTCAAGAATAGTAACCCCGTATCTTTTTCTTACAGCTTCAAGCTGATGTTACAGTCATTTTTCAACACGTGTTCATACTTTTTTTTTTGTCCAGTTCACCCTTTTCATCATAAGTCAGAATATCATTCGTCACCTTTATAAACTTGAATACATGTACAGCAATTTATTTTAATTCATAACTATTTATTAAATAAATAAACTAAACCAGACTTCAGTAAGCAAAATGTTCAACAGAATGTCAGGGGGATTGGAATTCAATAAGCAAAATTCTGTAAATAAAAACAAGAAAAAATATAAGATTTTTCCTTCCCACCTGAAATCCCACCTGGGATAAATTCCTCTCTCGTTGAGAATTCATGATTTAGACTGTCTTCAACTTGCTTTATAATGATACACTGAAGGCTAACATCAAGGTGCATACAGATTTATTACTGAAAAATCTTCATTCTTTTCCATAAAATTAGTACAAATACATTTACATGAATTATTTTTACTAAGGAGTTTTAGAAATTTAAAAGCAATGGAAAATGTTGATAGATTTAAAAAAAAAAAACTTGAATACATGTACAGCAATTTATTTTAATTCATAATTATTTATTAAATAAATAAACTAAACCTTCAGACTTCAATAAATAAAATGTTCAACAGAATGTCAGGGGATTGGAATTCAAGAAACAAAAAGTTCAGTAAAAGGTCATGGCGAATACATATTTGATATAAGATTCGGTATACTGCCTTTTTTTTTTTTTTTTTTGACACCCATGATGGGGTCCATATTCTGTAAATAAAAAACAAAGTAAAAGACTCCCCTCCCCCACCGCCGCAACTATGAACCCCTACCTCCGCCTCCTGTGCAAGCAGAGAAGAAGAACTTGTCAGTCTAGTGAAAAACCTGGATAAAATATCTTCTCCATATGACATGGAGATTAAAGTAAAAAAAAAACTCATAGCGAATGAGAAATGGTAAGATAGTCGTGAGGCTATTTAAATATGTTCTCATTCTTATTCTTTTTCTCCTTCTTCTTCTTCTTCTTATTATTATTATTATTATTATCATTATTATTATTATTATTATTATTATTTTCTTTGATTTCTGGCGTTTACACATTTCTTTCCGGGTCCCGCCCAGGGACCTAAGGTTAGAAATGGCATCATGACACTTTCCACTGACAAAAAAAAAAAGTTACATAGATAAAGCCCTTCGTAAAGTGTGGGCTGTACTCGTGAGAACAATTTTTTGTATTTTTTTAAGGCATGGACTTCCAGGAAACCCTTCAATTAGTCTACTGCAATCTTTTCCAACCAGTCCTAGGGCTCCAACTACAACAGGGATTGTTGATGTTCCCATATGCCACATTTTTTAGATTTCTATTTCAAGGTCTTTGTATTTTGACAGCTTTTTGAATATCTTCAAAGATACATTGCAGTCAGCAGGGACTGCCATATCAATAAGGAGGCACCGTTTTTGTTTGTGGTCTTTAATAGGTTTGGCCTTGATTGTTCTGTCAGTGTGTATTGTGTAATCCCATATTATTATTATTATTATTATTATTATTATTATTATTATTACTTTCTTTCTTATAAGTATAATCCCTTGCCCGAGTTTTTACGATAAGGGAAGACCGTTAATATAAGTATTTTGTTGGCAAAAATACTTTTAAATGATAATTAACATATATATTCTTTTCTTTGAAATTATTTAAATCTCTTCTCAACATGGGGTCACCAGTTTTCTTGTAAATGTTCTTGTCTATACTATTTTTATCATAGCCATGCCTTCAATTATTACAGCTATAACAGTAGTTTTAGTGTGCCACATTTTGTTTTTTTTTTAATTTCAAGATCGTCATTTTATTATTTTGGCCTATTGGCATTGCCGTATTGCTGGTGTTCATACCAGTTTCTTTCAGTTTCCTTCCCGTAGAAGTTGCAGATTTTCCAGTGCAGATATTGGCCCACTCTGTCATGCCGGGTTTTATATTCAGTGGGTGCCAATATCGTGCAACCTGATACAAGATGATCAATTGTTTCTCGATATTTATAACAGAACCTGCATTTTGGGCTAACACAATATTTTAGTATATGTGCTTGATAATTTCTAGTTAACAAGCATTGGTTCTGTGCAGCAAGGATGAAACCTTCAGTTTCAGCTTTCAACCCTGCACTTCGTAGCCACTGATGGGTACGGGGCTTGTCTACGTCAGCTTGTTTGGTACGGGCAGAGTATTGGCTATGAAATAGTTTATCATGCCATCGTTTCTGTATCTGGTCGGTGTTATTTGTTTTTGCTTTCTTTTAAAGTATTTTGCAGCTTCAATCGGTGTATTATGGTTTACTTGTATTTCTGCACCCATTTGAAACTCCATTTTGAACTTGGCTTGCCTTATTACGGAATAAATTATTATTATTATTATTATTATTATTATTATTATTATTATTATTATTATTTTCTTTGATTTCTGGCGTTTACACATTTCTTTCCGGGTCCTGTCCAGGGACCGAAGGTTAGAAATGGCATCATGACACTTTCCACTGACAAAAAAAAAAAAAAAAAAAAAAAATGACATAGATAAAGCCCTTCGTATAGTGTGGGCTGTACTTGTCACAACAATTATTATTATTATTATTATCAAGTAAAGAGTGCAGTAAATCGGAGGCTGAGTAGACAGGGTTCCTGCCCCACCCTTATTAGACTGGCTCTCATGAGGGGCCACCTTGGGCTTTGTCTATTTAAAACTTAACGCAACAGATATATATGGATTTAGTTGTTCTGCGTACGAAAACAGATTTTATATTTGACATGTTTGCTTTGGAATAAATTACACACGGATATATACCTTTTTAATTGAAATAAAAGAAAAATCTTCATAAATTAATAAAAATATATCCATTTATTTGTCAAACTCGAAAAAATATTGATTCTTTTATCATTTTAAAAGAAAAGTTCTTTTCATAATATCGATATATTGCAAAATCGATCTGTGTTATTTTACAGATTTATGGCATTTTACAGAATTTCCAGATCTCTATGATTTTACAGATTTATGGCATTTTACAGAATTTCCAGATCTCTATGATTTTACAGATTTATGGCATTTTACAGAATTTCCAGATCTCTAACATTTTACAGATTAAAGCATTTTACAGAATTTCTAGCACTCTAACATTTTACAGATTTATGGCATTTTACAGAATTTCCAGATCCCTAATATTTTACAGATTTATGGTATTTTACAGAATTTCCAGATCGCTAACATTTTACAGATTTATGGCATTTTACAGAATTTCCAGATCTCTAACATTTTACAGATTAAAGCATTTTACAGAATTTCTAGCACTCTAACATTTTACAGATTTATGGCATTTTACAGAATTTCCAGATCCCTAATATTTTACAGATTTATGGTATTTTACAGAATTTCCAGATCGCTAACATTTTACAGATTCATGGCATTTTACAGAATTTCCAGATCTCTAACATTTTACAGATTTATGGCATTTTACAGAATTTCCAGATCTCTAACATTTTACAGATTTATCTGGATTAGGTGGGTGCTTGCGGAAATAGAGCTCTTTTGTTATGTTTTTTTTTTGTAGGGGGGGGGGGGTGTTTTTCTTTTTTGTTTTTTGTTTTTTTGCTCAATACCTACTTCAAGAGCAACAGTGCGGAAAGGAATAAAAACTGACTAGACCGGAATTTGAACTCTGCTCACCGATTTTACTTGCCGTTGATGGCCGTTACGCTACCAATTCTTTTCCTAATGGCTGCATAAAGCTACTGATATATTGATCCATTCCTATTTATATGTCTACATTGATATCGTATACATATTATTCACATGTAAACCTGTTCGGTTGCATATTGTTTGTGCTCATCGTCAAAAAGCGCGGTAGAATTTAACCCAACTGAAATGGACAGAGGTTTTTTGTTTAGTTTTTATTTATTTTTTATTTTTTTAGATCAAAGAAAAAAGCGTCAACGTCACGCCAAAATGACGAATAATAGCCCTGAAATCATCTCTCCTATATGCGACCTCGAATTTCTTTCTTTTCAAGCAAGAACAAAGTGAATGTCATTGGAATTTAATTCGGCGGTCAGAATGCTACAGTCAGCGGCTCATGACGCACAGACCCGATGAGGATGAGTCGGACAAAGGAGTGAATAATTATCGGTTGAAGATATTACGTGTCAGTGGCATGATTGGTCATGACGAGGTGAGAGGTTTAACAGAAAATGTTTAGCAATAGAACTCCTTTCATCCATTCCTATTATTACTATGCATATTACTGTTATTGTTATTATAATCATCATTTTAAAGTTCAAGCGACAATATGACTCCGTTCTTCCCATCGCTTCTTCACGATGAGCCGTTGTCAACAAAAAGACTTGAATTCAATACGGAAAAAGATCAAGAGATTTTGATAAACTTACGATTGATACTGTTTAAGCAACTTCTTTTATGCGCCGTATCTTTTCAATATGTTGACGATCATGGCTCTCCACAACTTCCTATCCCTTGTAGCTCTTTGTAATGTTTGTCTTTTGCCTATCCCCTTACTCCTTTATCTGACAACTATTTCTAAGCACAGTTGCTTTTTTATATGACCTGTTCTTTCAGGACGATCATAGTTCTTTATCTCTTGTAGATCTTTGATTTTGTTTTCCCTATCTCCTTACTACCTTCTCTGATCATTCTACTTCCCAGTTCGAGACTGACTCATATCCTCCACGATTCTCTTTGTAGATCTTTTGTAATGTTTGTTTTTCCCTATCTCCTTACTACCTTCTCTGACAATTACTTCTACGTACAGCTGCTTCTTTTATATGACCAGTTCCGTCAGTTCCGACGATCATAGCTCTCCACGACTTCCTATCTCTTGTAGATCTTTGTAATGTTTGTTTTTCCCTATCTCCATACTACCTTCTTTGACAATTACTTCTACGTACAGCTGCTTCTTTTATATGACCAGTTCCGTCAGTTCCGACGATCATAGCTCTCCACGACTTCCTATCTCTTGTAGATCTTTGTAATGTTTGTTTTTCCCTATCTCCTTACTACCTTCTCTGACAATTACTTCTACGTACAGCTGCTTCTTTTATATGACCAGTTCCGTCAGGAGACTGACGATCATAGCTCTCCACGACTTTCTATCACATGTAGAGCTTTGTAATATTTGTTTTTTCCCTATCCCCTTACTCACTTATCCAACAACTATTTCTACGCACAGCTTTTTTTTATATGAACTATTCCTTCAGGAGATTGACGATCATGACTCTCCACAACTTCCTATCCCTTGTAACAGTTAATAATGATTCTCTTTTCCCTATCCCCTTGCTCCCTTATCTAACAATTATTTCTACGTACAGCTTCTTCTTTTATATATCCTATCTCTTCAGGACGTTGACGATCATGGCTCTCCACAACTTCCTATCACTTGTAGCTCTTAGTAATATTTGCCTTTTTCCTATCCCACGATTCTCTTATCGGACTTCTATTTCTGCATACATCTTCTTCTTCTTCTTCTTCTTCCTTTATATATCGTGTCCCTTCAGGACATTGGCGCTTATGACTCTCGCCAATTTCCTGTCCTTTGTAGCTCTTAGTAGATGTTGTATTTTTGTTAGCTATCTTAAACCCTGTCCCGTCATACATTTACTCATGCTCTCTAAGTAGGTTTTCCTCTGGCCCTTTTGTCTTAAATCTGTCCTGTGAGTATCAAATTTTCCAAGCACTCTTTCCTCATTATGTGTGATAAAAATTTCAACTACCTTTTTCTGAAGTTAAGTATAAATGTCCTTTTTGTTTCCATTTTTTCTAAAAGCTCGCCGTTGATCACAAATTTAATATTCTCACACATTTCTGATGCTTTAAGATTGGTTTTCATCTTTTAGGTCATTGTCCAGCATTCACTGCCATATAGGACGACTGATATTCCATAACAGTTCAGTACTCTTTTCTTTGTTTCTGTTGCTTCTGCTTCAAATCTCGTCTTCATCTGTGAGGAGATTATCCAGCAATTACTGCCATATAGGAGGAATGATATTACATAACAGTTCAGTATTCTTTTCTTTGTTTCTAAAAAAATTTCCTTTTTCTTTATAATTTGCTTAGCTTTTGAAAGGCATCTTTGGCTCTCCGAATGCGCCTTCAGATTCCCGTGTCATACTTTCTGTACTCTGTTGAAAAACATCCCAGATATTTAAATTGCTGCACTTGTTTGATTTTGGTATCGCCAATTTGTAATTTTGCATTTTGGACTGTTCCCTTTTGCTAACAACCAAGCATTCCTCTTGCCATTGATGCTTAGTCCTTTCTTCACTGCATTCTGTAGGAGCACCTGTAGTTTCCTTTCTGTGTCTGCTATAAACACTGTGCCATCAGCTTATGTTATATTATTAATATTTGGGCAGCCAACAATAAATCCTGCGAGGACTTCTACTCGTTGATTCTCTCTTTATATTTTAATTTTTCAATCTCAATGATCGTGTAAATGTTTCGTTTATAAAATATACATGCGACGTCTTCGCAGCCACTACAGAATGAAACCAAAATAGAATCTAAAAAATTGATACATAAATAAACACTAACGCCATAAGTAATATACATGCTGTGTAAACCTCCACTACACACTGAAAACACAACATACAATTTCAATATTGATAATTGCATAAACTCACACCTCATAAGATATACACGTGATGTCAATCCAAATGAATAGTAACAGAATTTAAAGATTGGTACATAATATTTTTTTTAATCATGTCACTTCCAAGCAAGGCGGGAATTCCACTAGTACACAAGGGGCTACAGGGAGTGAAAATGGGTGAAAAGACTGAGTATAGAGAGGATTGAGGAAAGGATAAAAGATGAACGGGATTCAAGAAGATAGAAGATGGCGATTGACGTTGCATTTAAATTTTCTTAATCATTTCACCCCAAGCAAGGCGGAAATGCCACTAGTACGCAGGGGGCTGCAGGGTGTGAAATTGTGAGAGAAAAGACTGAGTATAGGGAGGATTGAGGTAAGGAAAAAAAGATGAACGGGATTCAAGAAGATAGAAGATGGCGATTGACGTTGCATTTAAATTCTTGAAGATTGTAGTTTTCAGAGAAGCAAGTAAACGAAATGAAGTTTCACTGGCGGTAAATGCGAGAAAAGTAACTGCTGAAGTAAAATTGTCGGTTGCATTTAGCTATTTCAATAATAAAAAGGTGGGACCTAGATGCCAACCTAGTATCCAGCTTAAATTCATGTAATGGAAGCACCAGGGAAATTGCTTGGATACCGAAAAATAATGATATTCATTTGTTTACAACTTCCAAGAATTGTACGGCTTTATTTTAGATTGTTATGTCTGTAAATTTTGAAATTTATTTACTTAATTCGCGTTAGAAAAACTGTTTAATATGCAAGTTTAAGATAAGCGAGAATTATTTTTTAATCTTTTTAATCATTTCACCCGAAGCAAGGCGGGAATTTCACTAGTACGCAGGGGGTTAAATGGAGTGAAAGTGAAAGAGAAGACTGAGAATACGGAGGATTGAGGATAGGACGAAAGATGAAAGTGAATGCCACTAGTACGCAGCGGGGTTACATAGAGTGAAAGTGAAAAGAGGAGACAGAATAGGATGGATTGAGGATAAACAAAAGATGAATGGGATTCAAGAAGATAGAAGATGGCGATTGATGCCGCATT